>OV725078.1:109295395-109670395 GCA_928085145.1 Nezara viridula | reverse complement strand
TTTGCAGATGATGATTATTAATGAAACTGCGATTTCACCATCCTTTTCTGGATCCAGTGGGGAATCTTATATTGATGTGATTATGGCTTCACCTGGCATTGATGAGTTTATCGATTCCTGGAATGTGGTGGATTGGACCTTTAGTGACCACCATGTGATAACCTTCAAAATAACGGACACAATTAGGGAAAGCAGTATCGAAGGGAACAGTTTGATATGGAGGGAACTAAATGGAGGGAGAGTGTGGCTAATAATATCCAGTGGCACCAAACAGAATTGGAATTACGTCAAAATATGAAACTGTAAGATGAATTAGCGGAACTCTCAATGAGCATCTTCACAGCAGTTGAAGAAGTACTGCCCATTACAGAAGATTCAGTAAGGAAAGAACAACCATAGTGAAACAAACAATTGACAAGCTTGAAGTGAGAAAAGTATAGAGATAGATGCCGCTTCCAAAGAGAGAAAAATGCTAGTGTTAAAGGTTTAAAAAACATGTACTATACACTGATCAAATTTTTCCAAGTGGCAATCGTGAAAGTGAAGAGACACATGGATAAATTGAAAAATATAAAAGCCCATGGGAATTAGTGTACCAGAGAGCTCTTGGTAAAACTTGGAAGAAATTTGTTTACCCCTTTTAAGCACAACGATGATGTGGCTAGAATACCAGAACAGGCTGTTGAGGCAATATGTATATCAGATCTTTGTTTATAGGTGGCTTTGCTTGTATTTGGAAAGAGGCTGACATGGAGAAGCCAGGCATAAAAGATGTTTCTGTAAAGTCATACCATCCATTTTCTAGACTGTTCAACTCCTTACATAAATTCTGGTAACATAAATTCGAAGTTACACTTTCATAAAACGAAAAAATCAGAATTGTTGCTGCGGGACTATTGAAGATGTTAAGCACATGATATTTGATTGCCCGATGTATACCTACGTCCGACAAGCATTGGCTGGGAAGTATTCCATACTAGGATGACCTCCTCATTCCCTGAACAGACTTGAAGTATTTATGCTTAAGATAAATATTTCCTGTTATCAGGACAAATAAGATCCTCCAGGAAAAAAGTGCCTGGCAAGCAAGGTTACACCAGTGATAAGCTGTATATAAAAATAATAGATATTATGTTATTTCATTATTTATTATCCTGGCAATAAACCTGCTGAGTAGGAATGATTTTGAATAATATTGCTGCATGTTTATTAAGTGAAAGAATTAAAATTAGTTAATACTTAAAATTTTAATTTGAGACAAATTTAGAAGGAACACTATACTGGTACTGGTCTATACATTGTACCAACATTTCTATCCTGGGTATTTATTTATGGTCTGTACCAGTCTGTACATTGTACCAAAATTTCAATCCCAGCAATTTATTGTGGTGGAAAAGTATTTTTCTAGTTTTGCTACCATTTAGTAGTGACAATATTTCCTAGGCACATTCCTCTATTAAATTATCAACATATATAACCCTTCCTGCCCCTATGGTCTTCTCCAATTCAAGTCGTTTGTCCATTCTCTTAATACAAGATTCTGACCTTTTATACTCCTTTGTTGTCTGCTCTGCTTTTTTTCTGAAATTTCCTAACTCTAATAATTCAGCATGCTTCATCCATATCCACCTTTCAAACCCTCCCATTCCAATTTCTATTCTTATAACAGTCAGAAATCTGCTAACCACATATTAAGTTTTAGTTTACAAAACAGTATTTTTCATTTATTTGTACATATTACTTATGATCTTGTATATATATATTTTTCAAACCATCTTTCTTTTGACTACATGGTTATATATATATGTTATTTTCTGTAACACTCTGTTATTCTTAAGGGACTTGGTCCCAAAATAAATTTATTTTTCTATCTATCTAGTAAATCCTATTAAAACTATTTCAAAAATTTTATTTGACATATTTGGATCTGGCACATATGTATCAGTGACCTATAAAGGATTAAATAAATATTTTATGCATTAATGTAGTAAATTTAATTAATGCAATAATTGTTTTATTGCTAAAGGTGTTAAATAACAACCCACAATTTGGTTTCTAGCCTTGATTTCGTAACCTATTTGAAAATTTTCAATTTTAAAATTTAATCTTTGAAAAAACTTTTGAAGGCATTTGACTAAGATAAAAATAATGTTATAAATGATATAAGGAGTCTGTATGGAGCTATACAAAGAGAAAAGATCAAAATGAGATTTATGGAGCCTTTTCCAACCCTAAAGGACTTGAAATAGGGATATTACCTTCCTCTAAGAGTTTTTAATATCTACATTGAATAAGCCTTGAAATCTTAGAAACAGATACACTGAGAGATTGGCGTTAATTTTGTGATAATTTTCTATTTATCCTTCAGTTTATTGATGACCAAGTTGTCATTTAGTTGGAAGAGTACAAAGTGGAATTTATGATGAGGAAACTAGATGAGATAAGTACCAAAAAAAAAAAAAAAAAGAAGCAGAACATGCCATTCAACTTGTCTGTTTCAGCTCTCTGCAAGGAGGGTAAGATTATCCCACAGAGCACTGTAATCAAGTCTTTTAGGGTGATAATAGATAAATTACGTACAGTGCAAAGGGAAACAGAAAATATATTAATATTACTAATTGCAAAAAAGATCATTTATTTCATCAACGGTGTATTGTAGAACAAAAAGTTGTACCTCCTAACATAAAAAAAAAGAAAAGATAATATCCTAATTCTTCCTCATTAGAACTAATTTATTTGAGTTAGTCATTTAACTTCTTTTTCTGAAAATAACACCAAATATTATTTTTTTTTATCTAGATGATATTTCTTAATATGAGTTGTTCATTTCCTATTTTATTTACTGTTTGTAGAAAAATACACAATTTTTCAAGATATATTCCAAAATAATGAATAGTAGAAGTGATTTAGAACTAATTTATTTGAGTTAGAGTCGTGGACAGTAACAAATGCATATACTAAAAGATTATTGGCCCCATAGAGGGATTATTTAAGAATAACAAATAAAGAAAATGAGTAAGGGGTGATATTAACATTCTAACATAAATTACAGCAGTAAAAAAAGATTGATGTGATACAGGCTTGTCATGAGAATATATGTACATGTTAATCTCTTGAAATGCTTAAGTACAGCCCAGGAAAGAGATGAATGCACAAAAGACATTAGAAATTGTGGATAGAGGATGCCAAAGGAAATACAATGGCAAGAGGTCCAACAGAGGATGATAATGTTAATATAAATTATTAGAGGGAAGGAGTACTGAGGATTGTAATGTCACCTTGTAACAGAACCTCAAAAACAAAGTAAATATTTTGCCCAATCACTATTTACTACTCCCAGGCACTCAGGGATTCATACCCCATGTGCTCGGCCTCCTGTCCTCTACTGATAGGACTCATCAATAATAAACACAAAAATTGGAGCCTGCTGCATAATACTAATTAGAGGCATGTAAAATCACCATGTTACATGAAAATGACCCATATATACAAATATATGCACGTGTGAGGACTAATACGAAACATTAATAACTGATAGATTTCAACAAATTCAAAATCTCAGATACAAAATCTTACCTGAACAACAGATCTACGCCTTTCTTCAATTTGTTGAGCCATTTGTTCCTAAAATAGAAAAATTGGAGGAGATGAATTAGTAAAATAAGATTAGAAATAACTCCAATCCCTCACAAATATAGGTAATGTGACAACAAAACAATAAAGAATAACATATAATTTTACTTATGTGGGGTTACTGTTTTAAATAAAACGTTTGTGAAAATGGGTAGAAAAATATCAGACCTATCTTATAAAAAATATCAGACCCATGTCCGAGGGTTCTTGCCAATTTATTTATGGAGCCTGGAAGCCAAAAAAAAATATTAACATTTTTTTATATTATTGTTTTCTGCCTTTGTTCTGTATAGATTTACAATTTATAATATATCAATTGATTTGTTTTTAAAATATATAATAAGAAAAAAAGATTGCCAAATGTATTAAATGTATAATAAATACAAAAATAAAATATAAAATTAACTAAAAGAATTTATATATTTTATTTCAATATAAATACATACTTAAGAGTTTTAAGGGAAGCAAGCAAGAGATGAATACGAATAGGTTTTTCATTACAAAACTTTACTTAGCTTGTTCTACAAGGAGCTTGATTTTTTTAATTTATTGTAAAATTAAATTCATTGAATAAAATTGGAAATATTTTTTTCTTCTTATTTATCACAAAAAATAAATTGAATGATATTTTATAACTTAGAAATTCATACAGAGCAAAGGCAGAAAACAATAATAGAAAAAAATTTAACATTTTATAATTTTTTTTTCTCAGCTTTTAGGGTGCATTGGCAACAACCCTCAGACATGGGTCTGATATTTTTTGACCCAGTATCACCAAAAGATGTTTCATTTAAATCAGTGGCCCCATGTCCATAATCTTATCTTGTGAGATTCAAAAACTTTTTTCATGTAGAGACTTTTGTGATAACCTATTAATTATTCGCCTTAACACATAAATTTATTCCTTTAAATTAAAGATTACATTACTACATAAAATATGAAAAAATAGTGTAAATACCTGTTTTATCACC
The DNA here is from genome assembly GCA_928085145.1 of Nezara viridula. NCBI lineage: Eukaryota > Metazoa > Arthropoda > Insecta > Hemiptera > Pentatomidae > Nezara > Nezara viridula. The sequence continues at coordinate 109,665,791 of OV725078.1, read as the reverse complement.
TTTGTATCTGTTTCTTTCTTTTCATCTAGTTTCTTCTCTTCCTTTCTTTCATTTATTAGTTTTTCTTCCTTGCTCTCCTCTTTTTTGTCCTCTTTTTTCTCTTCAACCTTCTTCTTTTTCTGAAAATAACACTAAATATTATTTTTTATCTAGATAATATTAATTAGTATGAATTGTTCATTTTCTATTTTATTTACTATTTGTAGAAAAAGATACAATTCTTCAAGATATATTCCAAAATAATGAATAGTAGAAGTGATTCTTTTTCAAATATCATGTTTTATTATTATTTTTTTTTTATATGTTCTAATTTATGTTTATTTCATCCCACATTGACAGTCATATATTGATTGCAAATATGGGATGAAGTACAAAATTATCTTTTCTCTGAGACTAATTGTGTTGTAAGCATTATAAAGAAGAAAATGTATAATAAATTATTTTCTGGCTTAAACAATCTAGAAAAAGAAATGTTCTGATATAAAAATTAGATGCGTTTTAGGTTAACATTTAAAATATATGTATCACTAAAATTTGTAAGAACTTTCAAAATTAATCTTTGACATAATATTAAAAAAAAATAAAATATTGGAAAACATAAAATTAAATAAAAGTTTAGGAAAAATAATTATAATTTAACACTAAGAATATGCCAGTTATGCAGAAAAAGAGTGTTTTTATGAACATGCTATTTAAGGAGAAAAAATGAAACTCAGGGCTAAAATTTGTTTTGGAATTGGTTAATTCAGTATCACTGAAAATAAACTTAAATAATAGCAGGTTATTGATTGAATTAATTAAAAAAATTCTTAATTTTAACAATCATGATAACCCACAAGCATAATTACTAAATTAATTTCCTATAGATATTTTTAATAAATATATTGTCTAAACTTTCATTAAATTTGAATTTAGATATATTTTTAAAATTAAAAAACTTTAATAATTTGTTAATATATTAAAAAATGGGTCACTTCAAAATTTCGGCCACATTTGATTGAAGTCCTAACTAAAAGTAGTTAATTTTTTTTCTCATGATCTATCCTCTTGGAAGCATACTTACCATTTATTGTTATTAAAAATTTTAGTTATAAGTTTTTAATATATTTTAATAAACAAAGATTTGAATGGTTTTTAGAACAGAAAGAAGTACCTAGTCCCTCGTGTTTTTGTTTTCGAAAAAACAAATCTACTATTGATGTAATCTGGTATCTAACAAATGGCATATACAAAACTTTTCAACAGAAGAAAATTTTATTAGCTGTAACAGTCAACCTATAAAGAGCTTACGACAATGTCAAGACTCAAACCCTCATGAGAAAACTAAAAGAAATAGGCACCTAGCATCTGATAACCAATTGGATAGCTAATTGCTTATCCGCCCTTACATATTTAATCCATACTCAAGCAGGTACAGTCATTTTTTATTCCTACAATGGCATACCGGAGGGAGATATCCTTAGTCCAATTCTTTTCAATTTATAAACTGAGCATATTGTTATAAATCCACCATCTTGTTGCAAAATGATCCAATTTGCTGATGACTTCCTAGTTTATACTATTGTAAAATTACCAGAGGAGGGGGAAAAATCATAGTAATGCCTTGGAATCGCTAAAACAAAGTTTAATGACATCGGACTTCAAATTAATCCTAGTAAAACCAAATTGATCCCATTTAAAATAAAAAGATAATTCCCAATAACTGACATTAATATCAAAATAATTAGTTACTAACTTGTAGCTCAAGATAAAGTAAAATTCATGGGTTTAATATTAGGCAGAAAAATTAATATCAAATCTCGCTGTACAAATATTAAAAACCAAGTGTATAAAAACATTAATATATTAAAAATTTTGGCCAGGGTTTATTGGCGCTCAATTCCCCTAAACATGACATTATTATATAAATCTATAATCTGACATGTTTTTTACTACAGCTGTGTGGTTTGTAATGAAACAAAATTGCCTGTGATTAACAGCTTAAATACTGTCCAAAATTTAGCAATCGGGAGATACTTGGGGGCTTTCAAAACCATACCAGCAAATGCACTGTTAGCTGAAGCAGGAGGGATGCCATTAACCTTAAGAAGAACATGGCTTACAAAGAAATATATTCTAAAGAGCATATCTGTATCCCTTTAGAAAAGCAACAGTTTCAAGAAACATATAGGCAAACATAAAAAGCAGCCTATGCTACAAGCAGTATATACAAAAAAAGGTCCCCTGGACATAAATACACCATTGTCCTGCAGAATGCTACAATTTGAAAGCAATCTCAAGCTAACAACGGGCCATAGCTATAAATCATCATATATCCTAACATATTAAACCAATTAACACTTAATACCGACTACTTAAAGATATGTACAGATGCCTCCAAATCCTACAAACAAACAGCATTAGTAGTACTGCCCAGGTAAAGAACCACCAAATTTAATATTTTCAGTGCTGAACTTTTTGCAATCTTGAAATCCATTGATTAATGTCGACACACATATTCAAATACAAACATATTTATTCTCACATACTCTGCCTCCTTTTGCATGCCACTAAAAACAGTCCATAACAAAAAAAATTACATCAAATTTAATATTTGAAATAATTAACAACATAGTATCAGGCAACAACCACTATAAATTTCAGTAGATACCAAGCCGTCAGTAGATACTAGGATAAGCTATGGATAGAGAGAAGATTAAGAAGATCGAAATGTTTTTCTAAAAATACACATCGACGAATTAGTTTAAGTGGAAATTTTAAGAAATCTGTAAATACATATTTCTTTAAAATTATATACTAACCAAATAGGATTTTCAACAAATCTTAATGGTCTTTTGTAATAATAAATAAACAGAACCAATACTCTAAGAGAAAAATAATTATATTAAATTTTTTCAAAATGACGTTCTATGGTTATGGTTTTATTTATATATTTTTCATTTCCGGATCGGCTTAGTGAGGCAGACATGGGTGAATTAGCAATATGTAAATTTTTAACAGTTGGCAAAGTGGGGTTATAGTCTCATACAAAAGACTCCACTAACGATACATTTTTTCTATAACTATGTATGGTTATGTTGAGGATTATGTATGCTCACATTAGTAACTTCCTAAAACAGCTCTAAATATTGCCAAGAAGTCAAAAAACAAGCTATTTATCTACTTTTTTCTCAAAAAAATTTATGCCTAAATATTGAAATGACCCAATATGATTAGATTAGCCAATTTTTTTCTAAAAATAGATCATACCCACGTACTAAGATAACAATTAATAACCTGATTGAAGTTAATAAATGAAAATTTGTTTAATAAAATTTTTAAAGGAAGTTAGTATAAATCTTTAACTAATAATAAACTGATTCTACTGTTATATTTAAATGTAAAAGATAATGGTTTAATAACAATTTGATACTTACATTTTTTAGATTTAAGCTTACCATGTTTTAGTTCAGCCATTGGTTATAAAAGCTATTTCAAGCCAAAATAACTTAAAGATGGCATAATGTATATTAAATTTGGTAAGTTTTAAGCCTATTAAGTAATTAGTATACAAACTAAAAAAAAAAAAAAGAAAAAAAAAAGAAAATGAAACAATAAAAAAAATATATATAAATACAATGCAGCCAAGTGAATAACAAATTATAACTATAAAAAATGTAAAAATGTTTAAGTTAATCAAGAAGCACTACCAAAACAAAACCATGAAGCCAATTTTTAATATAGTGTAGTTGTTATAAAACATCAACTTAATTGCATCTAATGTACTATCTTCTATTAAATATTTTACCTCTACTTTTTCTTTTTTCTCTTCATCTTTCTGGAAACAAGTAACACTTTAATTAATGAAAATTTTTACACATAAAACATTAACCAGAAATAGTTAAAACTAAAACATATGTACTCAAATATTGTAAATGAAGATGAATATGATATATAAGCTCACGTTTACATACCAACCAGGATATAGAATTTTAGCTCATTTGAGATCTAATGTTTTTGATAAATATAATTCTTAAAAAAAAGAAGTAAATAAAAAGGAGCAGGATATTCAACCTAAATCGGTAATATTTTCAATTTTTATCCATTGGTGAAGATAAAGTTATTAACAATAAAAATGCAAAAAGTCTGGACTTTTTCTGATGTACACTGGTGTGAAAAGACAAGAAACAAAATAATTTTTTATGAAAATGACAAATGTTTCAATTTAAAACTGTTTTTATCTTCTTAATTGTAAATTTATTTAACCTTGCAGACATTGTAGACGTAATGTATATTTAAATTACCACTATATTCAATTAAGGGATCTTTTTTGCTCTCTGTGTATTGGTACCTTATATTTTAAATTTCCATACTTTTTTATCCACACCAGTATTTACTTTTTATTGTTAAAGTAAAGAGCTGTCCTCTAAACTCTAAAAAGCTGAGTGTTTCAGTGAAAATTGTGCTAATATTGAAATTATTTGCACTTTTTTAGCAATTTAATATTCCAAAATTTTTGTTTGTTTTCTATTTTATGTTACTTCTATTTCAGAAACTGGAAAAATATCACATTTTTGACCAACATAAAATTATAATTTTCCATTAACACAGAATTATAATCAGGAAAATTCAAAAAGAAGTTGAAGGTTCTACTTCCATTGGAATTCATTAAGTCATCAAAAATTTTTAAAAATCAAGCCTACTAGAAACTCGAAATGTTAAAGTAGGCCTGAAAACATAGTCCTGCTGTTAAAAAACATTTGAAATTATTGTGTTTGCACAACTGCTTAAAATCTAATGGAGGCTCAGGAAATAGCCAATGCAACAGGGATTCCAAGTTTGGTCCTCATTGATCAGAAGGAAGCTCCTGTTATTTGGTATTAAAGGTCATACTTCATAACCAGTGTCGATATTGTCAGGAAAGACATTTAAGAGATATCATACTCAGATGCTAACGTGTTAAACAATCAGATAGCATTCAGAGGATAAAAAGTCAACACATCGGATTGATCTCTGTTTTGTTATTAATTGAAAATCATGCTAATTTAAATATATATTACATCTACAATGTCAGCAAGGTTAAATCAGATTACAATTAAGAAGATAAAAACACTTTGAAATTGAAAAAGTTATCATTTTTATAAAAATGTGGTTTGTTCGAAGACTTTTTCACATCACAAAAGATAATTGAATCACACTGAAAAGTTAATACGCCCAATTATTCAGATTATGTACTATATGACAGTCTCATTATAAATATTATTTATTTTAAATCTCATATATTGAGTGCTTTCAGTGTCTATTATCATATTCATCTCTTCAATCCTTACTGCTTTTATAAAAGTCCATAATTCGAACAACGCTTGTTGTCTAGTTATAGCTATGTAAATATTGGTTAGTTGTGAAGTATAGTTGAACATCCATATCTTGAACACGAGGGTTTCTTGTAGAAAAATGTGGTAAATAGGAGTTTTGAAATATGGAAATATTCCAATTTTTTACTCTTGCCGTACTGAAAACAAATACAATTATTTATAAGTGTTAAAGATGTATCATTGGCAATTTTTTAGGATATTACATGCATTGCATTTCAATACCATTTTATCTATTTCATCAACCTTTAAGCATTAAGTCATTTACTATCTCCTTCAAAACTTTAAAATGTTTAAATAAAATTTAAAATGGAAATTTCATTCTAAATTATGAAAGAGATTCTGAGAATATTATTACCATGGGTAGTACAATTGTTTCTTCTCTTAAAAGATCTCCCTGAATTTTCATTGCTTTATGTAAAAAGAAAAGTGAAAAAAGATATTTTTTTTATTATCAACTTTCATGAACATAAACTATGGTCTATTTTTTATGTGAATTACATTGTATATTTGACTTATTGTTTGATCTATGTAAATTTTATATGTTACACAGAATATTTTTTTCTAATAAAAATTGAAGGTTCCTAAAAAAAGTCTGATACTTAAAGGTGATTGATATATTGGAGTTCGATATACAGAGATTTATCTATATATTGCACATATTCAAATTTTTCATCCAAGAATTTTTTTGTCTTGTGTGAAAATAGTTTCTAAAACAACAACAAAAAGCAATTTTCTTGTTAATACTTCAACTTATATACGAAATAGTTTACTTAGAAAAAAAAATTATTAAAAGAAATGACCATGGTTTAAAAAAAAACTCAAACATACAACCCAAAATGTGAAGAAAGTAGAAATGAAAAGGATGAAGCAGTAGTGTGTTTAGCAGATGTACACATTATAGTATAGTCCACTTTCCATTATCCTCCAGTTCCCATATCTCCCTGGCTTACTGTTATTTCAAGTTAGTAACTAAATATGAAACTTTTTATTATTTAAAAAATGCAATATCAATCTAATATACATTCTTTAACACTTGAATTCTATTTTAGCTCAAATTTCTGTGATTTTTTCCCATGATACTACTCCATTGGTTAATTTATATAAATTAAATTGGTATAATTTTGTTTAGTTTTTGGCATGAAAATACTAGAAACATAAAGACAAAAAAATACTTAATACATGATTGAAATAATGTTTCTTTGATTGGAGCTCTTTGCAGCAACCTATTAGAAAAAGAGAAGGCTAAATAACTTACCTCAATAGATTTTATAAAATATTTATATCTAATAGACTCAGTATAATCAAGTCTGTTGTTTCATAGACCGAAAATTTTTAAGTTATAGACTCAAGAAGTGAAAAAATCTAAATAAAAATTTAGCTTAGGCAGAAGGATAATAATAATTTGTTACCAATCAAAAATAAACAAATACACACACACACAAACATATATATATATATATATATATGTATATATATATATACGCAGATACAGACACATAAACACACACTTGCATGCATATATATATATATATATATATATATATATATAAACAAGTTGGCAATTAAATTTTTTTATTTTGTAAAACATGCAGGTAAACAACTATTCTACTGTGTTAATGTAGGAAGGGAAATAATAAATATGCAGACATATAATCAAAATATTTATGTACTTATAAATTTATAAATAATATAAAAATGTTTCTGTCATTACCATGAGAATCCCTATAAATAATGGAGTAATTATCTTTACATTCAATTATGAAGCTTTTCTTTTCTTTATTCTTATGACTTAATATATATATATATATACAATATGTATTATGGCCAGAAAAAAACTTTATTATGAGAAGCAGGGAGGGCTGTGGGAGAAAACGAAGGAATATTTTTCTAGGGCTCCCGTCAAATATTAAATTTGCCGCTAAAAGCCAATCAATGCCTTTTATAATGTATGCAACAAAAATATTATGTAAGGACATTACATCAGTAATTATTATATAATAAACATTATGTAGTATATTTTTTATTTCAATCTAAACTTGGAAATTAAAAAATTAAGCCTCTTAGGCCAGGCACGACCCCTTCTCTTTTAGGGCCTGTTCTTAAAGAACTTTATTCCAGAATAATGTTGGTTTTTCTATTTTATTTAATTCTGCTGCGAGAAACGATTTCCTATTTAAAAAATAATTTTTTAAGATCTTTAAATATATAATTTTAATATTGATAAAAACTTTTGAATTTCATCATAACTATTTCACAAATGTGTGAAGTTTTATTTAATTTTTTTATGCCTAACATAACAATGTTATCAATTTTTAACTTAGGGTAATATTTAAGTAACATATTTTGAGAAAATTGTAATTATTTTGTTGAATATATCTATTTTGTCTGACTCATAATCACATTTATTATTATTATTGTGATTGAAACTGCTAAAGAAATGTAAATTAAAGTCTAGAGATGGATATATAGTAGTCAAGACGAAAAATGGTCAGGACATGCTGTAAAATAAATTACATTTAAAAGTCATTTTTTGGCATTTGGTTTTTAAAAATACTTTTTAGTAATGCTATCTAACAAAAACTTTGATAAGTTAACAATAATATCTAATATAGCTAGAATAAATTCTGTGGGATATTTCAGAAAATTTAGGCCGACCTTGCCAAGGGGTTATCATTATTCCAAAACCAGAACAGAATAATATTTATGTTTTGAAGAGAATAATATTTATAAAGAATAACAGTTTTTTTGTAAGCAAAATCTAATGGTGTGGTTAATTTAAGAATGACATCTATAAAATTGAAAGTTAGTTCTATATGAGATAGAAATTTTTTTCTGCAAGTTAGAAACAAAGAAGAAAATTCTAATGATAGAGTGATGTCACTCACTAAGTTCTAAAGTCCTCCCAATTTACAATAATTAATAAATTTGAAAAAAGTTAAATATTTAGTGTTAAATTAATACCATTTGTAAAATGAGAAAATAGCATGATCGTATAGAAATAGATAATATATGATTGTATAAATTGAATAATATATTTATTTATTCTTCAGCAATTAATCTATCAAAAGTAAATTATGTTCTAGGACCCAATGAAATATATTTTCTTTGTAATTAACTCTTATGATGCTTGTATTATGCGAATAGTTTCCATTTTCAAAAACAAATTATATATACACTCATTTTATATATATATATATATATATATATATATATATATATATATATATATATATATATATAATGTGTGTATATATAATTTGTTTTTGAAAATGGAAACTAATTTACTAAAATAAATTTATATATACATTTATATATATTTATGTATATATATATATATATATATATATATATATATATATATATATATATATATATATAATGTACATAAATATATATAAATGTATATATAAATTTATTTTAGGAAATCGAAACTATTCACATAATACAAGCATATATATATATATATATATATATATATAATTTATCAATAAATAAAATAAAGGTTAGCCAAAAATAATGATTAAAAGATTAGCTCAGCCATTTTATCATGCATTACTGAAGATAAATTTTATAAACTAAATTAAAAATCCTGCAGTAATAACTCACCGGTTTTGGTTTTTCTGAAAAAAAAACAAAAAAAAAAAAACAATTAGATATAGTATTGTATTTATCAATTTGTTTTATGTATATAAAACTGCTACACAAAATTAATGACATACTTCGAGAAACTTCGAGAAAATGTATTTTAAATAAAAAGTCAACCTTTATCAAATCAATATAATATAATATTACAAAATAATTCTTAATTTTTTTTTAAAGATAAAATTATCAATATTTATGGTAATGGTTTATTTGTTATTTATTTAATGAAATTTACAACTGTATAAAAAAAAAAAAAAAAATTCCAACAGTAAAAATGCACATATGAGAAATAATGACATGAACAGACTTGAAGAGATACCACCCAGTGGTAGCACTCCCTAAATGGTAATAGTACCAGTATTTGAAATGGGTACTGGTATTTGACAGTCACAAATTTAAAACCTTTTAATGAACTTCATGGTAACATTTGAGTATTAAGATTTAATATACAGCACTGGAGTGCACTCTAGTGGACATCCATTGAAAATCACTTTAACAAAACATCCTGAGGCCTCCCAGTACTCCGTAATTATTGGCAGTCTCATGTCAACTGCATTTGATCACATTTTCCTAGTGAAATAGCTAATCATCTAAGGTTACTTTTTACTATCACTTGCCTTTATAATATTTATTTATATTTTAAAATTTTGAAGTGCAATTGTGAACAATTTTTAATCTGAGTTTTCAATAGAAATACATATTTTGAGATTCCAGAGTCCAATTAATCAAGCAAAATAGCTTAGCTTCAAAAAGGAAAATATATAAAACACACAATTTATGTATTCAAAGTATGAATATGTCTAGGATTTTACAGCTATTTTTTCACCGAAATCAACAAATCAGAAGTGAAACTCTGTATCACTGAATTTACACAGTTTTAAAATTGCGTCAAAAATATTTCTAATGATTATGTTTAAACTCTCAATATAGGGCATTTATACTGTTATTAGTTGTTAGTTACCAGTTATATTTTATATACACATATTTTTAAAAAGATTTTTTACCTGAAAAGCTGAGGATCTACCAATATGAATCTGTAATAGATCATATCTAATAATATTAACTTTTTTTTTCAATGCGTTTTATTGATAGCTGTTTCAGATAAAGTTCAGAATTTTTCCAAAAGATTCACTTTTATCCAAAATCATTAATATAACATATAATAATAATGCTTTATTTAGTCTGGGACAAGTCCCTTTAGAATAATATACAGAGATGGAAATGTGGGCTTTTGAGCCACAGAGGATAATCATAAAATAAGTAGATATATATAGTGGGCCCTTGTATACAGGTTTTGTGGGAGTGGACAGAAGATTTGAATAGAAGAAGCTCGGAGATGTATGAAGGACAGCCGGATTGGATGACTTGAAAGATGAAGAATGCTAGGAAATACTTATGACAATAGGAAGGATAAAGCCACTTCAGCTCTTCATAAAAATAGGAAAAAGAGGCATCCCTTGGGAGATGAATCGTACAAAGCAATTTATCAAACATTTTAGTTTCGCCTCGAGGTCCTCAGTGTCTTCATCAAAATATTGATGAAGTGATCAGGAGTTAACGGGTTTCAAATGGAAATAAATGGTGGAGGTAATTTATATGTTTTAAAGGGAAAAGACATGGTAGTAATAGTACTATATACATAGTAGTCCATAGTAATAGAAGGAAATGGAAATCAATACCAAGTATATATCTTACGCCTACAATCTTCTCCAGTTCAAATCCTCAGTCCATTCCCTGTCCACAAGATCTCGACCTTCTAATCTTTACATGCCTTCTCACAGATCTGCCTCATTCCAAAATTCCTTTGTTGTTCGCTCTGTCAATTTCTGGAATTCCCTCCCTATCAAAATTCGACATTCCCCATCCATATCCAAATTCAAAATCCTCCTATTCCAATTCCTATCCCAAGAACAGTCAGATAGTTGCTAACCATTCGAGCTGATTTTAATAGAGAATTTGATACATAAAAATTCATTGATTGATTCATTGATACATTTTTATTTTTTAATTCTTTATTATTTTCTTAAAAGTGTATACAAGTGCAAATAGCTTTAAGTGCCTTGTTATAGTATTAATTGTTTTGTATATAGTTTCGTTTTTTTTTTATATAGAATGTTTACCTTATATTTTTTTTACATTATTTCTTTTTTTCGATTGATTTTATTTTGGCCAGATATGATCTTTTAATTTTGTTCTATATTTGTTATTCTCAAGGGACTGTGTCCCAGAATAAAATTATTTTTCTATCTATCTATCTATCTATATATTTAATAGATTAGATTGGTGGGGAAACATGTAGTAATTAATTATTTTAAATGAATATGTTATACTGCCCATAGTTTTTACTTTTATTTTTATATGTAATTTGTGTATGTGTGAAATATAAGTATATGTGAAAATATCTATTTCTACTCAAAGTAAGGTAGTAAGTGAAAGCTGTGTGATGCACTCCGCACAAGATTTGTTCAATCCAAAGCTCCTTTTATGTATTTATTTAAGTAGAATTCAATAATAATTGATGCAGACTGAGTTATAAAAATTGTAATTAATTAATTTTTAATGTAGTTATAAAAATTAAAAATTCTAATTAACTTATTGGGACATTGAAATCTTCCAAACTACATCAATTTTCATATTCAGTAGAAAAAGAATATAAAAGATGGCAGTTGTATTTAAACAGTTGTAACTTATAAGTATTATCATAATGTAGAGATGGTTGACCGTTGATAAAATAATTGTATAATAATGGTTGACATAATAAAACAGCAGGTTAAAAAAGAAATACACAAAAAGATTACATAGGAAAAGATAAATATTAGTTGTAGGAACATATTATTAAAGGAAGCGATAATACTTATATGAGAAGGAGTTGATTGGGGGGTGCGGTCAAATTAATACTAAATTAAATAAGTAGAATTATTTAATTTTTGCCGACGTTTCGACCCACTTTGTAGGTCTTCATCAGGGCTACAAAAGATATATTTACTGTCACCATGCTTGTATCCTTGTAGCCCTGATGAAGACCTACAAAGTGGGTCGAAACGTCGGCAAAATTAAATAATTCTACTTATTTAATTTAGTATTAATTTGACCGTACCCCCCGATCAACTCCTTCTCATATAAGTATTATCGTTTCCTTTAATAATATGTTCCTACAGCTAATATTTATCTTTTCCTATGTAATCTTTTTGTGTATTTCTTTTTTAACCTGCTGTTTTATTATGTAAATAGGTTTTTAGTTTTGATTTCTCTTTTAATCCCAGCTCTGATATAATGTTAGTCTTTATATACTGATGGGTCTCAATTAATGTTTAATTTGTGTGTCAAACACTGGTATTTTATAATGGTATCGAGATGGTTGACCGTAGATTTTAATTTTGACTCAAATCGCTGTACTGCTACCTACAGTGCCAGATGGAATGCCCTGAAGAAGTCCTACAACATAGGTCAAAACGTTGGACAAGAAATTCACTATTATATAATATAATATTTTATATATTTACTGTACCCCCGACTAACTTCTTCAAAACAAAAAAAAAAAAAATAAATAATAAAAGAAACTGGTATTTTATCAGTTTTGAAGGTATCATTTACTGGCCTATAAAGAAAAGATATATAATTAATATAATTTACTTAGATTCAAATTACTTTTGAGAAATTATTATGACATTCTGAAAAAGAATAAGGATTTTATATTGAAAATGTTACTGTATATCTTAAAGTTGCCAGGAAGTAATATTAATGGAACAAATAAAAATACAGTATTTTTTTTTCTTTCTTAAAGGTGTTCAATACTGATACCTTTGCCCTAATATTATTTCTATTAGCTGAACCTTCAATGCATATTTTTTATAAGGTTCATTATATTTTGCATGTTTTTTTCTCATGTCTGGATAAGCTCTTTTAAGTTTTTGTGTTATGTAAGATTAGTTCTTACTCTTAGTCATCTATCAAGTTTATTTCAGAGATTACCTATCAAAAAGATCAAGACAATGATCTGGTAATCTTAAACTGAAATTTTGAATCATTGAGGAAACCATAATAGTTATTTTGTCAACTGTGTTCTATGCTTTTAATAAACCTTCCCTAAATGCAGAATTGTGCATAAAAGAAAGATGAAATGGTTTTGGCATTCAGATATCCAAAACCATGAAAAATGTGCTAAGCTGAATGATATAGAAATCCAATTTGTAGTTCTGGCTTAAATTTAAAGATTCATAATTAGACTGAATTTAATCTAATGGAAACTTACAGGAGGTGAGAAGATATGGACATAATATATGAAGGATTATGTTAACCTTCTTTATTAAAAGGCAATTATTCAATAAACAATCATTCAACAATTCAACAATTATTCAATCAACAATCATAGGCAATAAACAATCATTCAAATAAGAAGAAGTAATACACATTTTTTTCTAAAGGCAGTTTCTTCTCCAGGGTTGGCTATAAATGTAACAACACCAGGGGTAAAGATAATTTTTTTTTTTTAAGTTAATAATTGTCAACTTATTATTTTTTTTAAGGAAGATCAGTGATTATTTATGTAAATGCTGCTAAACAAAATTTTGTATGAACATTTTAAATATTCTTTTTTTTAATGAACAAATCATTTTGGTTAAAAATTACTGTTTTAGAAAAATACATAGTCAAATAGTTTTTATTTAATTATATGAAATTGGCTTTGTTTGCCTCGGCCTAAGCAAGTTATTTGTTTGTTACTAATACATATAACCTGGGTGGTGACTTTATTTTATACTTATAATAAAGTTAAAAATTTCAGTTTTTTATGATACAGTTCGTTGTAACTACTTCTTGATGAGCTTGAATTTAGAAAATTTTACTCTTTGATATGCTGAAAACTCTTTTTACAGCTCTTGTCTATCAAGGTCTGAGTTATTTTCATTTGTAGAATAACACTTAACTCCTGGTACTTTGATAAAAAAAAAAAAAGGTGACATTCATGACTAATTCTGGATCTTCTTGCTATTGGAAATAAGTGGAAAATATGTATAAAAATCAATAAGATTTAAATTTTGTTTTATGATATTCTATTGACATTATATTTAAATTTCTGAGCTGCGAATTGACATAAGCCCATAAATATTTAATGGCATTCAAATCTGGACTCTGGAGAGTAGTTTAATGCTCATTTGGATAATTATACAGTAACCATTGCTGTGGAGTAGTGGCTAAGGACTACTACAGTCACGATCATAAAAATTGCAACACCTATTTCTTTTGATTCTTGAAATGAAAAAATAATTTTACTCTGGGACTACAGTCTCCTAAGAATAATAACAGAGTTACATTTTTATGAGTCTTAGTCTGGCTTAGATGAATACAAAATGATGCCTAATTAACTGCTGATTATTTTTGCAATTGTGCAGTTGATTTAATTAAGTAGTATAGAGACGCAAGTAAATTTTACATGTTTGGGGAAGTTCGAATATGGAGTAGGTGGTGGAACAGGAGTTGTTTGAAGGAATTTGTGGAAGAGGATTTGCGTATTGAGGTAGATAGAGAGTTCCAAAAGAAGGTAGCACGAATGATGAAGGGTTTGCTGAAGGAAGTAGTTTTATGGGAGGGAATATATAAATTTATAGGTTGAGACCTGGTATTGAGAGAGTGGATTGAGGAACGTAGAGTAAGAAGTTCCAGGATGTAGGGAAGCTTTTTGGTTCTGAGGACTTGGAAAAGGAAAACAACAAGGAGGAATTGTCACTGGAAGTAGGATAAAGCTACTTCAACTCGGTGTAATAGAATGAAACATGAGAATGATTGGGGATCCCAAAGATGTATCTTATGAAAACGTTCATGAGTTTCTTTAATCTCATTTCTAACCTGGCAGATAGCCCTCCATAGACCAAGCAGCCATAGTCGAAGTGGGAGAATATAAGGGAGGTTACAAGGAGCTGTCTGGTTTTTAGAGGAATACAATCACGGAATCTTAGGAGTTATTTAAGAACATTTATGGATTTTCAGGTAATCTGGAAGAAATGGTTATTCCAGGAGAGGTTCTGGTCAAATGTTGCTCCTAGGTTTTTTACTGTAGGGAAAAATGGATGGGGCGGTTCTTGAGGTAAAGTAGAGGAAAATAAGGAAGTCAACTAATGAGATGTCTGGACCCGATGAGAATATCCTTAGTTTTATCTGCATTCAGCTTTAACTAATTTATTTCTGCCCATCTGTTGATACAGTAAATATCCTATTGTAGCTTTTGGGTAGCCTCAGTCATCTCAAAAGATTGAAATGATTGGTAAATTTGGAAATCATCAGCATATAGGTGGTAACAGGAATTTTGAATGGGGTCAGGAAGATCACTAATATAAATAGAGAAAAGGGTCGGAGAGAGTGAGGAACCCTGAGGAACATCTTGTGTTAATTGGAGGGGAGACGATGAAGGTTTGCTTGGAATTACAACTGTTTGCGATCGATTGGATAAGAAGGAAAGGAACCATTTTAGCATGCTATTTGATATGGGCAGGCTTTGGAGTTTGGAATGGAGGATGGATCTCATGATTGAGGGAATCAAACAATTTGTAAAAGTCAGTAAGGATTAGGATAGAGATTTTCTATTTGTCTATGACGGATTGCAGGTCTTGGGCAATCTTTAGCAAAGCAGACTGTGTGGAATAATGGGAACGGAAACCAGATTGAAAGGAGTGAGGAGAAGATTTTGTTTGAGAAAGCTGTTCAACTGAGAGTGGACTAATCTTTCTAGAGGCTTGGATAGATTTGATAAAATGGAAATGGGTCGGAAATTGGAAGCTGGTGAAGGAGTAGGAACTTCGTTCAATAGGTGGACTATAGTTCTTTTCCAGGATTTGGGGAAAATGGAATTTTGGAGAGAGAAATTATACATGTGTAGAAGAATGGGAAGTAAGGCTGGAAGGCAGAGTTTGATAACTTTCACTAATATTTGGTCAGTACCATAATCGTTCGTTTTGGATTTAAGGGTGGCAGAGAGTAGGTCAGTAGGAGAAATATTGAGAAAATAAAACTTATCAGGATTGAAAGGGGGTTCGGTGATGGAAAAAGAATGAGTGGTCAAAAGAAAATGTGGATGGAAAATGGTAAGTGAAAAAGGAATTTAGCTTGTTTGGATCAACTGGATATTGTGTGTAGGTTTTCGAGCTGACAATAGATTCTTGTATTAATAACGTTGATTCCATTGAATGTTTTGGTTTTTCTTTACTTATTTAGGTTACAAGAAAATTTTAACAATGTTTCTCAGTTAAGTTTTAAGTAATGCAAGGATAAAAGCTGTAATTATCACAAGTTTCAAAAAAGTGTTCTCGTCAGAAAATATTAAAATTGTGATGTTACATGAAGTAAACGAATTTTCATAGGAAATAGTAATGAGGATAAGGTACCACCAATCAATGGTAGTGATAGTATTGAAAAAAAAAAATATCATGGAGCAAAAGAAAGGAACTGGCAGGAGAAAAAAACAAGTGAATATTTAGACCACTCAATGGTGCGATTGTTTTTATAATATCGCTTCAAAAGTGGCAAAGAAATATCCTTGCAAATAACAATACAGTAAACAAAAATAAACTTTTTACTGGTTGAAAATTTCAATGTTCTTTCTACACTAATTTAGGCAGCATTAGTCTTTACAGCCATTGCTGTACAGTGCACTTAACACTTAGTACATAATTCAGTTTACTTTCTTCAACCACATTCAATAGTTTTATAATAACAATGTTATATTCAACAAGTCATTTATCTACAATACTGTTTCATATGTTGATTATTTAATTTATATTTCATTAAGCAAAAGATACAATCTTTTGTAATAAATGGAAATGTAATCTAATCAATAAAGCTAGCAAAATTAAAAAAATAAAAAGCTGATATCTGATATAATTTGTTAAGATATTACATCACATTAATAATTTAATACAATGCTTGGTTACCTGTTATAGTTACTTTGGCAATTGATTCTGATGTTCCTCCAGAATTTGATGCTATGATTTTATATGTACCGTCGTGCTCATTGGTACAGTTAGTGATACTGAGAATGGCAATTTGGCCATCAAATCTTATATCAACATTTTCTGTGGTAGTGATAGTCTTGTTGTTTCTACAAAATAGAAGGTATAATGTAAAATTTATAAAATACACTGGAGTGGGTACTTAAAATTTGTACATTGTGTGTCTCCATGTGGCAGATAGGCAAGTACAGGTTTGAAACAGAGTGACTTTTCCCATTTAATTATTTTATAATTCAATATCATTAGAAAGATAATTTGTACCAGAAAAGGTTGAATGATGAATGATATTATGTCTGTGGTTGGATTGGCTGATGATTTGCTCATGCTAGATTTAGATGCAGAAACTATTAAGTTAATTACAATGACTGCAGCTCACTCAAATTTCATTGAAATACGAATGAAACATAATATAAAATAAGTAACAAAATGAGAGATTATTTCAGAAACATTGATAATAGGTGGAATATGTTGAAAAGCTTATTTACTTGGGTGCAAAAATATTTAAGAAGAAACAAAAGGAAAGTAATTATTTTCATATCTGTTTCACAAAATTATACAAATTTACATTTAATATCTAGAAACATCAAAATCAAAATTGAAATGGTAATGGATATATTATAAATAATATCACTGAACTGATTGTTAAAGATTCTAGGTGTAGAAAATAAAAGGATTGTTAGAATTGGTCTTATGTCTTTGATTTTTTCTGAATTTCAGGAAATGGAGATATGTAGGTAATAAACACACAAACACACAAAATGATACTCATAAAATATCTTAAATTTAATACCTTGTCCAAATTATTTTGAGAGTTTTATCAATAGACGCGAATTTACAAGTCAGTTTCATCGATTGTCCTTCTACTGCAGTCTACGATAACATAAAAAAAAAATTTAACACATGAGTATAAAATAATGAAAAAATATATAATAAAATAGTTTTGTATGCATATACCACATCAGTCAGTCCTTGAGAAATAACTGGAGCTTCAATTGTTGGTGGTAATATAACATCTATAATACTTGATGTTGCTTCTCCTTTCTCATTTCTAGCTACTAGTTTATAGGCTCCTTTGTCATTAGGTGTACATGGATTTATTTCTAATTTGATTGCATATTCACCCTAAAAATTCATGTGTGTAATTTTTTAAGTATTTATATAAAGTTATGATACCACAAAACAAGAATAATTACAACTCCAAAGAAGATATTGTTAATAATACTGTAAAAAATAAAAGAGATTATTATGTATTGAGTTTTAAATAGGTTAAACCAATAGCCATATATTTACTTTCATTCTAATAGAAGGGAAACATCTATAGAAGTGAAACATAGTACTCTACTGGATACCACGGAACTGTGGACTACATGGAAATGAAATAGTCAACCAACTAGCAAAGGAAGGGGCTGCATCCTCTCAAACAAACTGCACTAAAACTCTTCAGGAGGTTATTTCTACAAATAAAGCTGCTGTATGAAAAAGGTGGAATGATGCCCAACCAAATTATAATCCTGAAGATGATTATTATAAAATGAGCCAAAAAGAACAAGTTTTACTCATTAGACTCAGAACAGTCACAATAGGTCGAGGGCAAACCTTCATGGGAAATTTAAAATTAGAGAAAGTCCTCTCTGTAGTTGTAGAACAGGTTACCAAAATACAGAAATATCCTTTAGACATGCCATGAGCTGGTGGACATCAGGAAGACAATTTGGTCAAACCCTACTGACTTGGTGATGAAGCTGTATGTTGGTCTGGGTGATCTCACGAAGTCCATCGAGTTTATACTCTTAATCCCGGACCTCATCCTTTGAGGGAAGTTTAAAGAAGAAGAAACATCTAATCATATTAGGAACTATTCTTAATAATGAATGAAGACAGTGCTAAGTTAAATACAACATTAAAATATCCAAGAATAATTGTTAATTAATTAAATATTAAACAACATAATAAAAGTAAGATAACTAATAAGGGGAGGTTACGGACGAGGGGTCATCGATTTTAATGAAACTTTTTATGGTAATACTATGTCAAAAAATATCAGAACCATGTCCAAGGGTTCTTGCCTATGGGCTCTAGGAGTCGAGAAAAAATTTGTTTATGGAATTTTATTATTTTTTTATATTACTGTTTTTTGACTTTGCTGTGCATAAATTTTTAAGCTATTATTTATCAATTGATTTTCTTTTTGAGTAAAATAAGAAAAACATTGCCAATTGATAAATATCCTCACTTATGGAAGCGAATCCTGGGCCCTGAAGGAACGGTATCGCAGCCGCCTCCAAATCATTGAAATGAGGTGTTTTAGGAAAATAGAGGGAAAGACCAAGAGAGACCGGGTAGTAACACAACGATACGGACTACACTAAAAATTGAACCCCTGAACCAGATAATAGAGAAAGGGCAGCTTCGATGGTTCGGCCATGTAATGAGGATGGATGACCACCATTGAGTAAAGAAAATTATGGAGGCTAAACCAGCAGGAAAACGACCTAGAGGAAGAACAAAAATTACTTGGGGAGATAATCTCAAGTAATTCTTAAATACAGAGGAATTGGATGGCTGGAAGCCAGGAGAGCAGCCCTCGACAGAGACGGAGGGAAATCCTTGAACAAAAATCTCTACACTAAAAGGTAGAAGAGAATATTGAATAATAATAAGAAGAAGAAGTCTTTATAGTTGGCTGTATCGTCGGTTAAGTTCCTGTCCACGTTACTCATCTATCTAAGAGAAAGCTAAGATACCGGAATGTGTCTGAGAAAGGAAGCTGGATGGAGTTAAAATAAACTGGTGGACTGGATTTACGATGTGAAGGTAATGTGTTTGCATTTCGATTCGTTTACCTCAATGCGCCATTTCTTACACCAGTGTTCAATCAGGGAGAGGTGCATTTGTAGGTTTAAGGACGCTGTTTTAGGATCTGAGTTGGTTGAAAGGATAGTGGTGTCATCAGCGAATGTTGCCAGGAGGGTATCAGGATGGGATGGGCAGGGATATCTAAGGTAAAAAGAATGTAAAGGATGGGACCCAAGACGCTGCCCTACGGAGCTCCCACCTCAATTGGATAACAGTCGGAGAATTCAGTATTACAGCGAATATGGAAGGATCCATGAAATTAACTCCAAAAATTTACATTTTTTTAATTTTCAAAACAAACTTGTATTAATAATTCATGCAGAGAAAAGTCAGAAAACAGTAAAATTTTATAAAAAAATCATTTTTCTCAGCCCTAACTGAGAACCTTCGGACTTGTTTAACATTTTTCAACTTAGTATCGCCAAAAATGAAATATGTGAAAGGTTATAAATAATTTTCATTCTTTTGACTTTCTGATGGGATGTTCCCCACAAAGTCAACAAAAGATATTACTAAAATAATAAAAGAAATTTTAAAGGAAGTTAAATTTGCATAATATAATTATTGAAAATAGCAACTTCCGAGCTAAATAAAACTAAGAAGAAAAAAATATTTAATATTTTCAAAGTACACTAACAAATATTTAATAAATTTAGATATGACACAAAATATTCAAGTTTATTTTACAAGAAAGATGTCAAAAGTTTTTTATCAAATTTAAATTACTATTTTTACAGACTTCCTTAATAAGTCAGTTAAGGAGAATGAGTAAAAAACATTATTTAATAGAAATGTTTAAAAAAATTCATGCCTTCCAAAAAAATGTATATATTACTAGCCATTTTTTTGTTAAACAGTAAAAAAGATATATATTTGTAAATAATAGTATCTTTTTTGATCATACTAAAAATACTGTCACATGAAATTAAAAAAATAAGATAATCATTCTAGAAAAGCAAATAAGAGTGCACTAAATATTATTAAAAAAAATTTACAATATTACTAAAAATTGTTACTCTATTATTAAAGTTCATTAATGGTAACAACTTCAAACATGGTAATAGTCTAAATCAATTACAATTATAATTAAAAGTAATATATATATATTTTACTTCTTTCACATGACGTATTTCAACTTTATGTTTAGAATCTTCTTTTATCTTAGAAGCTCCTTTGAACCAAGTACATTTAGGTTCAAATACTGATTGAACTTTCGCTTCAATAACAACAGTATTAGTCTTAGTAATAGTAACAGTCTTTGGCACTTCTTTTATTACTGGAATGACTGTAACAAGAAAATTAAGAAGGGTTATTAAATAATTAAAATCAATCGAAATTTAAAAATATAGTTTATTGAATAAACTTAATTTATTGTCATTAATGACATATAATATAAAAATTAGTTATTCCACATAGCTATTTCACCTAAAATTCAATAACAAAACATAAATTCTGACCTTGAGCTAATAAGGTTAATCATACTTAATTTTTGGTTGTCTTAGTTATACAGATAGTTAGTGTTATAAAGTTGAAATGAAATGTGACTAATATTCTCACCTACTATATATCATTATTTTCAATAGAATATTAAAAGTCAAACATCAATAAAAAAATTTAATAATCACATATCATGGGTGATAAATATTCAGGACGCAGTCTTTTTTTAAATTTTTTTTATTTTTGCCAACGTTTCAACCCAAACATGTGGATCATCTTCAGGGCTGAAAATGTTTTTTTTAAATTACAATCAGAGATATAATAGTATACGACCGCTAATTATAAATAATAAACTATAGTGATTGATGGCACATGAATCTTAACTAATATTGTAATACACATATTAAAATAGTTATACAAACTAAAAATAAAAAATAATGTATATAAATGGATTATATACATTATTTTTTATTTTTTAGTTTGTATAACTATTTTAATATGTTTATTACAATATTAGTTAAGATTCATGTGCCATCAATCACTATAGTTTATTATTTATAATTAGCGGTCGTATACTATTATATCTCTGATTGTAATTTAAAAAAAACATTTTCAGCCCTGAAGATGACCCACATGTTTGGGTTGAAACGTTGGCAAAAATAAAAAAAAATTTAAAAAAGACTATGTCCTGAATATTTATCACCCATGATATGTAGAACAGTCGACTAACTTCCTTCAAGTAATAATCACATACTAATTTTGTGGAAAGTTAATTCCCAACATTTCCCATAAAGTTATGGTAATAATAAGATTTATTTTCATTTTAGAAATAAAAATAACAATTCAAGTTTTAATATTAAGATAAAATGTTTATAGTTTCATTTTAATATTCATTTCTCATTTTTTTAAAAATTATTTTTCTATTTTTTTATATTTTCTGACCAAATTATTTGTTAATTACATTGAAGTAATCAAATAGGAAATAACTTTCTTTTTTTTTACTTATTTCATGGTAAAACTTACTTTCAATGTTGAGAGTCAGATTGGCATTCAGTTCTCCACAAACATTCTTTATATTACATTTGTAAATACCAGAATCTTGAATTCCAGGATCCTAGTAAATAATAATTATTTTAGAAAAGAAAAAAAAATGAATTAAATAAGTATGTATATATAAAATATTTAAAGATGAGAGGTATACCTCAAAACACACAAGAAAGTTTGTATTTGCTACAGTCAAATTCAACACTGAATACTGCCAAATTATAGTTTTGTTTTTAGTTAAATAGGAAGCAATAATTAAATAACAATTAAATTTAGGCAATTATCAATAGCAGCATATGTTAAGTTATCATTTTGAAAAATTCTAAACTGCAAAACCTTGTCTCCAAAACGCAGGCAAGGAAAAACAAACCCATCAAGTTTCACCAATTCAGACATCATCAAGACAGCAAAGAAGCAAAGTATTGATATTTACAGCAAACAGCAAAGAAGCAATATTTTCTGTCCTGATGATGCCTAGATTGGAGAAACTTCGATGGTTTTTTTTTTTTCTTTGACTGCATTTGGAGACATAAGGCTTTGCTATTTGGAATTTTTCCAAATTATTACATAACATTTATGTTATGTCACTTGATTAGTTTGTTACTAATTTATATTAATATCAGCATATAGACAAATTGTTTTTCAAGTTTGTCAATATGCTGATATTAATAAAAGTAAAATTTGTTTTTGTTAAAACCATTATATTGAAGCTTTTAAGCGGCTAAACTATATATGCTACATTTTGGTTTTCATAAAATCATGAATTATTAGCAATTTTTCTATCAGCCTCTTACTGGACAATACATTCCCCACTTTTAGAAAAACTTCCTTGTTTAATAAGCTTCAAGTCCATATTAGTTATGTTGCTGTTTGTTCCCTTAGAAAGTAGAGGATGATTAAATATTCATTGTAACATCGAAATGTAGCATTCATTAACAACAGAACATTAATACAAATTTAAGGCAAGAGTTTATTATTACTTAACATTTATGAAGAAAAAAACCTGCCATTTGCTTGAATTATTTAAAAATATATATAAATATTAAAATTAGTATTAGAAGGTAGGAACTAATGATAAATGAGATCTGTATAAAAAGTTCTGATACATTATCACTTCAAAAGATCGTTATTAAATATTTAATATTCAATTAGTTTCATATATTTTATGAATAAGAAGTGTATTTCACTAATTTAATGATTACAATAGTGCCCAAGTGATAGAAATTTTTTTTTTTTCAGATAGTTAACTGCATTATTTTTACTGGTTCATTGAAAAGACAGAGTTTTACATCACATAAGTTTTTACAATACTTGAAATGAATTTCAGCTTATTCAGTAACAAACCTCAACTTAACTGATATTAACTTAAAACTAATTAAAGAAGGGAGTTATTATGAAAGTGGAGAATCTGTAGTTCAGTAGAAGGCTGATAAAAAAAGTTACTAATTCATGATTTTATGAAAAACAAAACATAGCATAGTTTAACCGATTAAAATCCTCATTACACTGGTTTTAACAAAGCTAAATTTTACTTACTTAATTAATCCATCCTCATTTACCACTAAGCAGTGTAAGTTTTCAGTTTATTGAGCCTTGTTATATCAGTATATCTTGATTGTTTTCTTCCCATCCAATAAAATCCTCTAAGGTCAAAGGTTTCCTTTATTGCATTTTCCTAGGTTTTCTTTAGCCTCCCTCTAGGTCTTCTACCTCCCACCTGTGCCTCATGATTGAGCCTTGCTGATCTGCCTACTGGCATTTGAGACATGTCTGAACCCCTTTAGCTGGTGTTGTTCAATTTTTTGCATTGCATTCAGCAGACTCACGTTGGATCAGATAGTGATATTCCTCACTTGGTCTCTCCTTGTTTTACCTTGGACTCTACAGAGGTAGTGCATCTCCATCCTTTGGAATTTGCTCCTATGTTTACTAGTTAGGGTCCATAGATATTTTCGAATATTGTTATTTTTGTGGTTTTGGAGACCTCTTTCTTTCCCCAAAACTTTTCCGAATGGCATTAAGAAGTACCTCCCGGCTGCCTTAATCCTCTATGCCCCTTTTGCATCTCCATCCACGGAGACATTCTCATTCAAGTGGTATCCCAGGTATTTGAAATAGCTTATCTGCTCTATTTTGATTTCATCCATGCAAACACGCATAATTGTATTTTTGTCACGTTTAACTCCATACTAATTTCTCCTAGTCGATCCCTCAGGACCCACAGGTTAAACTGGAGATTCTTTCCATCGTCGCTAAAGACTACCAGGCCATCCACATAGGCCAACAGTAATGCACTGAGAAGGAAGCACTCTTCAAAAGCCAAACAGTGTTACCGCGCTCTCTGTGACAAATCCTGGTACCTCAAACCTCGTACGCTTGCTCATTGAAAATTCGTACTATTGTAGGCTCAATCTTATTGTTGTTTTTTTAAAAAAGTAAAATTAGATCAGAGGTTTGTTTATTACCTCTATTATTATATTTTAAATCGTTTTTACATTATTTTTATAATTTAATGGGTCAAGAAGTAAAATGAGTTTAATTTTAAGGCACGAAATTAAATGTATAAAAACGTGCATATGTTTTTAGAAACTATTGGAAAATATTCTTTAAAAATTAAGAAAATAGCGAAATAAACTTTAAAGGTTACAATATTCCTATCATTATTAAAAATAAAGGGAAAAAAACATTATTATGATTTCTTAGAAGTTCGAAACTAGGTAACATAATTTAAATTAATAAATATTAATTTTTTGTTCTTAAGCTCATATTTAATTTTTTTAATTACTTAGAACTATTTAAATGAATTATATGAAACTCGTAGCTGTATGAAGGAAATAGAGGATATACTTTTTTATATTTTAATTTATACTCCATATAAATCGAAAACATTTTTTTAAAAATTACAGTAACAATTTTTAAAAAAATTTGTTTTGTAGAAAATTAAAATAAACAGCAACATATATATATATATATACACCATCACGGTTTATTAACGAAATAATAATCATATTATAATTAAAGAAGATATAATTGTAATTTATTTGTCTATAAAGCAACAGAAGTTAAGTATTACATATTAATATACATAATAACTGTAAAAATAACTGTAAAACAAATCTAAACTTCATTCATAAAAATATAACTTTGCATACATCAGCAAAAATTATTTACGAGGTGCGAAGCTGATCGATCTTCGTACCTCGTACAATACGTCATCATCTCGTACAAATACTAGGATCCTCGTACGAACGGCAACACTGTAGCCAAAATGTAATAAAGATATGATTTCCTGTAAAATAGGACTCCCTTCCTTATTAGTCTTTCCCGTTTCCCCTGACAATTCAAATTTACAATTTATATCTGCTTCTTCTACCTCTTCTCTACCCTCGTCTTCCAACTTTGTTCCTGAATCATCATTCAATGATGATGACTTTAATTTTTCCGAAATTTTTCCTGCAGACCAATTAACTGCTGTAATGAAACCTCACACCAATTCCGTAGGAATAGATGGCATTCCTATCAAATTGATAAAATTATGTCTCCCTGAAATCCTCCCAGTTCTCCTTTTCATCTACAATTTCTCCCTACAGAATTCAATATTCCAACTTCTTATAAAAAGACATTGTCCTTCCGTTTAATAAGAAGTCTAAACCATCCTCTCTCAAAGATTTCCGCCTATAATAATCTCCACATTATCCGCCTTAATTAAAATTACTAATGATGTTCAGACTGCAATAGATAATAAACAATTAAATGTCCTTATACGTCTTGACTTGCCCAAAGTCATCTATTCCATTAACCATTCCATCCTTCTCAACAAACCAAAATTATTGTCTTTCTCCAATAGTTCCATCTCTTGGTTTCAATCTTTCCTTTCACAACGTACCAAAGCAGTCTCCATACCCAATAAACCACTATCTGCCTACCTTTCTTTATCCTCTGGAGTTGCCTAGGGATCAAGCGAATCTCATCTCCTTTTTAGCTCATATATTAACGACCTACACGACTCAATTCTTCATTGTTCCCACCACCTTTATGCAGAGGATTCTCAAATATATCTTTCCTTTTCTCCCTCTGAGTTATTGGTAGCATTTACCAAGACTCAAGAAGACCTAGATCGGATTAGTGTCTGAGCAAACTTAAACGGATTAAGATTAAATGCTGCAAAAACGTAGGTCCAAGTCATTGGTTCCAAGCACCTCCTCCCGATCCATTTCCAACTTTCCCACACTTTTCCTAAATGATCGACCCAAATCATTCTACTCCTCTGTTAAAAACTTAAGTTTTTTTATTGATCAAATCCTTTCCTTTCCTTCAATTTCCCATTTCCGCATCGCTCGATAATAAATTTCCACTTTCAAATTATTTCATCGCTTCCGTCATCTTCTAGCAGAACCTACACGGAGATTCTTAGTTGCTTCTATCATCTTTCTCCACTTTGACTACGGCTGAGTGGTGTACGGTGGTCTCTCAGAGGGTCTCGAGAGGGGGTTACAGACTGAGGAGACTTATGGGTAGCTTTGTCCGATTTGTCAAACCTCTACGCCAAGTTAAAGTGGCTCTTCCCTTCCTTCCATAGACAATATTTCCTAGACACATTCCTCTGTCAATTTAGTTGCCTCTTTTCCAATACAAGTTCTTGTCCACTTTCTCACTTCAAGATCACGATCTTCTGAGCTTCATACACCTTTTCACAGATCTACCTCTTTTCAAAAATCTGCTTCGTTGTCCGCTCTGCTTCTTTCTGGAATTTCTTACCTTTAAAAATCCGGCATGCTCCGACCCCATCCACCTTTCCACATTTAAAACCCTCCTATTCCAATTTCAATTCTCCCAACAGACTTATGATCTTATATGTGTATATTGGGATCTTATACTTCAGCAAACGCTTTGTTTAGAAGATATTCACACCTATAGATTTTCATTGTTATGAATTATTTATGTTATGATAAATGAATAAAACTTACTTATTTGTTCCAACTACTTTATTTATTAAACGTGAATATTAAATTCATATTAAATGTTGTTCAAAGTGATTTTCCAGAGCATTAAGACAGACTCGGCATCTTTCTTCAACAGCAGCAGTGGCAGAACGGCGAACTAAAGATTCGGGTCATGAATATGATAAGAATATTTTCAGAAAATGACAACATTTTAAGAAATTTTTTAAATGCCTGTAACTGTAGACTGGTTGGAGGTTAATTTGTATAGGCATATATATTTTAATAGGAAATTTAAGTCTCTACAACTTCCTTTAAATTAATTTCTTTCTCTGATGAATATCTTAGACGATATGAAGGAATGATTGATGAAAAATGTCAAGCAAAATGATTTTTTTCGGAAGTGTCATTTTTTTCCAAGCGTATAGCTCGAAACGGTTCAGAACTCGGATAAAACCTATGGTTTATAAGTTATAGACAATTTTATAAACTTTAATTTTCTATATGAAAAATTTCCCCTGCGATGCACCGTTTTTGAGATATAAGCAAAAATTGTGACTTTTACTCCCCCACCCCTC
The DNA here is from genome assembly GCA_928085145.1 of Nezara viridula. NCBI lineage: Eukaryota > Metazoa > Arthropoda > Insecta > Hemiptera > Pentatomidae > Nezara > Nezara viridula. The sequence goes on along the minus strand of OV725078.1, from coordinate 109,637,940 downwards.
CCCTGCTCATCACCTAAACGTCGGGATTTTTTATTTGTTCATACCCTAAACACCCTGAACAATCTGGATAATACGAAGGGATCGCTTAGGTCTATGCTCACTCACCCTACACCCCCTTTTTGGACATTCATTGACTGGACTGAAGTCAGTGGCGGATCCAGGAATTTTCTCAGGGGGAGGGGGCGCACCTCTGTACCACATGCTTCCCCCACCTCTACCAGTTCCCCCCACCAGTATCCATCTCCCCGCACTCCGTGGCTGATTTTAGTCGCTCAAAAGTCCTCATTAAATGGTTTTAACAAAAGCAAACACTATTTTTATTTAAAGTAAATTTTGTCTAGTTTACAGTGAAGCTATCATTAATTATTTAAATTAAATATTTTTTTTTTTTGTTATCACTTCCTATTCAACAAAAAATGTGGCTTACTTAAGAAATCACAAACCTTTAATTCCCTACTTCCCTGCTAAAAATCAAACCATTGTTTATATAAACTTTTTTTTATTTATTGCGTTTTGCTATCTCTCCTTTAAATATTTCCTTCTGTTTACGAGACACCCTGTGGGTTTATATATGAGTTTAGACATGTAAAAAACTGAATTTCTAACACGGGTCACGAAGAGAAAACTTTTTACAGCCAAAAATTCCAGATTTATCTAATTTTTTTTTCATGTGTTGCTACTAAACAGTGCATCAAAACTAAAAACGTAGTCTTTGAGATTTTTTTATTTTATTGAGTATTAATACAGTCTGCCACACTGAAGGGCATTGGTACTAGGGCTATAGTACTTTAAGAAATTAATTAAATTTTTTTTTATTTATTATTTTAATGGAATTTACAACTGTATTACATATAAAATAAAATAAGTAAATGTGAAATTGATAACATGACATGTACAACATGACATGTACAACATGAAGAGAAACTACCCATTGGTAGAACTCAAAAATTAAATTAAAGAAACGTTAAATTCTGCTTTTCAACTAGTACCTAAACTCACTAGCGGATCCAGGATTTAATTTTTTGAGGGGGGGACTTCAGCCAGAAAGCTTTTTCTTTCATAAAAAAAGAGGATAATTATTTTGGAAGAAAAGAAAGAAACTAACTATCTATATGAAATATTGTTTAAGTGATTCCTCAAGTCCTTTTAAATGTAATTACATGAAAAATAATACTTAAGGAGATAATTTTTTAATATATTTTTCCATAAAACATCGTTATATTTTACCATTTTTTTTGGGGGGGGGAGCTTCATTCCGAAAGCCACCTCCCCCATAGATCCGCCCGTGCCTAAACTTAACGAGTTGATTAAGCGATATGGTCGATAATCACGGTCAATGAAAGCTAATTTTTACCGATATTGTCAAAGTTTGAGAAAGATTACTATAAATGGTCCTGCAGCTTGGAAATGAGTTCTTTAAGAAGAAAAAAAAATTCAGAATAATTTCCGATTCCGATCAAATTGGAGAGCAAATAATTAGTACATTCCTAAATGAAAACGAAAGCCCAACAGCAGCTATTTTAATAAAAGAACAACACTTTCTAATGAGAAATATACTAATTATTATCTTGACTAGTTTTATGAATCACATGGATTGTTCAAGGAGACTATAGTTGCTAAAGGTTGCAATGCGTTCAGATCTATTGGAACTTAGTAAAATTGGAAGAAATCCCGTATTTACTTGTGCTCGAATAAAAGGTGGTTCGAAAGAATAAATAACGTTTTTTTTGTTTTTTTTAAAATAAATTTTCCTCCATCATGTATTTCACATGCGAGACCCAGTTCGGAGCCAATAGGAACAAACTGCGAAAGGAGCACAAGCCTTCGCATCTCACGGCGGTCCAAAAACTACATCACTCTTTTCTTTAAATAGGTATTTTTCTCGATCTTTTTTTTTCGAAATTATTTTTCTAACATCCAGAGAGGGGCGCCCACCTGGCAGAAATCACTAGTGCTGGTCACGATAATAACTTTTTTTTATATTACATTAGAAAATTCGTCCATGAGGGTGAATTTGTCCTATATTTTTCTTTTCTTTAAATAGGTGTTTTTTGGAATTTTTTTTCACTATCCATGGAAGTGCGCGTCCCCTGGCAGAATATATTTTTTTATTTCATAAGGAAATTCGTGTATGAGGATGAATTTTTTTCTATATTTCTCTTTTCTTTAAATAGGTGTTTTTTTTGTCACTTTTCTGAATTTTTACCACCATCTATGGGAGGGCGCGCCCCTTGGCAGAATTCGCTAGTGTTGGTCACGATAATAATATTTTTTTATTTCGTCTATGAGGATGAATTTTCCCTGTATTTCTCTTTTCTTTTAATAGCTGCTTTTTGAAACTTTTTTTGATGTTTTCCAGCCTCCGGGGGGGGGGGGGTGGAGGGAGGCGCCTAATTTGAACCTTTTTATTTCTTCTTTTTATGTTTAGTGAAAATATATTTTTTGTTTATCATTAATTTTCGATATTACTATCTTATACCGGTATTTCACATATTAGTCAGTGACAAATTTATTAGTAACCACCAGGGGTGCCCATTCTCTCTCCCCCCCAAGATCGATGGCGCATTACCCCCACAAAAAATATTATTGCCTCCCTCACTCATATAACTAATATGTAACTGTATGATATGTTATGTCAATGCTAGTTTAAAAGATAATAGATATGATATTGTTTTGTTTCTCGAGGATATTATCTATACATTAGGCAATTACAATCAACAAGTAACACTATTCCAAATACAAATTCGAAACGTAATCTCAGACAACATTTTAATACTTTTCTAGAATTAAATTAAGCCATAACCAATTGAAACATTTTGGAAATCAAAGGCGTACGCAGCTTTCGTATTTAGAGGGGCAATACGTATTTTTTTATCTCGGAAAAAGTATATTATTATTACAATTTATAAATATTCTTATATGAAATACATTATATGATTGTAGCAACTATTTTGCAGTATTGCTACATTATTGCTCATCTTTTTTCTTTAATATATTTGTATAGCTATGTAAATAATTCTCTTATTACTTATGTTTTAGGTATTCATTTATTGTAATATATATTTTAGCCAAATATAATGTTAATTTCTATGATCAATATTGTTATTCTTGAGGGACTATGTCCCAGAAGAAAGTTGATTCTTCTATTCTATATACATAGAACAACAATTTTTAAAAATTAATTGTTGGCAAACCTTTTGTATTATATTATATTTTATTTTATTTGCTTTTAAATTATTAGGCGTTGCCCCCCACCCCATCGCCCCTCCTCTGTGTACGCCCTTACCGGGAATTTATCATCATTTTATACTTGTTTTAAAATATTTTTGCCTTTTAAATAACGATTTCACCTGAAATAATTGCAAGAGCGTTGTCGAAAGAGGGTAAACTTGTTTTTTAGATTTAAAAGGGTTAAATGATATTTGTAAGCCTACCTTTAATTCTAATCTAATATAATATGAGTCATCTTTTTGTTGTATACTCCAAGAAAGCCTTGAGGTTTCTTTAAGTAGTTTCCCTTCGTGATACCAAACAATTTCTGGTTTTGGATCTGCTTTGACTTTAAAATCCATAACCACTAATTTTCCTCCACTTTCAGACCGAATTTTAGGTTTTTCAATGAAGGTAGGCGCTATCCCTTCAGGTTCTGTCTCAGCTTCAATGTTCAAGTTAAGGTTGGCATTGCTTTCACCATATTCATTCTTTACATGACATCTATATGTACCACTGTCTGGTCCAATAGGATCCTGTAAAAACATATGATTAGCCATTATATGGTGATGCCATATTCTATAAATCTTTATATATCTCTGTATATGCATTAAAATATATAGCGGTAGTCTACAATCCCATAAGATAGGGGAGTGTTTACTTTATACAGAGATCAAGAGAGAAATAAAGTACATCGCAAATTAAACAGACCGAATAATAAACTAAACAAGGTGAATTAGCAAAACGGGCTCTGAGAGGTTGTTGGTCCGCCTAAACCAACCAGGGAAAAGTAAAAATCTAGAAATGGAGCTGGATAGATATCACGTGGATATTGTGGCAATCCAAGAGAGAAAATGGAAGAATATAGCTATCCAGGACCTAAGCAGGTACACAATGGTAAATAGTGGAGATAAAAACTAGGTTTTTGGCACAGGTTTCATGATAAGGAAATCACTAAAACATGCTTTAATAGATTATAAATTAATCAACGAGAAAATGTGTAAGAAAGTGGTGAAAGGGAAGTTCTTTAATATATCATTGATTAGTCTACAAGCCACAACTGAGGAAAATGAAGAGGATGTTAAAGATGACTCCTATGGGATCCTTACGTGATCCTAAGTGAATTAGAAGAAATTCCAGGCCATGTTATGAAAATTATTCTGTATGATTTTAATGCGAAAGTGGGCAAAGAAGAAGTTTTTAGACACACAATTGGGATGCAAAGCTAACATAAGGATTCCAATGACAATGGACTAAGACTTTGCTACAGAAAATGGCTTCAAGATAATGGGTACACATTTTAAACACAAAACATCCATAAGGAAACCTGGATACCAGCAAATGGTGACAATAACAATCAAATAGACTACATACCAATACACAAAAGACATGCATCAAGCATTAAAGATGTACGTAATGATAGAGGTGCAGACTTTGACACCTCTTTACTACAGATCATTACCTCGTAAAATCTTCCTTCATACATAAAATATCCCTGCGATCTCGAGATGTTGAAAAGATACAGGGGTATAATGCGAGCAAACTGAAGGAAGAAGAATGTAGTAAAAGGTTCTCTCAGAAGGCGAAAACTAGAAGGAGCTTCTGACCAAATGAATAACAAAAATATAGACACCAAGTGGAATGCTATCAAAAACATCTTGGGAGAAGCAGCAGGCAAAGTTCTAGGAAGAAAAAAGAGAGTAAGTGTGGTTGGTTTGATGTAGAATGCCATTGATGGGAGGCTTGAGCACCGACAGCAAAGAAAGAGACGCGGCTAAACATTCTACAGAGAATGACTAGACTAAGCCGAGATGTGAACTTCTCCAGGAAAAGGAATTCCTAGAAAATCTGCCGTTAGAAAAAAAGAACGTGGCTATAAGTGCAGTCAGAGGATCTCCAGAATGACCATAGCTCAAATAACACAAGAAAATTTTATAAAGACATAAAGGAAATAAAAAGAGGTTACCAACTAAAAAACGCGTGCTGCGAGACAAAAGATAGGTCTAGAATTAGTGATCTGGTTCAAATATTACAGAGATGGGCAGAATATTTCAGGAAAATTTTAGCAGAGCTAGAATAACGAAGAATGAAATAGCACCAGGATAAAGATGAAAGAACAGCTGGAATGCCGGCTGAGTGTACATGGAGAAGGATATTAAGTAGAGCCAACAGAACAAGAAGAAATTAAAGAAATAATTGGCAAATTAAAGAACAATAAGGCTCTTGGTATTGACGGCATACATTTAGAAATGATAAAAAATGGAGGTGATGAACTGAAAAGCTATATATTGCAACTGGAGAATGCATGAAGATTGGAAAATAGCAGCGATATGCCCCATACATAAGAAAGGCGACAAGCTATCTTGTGATAATTATGGAGGGATACCACTATTGAATACAGCCTACAAGGTATTTTCTATATTGCTGAACGGGCGACTGTTGAAATGCTCTGATCTGATACTTGGCGACTATCAGTGTGGTTTAAGGCCTGGAAGATCAACCATCGATCAGATATTAGCTAAGGCAAATTTTCAAATATTAAATAAATTGAGTCAAATTCTTGACTAATAAGTTTATGTCAATGAATCTTTCTGAGAAATCAGAGGAAGAATTATTAATAATAAAATACTCTATAACAAAAATATTAGATTTATTTTAATTATGAACATAATGAATTTGTTTGCTATTAATAATAAGGATTAGCATTTATGGTAGAATAATTAATATTGTTTTTTAATTTCAAACACAAGTAAATAATATATATGTGTATAACACCTTAATTAAACAAAAACTGTGTCAAAAAATTATTAATTCTATAAAGAAAGTTGCTAATCTTAGTGATGTTAACCACTTGAATATTATATGAACAGAAAAATTGAGATACACTTGCCTGAATTTCTAATATAATCACATAGGTATCTTCTTTGGTTTCTTGAATTTTTATCTTAAACCTTTCACTTTCATTAATGTTCTTAGTTCCTTTGATCCATGTAACTGAAGGTTTAGGCTTAGCTGTGCACGTACATTTCATTGATATTAGTGTTCCAGCTTCATTTGGTATAATTCTTGGTTTTTCAATAAATGAAGGAGCAAAGCCAGCTCCATCTTCTCCACCTAAAAAGTTCCTTAAATATAATATTCAAAATGATTCCTATAATAACAATGAGGAAGTATTAATGACAAATAAATTAATGAACTATTAATAACTTTATTAGTCAATAAACAATTTAAAATATTAAAAATTGCAATGTAGAGGTAAGCCATTCAAAACAGCACCTGAAACAGAAACTATCCACAAAAAATGAATGTAGTAACAAGAAGTAATAATATCATCAATATCAAGACTTCAAATTTAATTCTATAATTGTTATCTTCATCACTACTCAAAAAAAAAAAAAGACATAAATAAGTATTTTTCTAAAAACTAAACTGCATGGAAATTATTTATATCCCAAAAGTTAAATTGTGTTTATTAATTCTATATTAAGCTGGAAAGCAGGCAATACTTGATTTTAGCTATTGAAATAAACAGAGCTGATGGAAAACATGGAGAAAAATAATTCATTTAATTCATTCATTCAATTAATCGTTGATGGTATTAGACCAAAAAAAAAATCAATACATGAGTCATTCTACCAATTGAAACAAAATTGTGTCACTAGGTGATTGTGATTTCAGTATGAAATTTCTTTTCTACCGACTGACAGGTTGGAATTAAATTATTTTTATCTTAGGAATCAATTTGTTTCCACCATTTAATTTTAATTCAAATTGTCAAAATCTAATTCCCACATGTGATCTGTAACAAGAGTTGGCTATTTCTGCTATTATTAAGTGTTTTTTTTTATATTAGAAACTTAATATGAACTATTAAGTTTTTTGATAAATAATGGGATCAATTGTCTTCTCAAAAGATGGTAATTCCTCTGTCTGATGTGTTTGATCTATTTTCTTCCCAATCTATGAAAAAGTCCTCTAAATCTTTACTGAGCTTTATGTATTCATTTTTCATGTTTAATAAACTGCAGGAGATTCATATAAAATTAAGAATAATCTGATTTACATCTAACTTTAGTTTAAATGATCTCCAGTTAATTTGTATTGCGGCTGTTAATGTCTCGTTATTTTAAATTTTATTTACCTCACACGGGTTGATTCATGTTATTTTTTTAAGTTTAAATGCTTATTTTGTCAGTAGTTGAGTGCCTCACTTTTTGTATTTTACTATAAGATGGGATATATAACATATGTTACATATTGTTTATATAATGTAGAGTACCATAAAAAATATAATAATAATATTAATTATGACTTTGATGAGGACATAATAAAAAGCTTTCTTTTTTATTGAAATAAAATTTATTTTTGACACATTTGTGAAATTAAAGCCTGGGTATACTTATGATAATGAAAATACATTTATTTTATTTAAAAAAAAAAACACGTTAATTTATATATACATATACAAAAAAAAAACTGCATACAACTATTAAGTACTTACTTTTTTTGTTAATGGTAGAAATGTAGTTGGTTATAGATCCTTTAGTAGAAGAATTTGGTTAGGACAGTTAAAGGTAAAATAATACTATATTTTTTTTGGCAAACTAACCAAATAAAATAATTTTTAGTTTTTTGTCTACTTTCCACCTTTGACTGCATACCCAACCAGCTTCTTTAACTACATTCTTTATTAAATGAGATATTTTTGAACTAGGTTATGTTGTTAATAGTGTTAGAGTAAAGAAAATTTATACTCTTTTCCTAGAGAGAATTAAAATAAATAGCAAGTTCAGGTGACAGGTATCGAGAGGGTGGGCATAAAAATTCCAAAACTAGTCAAATCTGTTCCATTTTTTTTAAAATTGATTTTTAATTAACACATTTGATACTTAATAATCATGAGATAAGAGAAATATTTTCAAAAACATCTTATTCACATGTCAAAATAACTATTTTCAAAGGAAATTATTTTTCTTCACCATAATTTAGTAAGTATCATAGAGTTAAAACAATTTGCCTAGCGAGGAAAAACAGGTTGTATAATATTTAACTTTTTTAATTAATATATATATGCATTATATATATATTTTTTTGTTACATTTTTAAATACAAAAAATACATTAGAATTTTTTAAAATAATGAATGAATGAAAAAATTCTGTATTTTGTAATATTTACAATTACAGGAGGTTTGGCTCCATTACAAACATTTTTTTTTAATAAAGTAAAATCAATAATAAACAATTACACAAATTTAGAAGTCAATCAGAGAAATGTTTTTTTTTATGAAGAAAGATAAATTAAATAAACGAAATGTGATCAAAAAACAAAAAAAATACACAAACAGACATAGACAACTTTAGAACAATATAAATAAAAAGTATTGATTTTGAAAATATTAAACTCAAAAAACAAAGTTAAATGAATACATAATTAATAGAATTTAAAAAATAGTAATAATATGTTATGCCTCTCTAATACATGTTAAAAAAAAAAGCGATATACAGTATAATAGAGCAATACGTAATAATTCATAGTAGTATCAGCCTGGTGCTTCTTAGTGAAAGATTACAGAATAGCTTAAAGTGGTAAACATAACAATAAACATTACAGCAAACCTTACATTACTAACATTACTAAATAAACTAATATTATAGACATTTAATTGTTTATAATAAATGATATTATTAGCCTGATTCTTAGGCTTCTCATCATGAAATGAAATATGTCCTTTAATTTAACCAGATTGTTTATTGTTAATAAATTACCTAAAATTGAATTGTCTTCATTGAAATATTTTGTTATGTAATGGTCCCTCAAATCTTTATACATCGGGTATTCAAAAATTGTATAAATCTTCAGACTTTTGGATGTTAATTATTATGAAATTTTGATCCTCTTCTAGTTTGTAGACCGTTCCATTAAGATAGAATGAAGGATTCATTAGAGTGAGTCCCATGTTTTCCTCCTAGTCCTCTTTTTTAAACTTTTCACTCCGAAAATTCAAAACCCAGGAAAAATATACCGCCCTCAAAAATGTTGATAGCACCATTAACCCCCATTCTGGGCACCACTGCTGAGCTCTAAGCAAAGTTGCTATCTCTACATCCCCTATTTTTATGAAAACCATTTTGTTCTTCCGGAAGTATATTGTTGATTTCTGAGCATTACATAAGACGGCTGTTCAAAATGTAAGTGAATATTTGTTATGAACAATGCTATAGTTTTATAATTGGTCGGGTCATTTTTGTTATATTTTTTGAAGATTAGTTTTATTATTATTTTCGCCCCACTTTTAGGAATGCCTTCCTGTTATTAGATTTTATTCATAAGATTGAGAATATAGTGTTCCCATTTAGGAGTTAATAATTTTTAATATTCATAAAGTATCCCGTCATTGCTTGGAGATTTATTTTTTTCTATTTGTGGTTCTTCTAGGGATATATCACAGTTGAGATTAATTTATTATTTTGAACTTTATGTCTATATCTGGGTTTGGAGAGCAACAGAAATTTCTTTAGAAATTCTCAAATGTTTTTAATGATATTTCTAATTCGACGTTTTAGTTTTTGAAATATCCGATTTTATTGCTATATGGGTGATTGTATTTTTAAAGCTCTCGCAAATGTTTGATGCACTATTGGAGTTGGGTATATATTGGACGACTGTTTTAATAAATTGAAAAATAGTTCAATATTATTCATTTTCCGTTTGAATAATTGTATTTTATGGAAGTTATTTTTTCGGTTGTGAGGTATTTGATAAATAAAGTGGGAGGTTGAGTTGGGGCATTTGAGAAGCAGGTATTTGGCCTACAACCATGTCATTAACAAAGGGCTTCATATTGAGGTTTACCCAGATTGTATCCACTACTGAACTGCCCTTGTAGGTGTGACAGGTGAAATGTACTAATTCGTTACTGTAACTCCTACCATTGGTCATTATAAAATAGTTTTTCTCTAATAGGTTTACTACTAGGTTTACTACTCCCCCTCCTAACATTCGTAACTCTGTACTGCGACTGCCTAACTTCATTAAACATTTTTCCTGTAAACAGATGATTTTCATTCTATTGGTTTAACTCACCAAACTTTCCATTCCAATCTCATCCAAGCAAAATGTATTTATGAGAAAGATTATCTTTTATTTCCCTTAATACTTCATCAAAAAGTTCGATAAATTCATCCGTATTACAAGTTTGATTAAAATAAATGCTGCCTACTATAAGTTTTATATTATCTATTTCTATTTCTATAAATTGCCATAAAGACAATGGTATGAACATGGTTTCATTTCTGGTTTATTAATTATCTGTGATTAAATTAATTATTTAATTTTTAAATAATATGTATAGTAAAATATCTTATCTATTAATTTGTTTGTAAAAAAATAAATATATTATCTCTTAGATTTCATTTCAAACTAAGAAATATTAATAATTAATTTAATAATGATTTTGACATGCAAACAAAAAATATAATGAAATTATAGAGAAAAAAATAGTAGTTTATTAAAGAGGTTAAATCGGGGGGAAAATTATTAAAGGATGAATGAATGCAAACACTTTTTAAAAAGATCGTTGGTTAAAATTACTTTATGAAGGAAAACAATGTTACCTTTACTGTTAAAGGAGAGAAATAAGAGCGAGTGAAATAAATTTTACCCAAATATTACCTTGAAAATTCAATGCTATATTTGCATTACTCTCGCCATAAATGTTACAGGCATTACACCTATAATTTCCACCATCTTGTGGTGTTGGTTTTGATATTTCCAATTTGAGGAGATACTGATCTTTTCCTGTAGCCTTTTTGCTCATTCTAATGCGGCTCGAGTCTAAAATAACTTTTTCTCCTTGATACCAAATAATGTCAGGAACTGGATTAGCTTCCAAAAGGCATTCCATCACAAGAACATCTCCATCTTGATGAATTGTTGGTTTCTTTGGGAACCTTGGAGATTTAGCATCTACGATTCTTAAAAAATTATAATTGAAGACTTTAGAATTAGTGGAAATGAAAAAGTATTTTACTAACAGAATCTCAAGCACTTCCTGACATTGTGTCTAGAAGTATAATGTAAAAAAAAAAATGTTAACAATAAACACATAATAAAACAGTAATATCTGCTTTTATATACTTTAATTAGAAAATTATATAATAAACCATAAAAATATAGTCAATTTCAATACCAATTCTTAAAACCATAATTATAGAGACCCAATATTTATAAACCAAATGAACTTGATAATGACCCGAATATAACATTTTTCAACAATATATCTTTACTAGTGTATAATAATATTTTAAATGTAATCTATAATTATTAAAACTATAAAAAAAATTAAGAAATATAGGAAATGATTTAATTAAAAAAAAAAAAAGATGCCGTGATAAAATACCTCAGAAATACCATTTATTTAAAGTAATTTTTCTTTTTCTCAAATTTCAAAGAATGCTGTTTTGTGGACTTGTAATTTGCACCCGAACGCCGCCTTGCGGTAGGTTGTAAAAACAGATCTGATAAGAATCAAGAGGCGTAAGCTTAGAACCCCCTCCCCCCCCCCCCTCTCTCTCTCTCTCTCTCTCTCTCTCTCTCTCTCTCTCTCTCTCTCTCTCTCTCTCTCTCTCTCTGCCCACTTTTGGCCAAGCACTTGAATTGAGAGGACCTAAGAATTTGGAATGGAGGAGAGCGCCCTTCAAAGTACATGTCAAATTTATCTATGCCAGCGTAAAAGGGCAAGATACTTTTTATAAATCATATAACTTACCACATTCAATAAAAATACAGTTCACTGCAAAATAATGTCGAATGTTGCCTAAGTTGAACTCATTAAAGTTATTTGCTTTTTTTTTTATTAAAGTAGAAATTTGCCCAAACAAATGCATTTTGGCAATCATACTAAAAAAACCATGAATGGGAGGTTGAACCAATAATCCATATGAATAATAACAGACAATGACTATAGTAAGAGATACAAAGGAGGTTATGAAGGAGTAAATAAAGCATTATATTAAGAAAGGAACGAATTATTTTAATTATTAAAACATATCAGAGTGACATCTTCCAGGGTTATCGAAAACAAACGCTACCTACCCGTATATAGGATCCAAAGGAAAGGAGCGGAGGCCTACTGGACGGTACTACCTCCTCCCTCTAACAATAGAGGGAGGAGGTAGTACCTTACGGGAATGAAAAGCATCAATAAATGCGCAAACAAGGAGACGAGGGATATGGCTATTTTTTGTATTTGTGGTACTACAAATGATTGTTCAATGAAATTATAATATAGAAATACATTTTAGTAGATACAAGTTTTTTGATTACTTGATAAAGAGCTAATCAGCTCAAAACGTCGTTGGAAATAGAATAAAAAAATTTAAAATATAAGGGCATATATATTCCTTGAAGACACCATATATAAGAACATTGAGTGCTCTTGAAAAGTACTACTGTAGTAGCTAAATAGACGCATAGATAATTCGTCCTAAAGACGAATTTTCTGATGACAAATATAAAAATGATTATAGAATAATCAGAAAACAATTACACCAATTTATTTGGAAATATTTAGCTGCTTGTAATTTGTTATCCGTCCAGCACTATCTGATGTGATGGAAATTTTGCCTTATTTAAAAGTTGAGAGAAATATGTGAAGATTGTAACTGAAAGTTGTTGCTAGAGTGCTTTGATACCTTGGAAATTATTTTTAATTGAATTTGTGAAAACCATTATGCAAAAATGTCGTGTTTTTGGTTCATTGGCGTCAATTATCCAGTAAAGGAAATTTCACCGCCATTTTATGGAAAAAATACCTAACAAAACTAAAATAAACATTTCTTTATGTAGGTTGCTATGTAAAAGTTATTTTGAAGTTATAGGGTGATGTGAAGAACCAATGGAAACCATCCTTGTCCCATCCTGAATATTTGTATATAATACGCCAAGAAGTAAGAAAAGAGATCTTATGTTGAGTTCCGACCTCTAGGATGGGTCATATGTTTTCTTCCGGCTTGGGGACTGAAGCCTTGGCCCTACAAAGACCATGATGATCCTAGCAGAGCTTTGAACCATGACGAGATGATCTCGAATCAGCAGATAGCTATATTGTAATTCCCAACCATAATGTTAAAATATTTCATAGCAAAATAATTCTCAAAACAGTCCGTCTGAAATCATACCTGCAGAGTCATTATTAAATCATGTTTTATATTTAGTTTATTGTATATAGTATTTGCACATTAAGATTTCTAAAATAATTTGTATATATTCTTTATTAAATTAAGTTTTTAGTAAAAGTTATTTTAATCATGCCACCTATTTATATCATGATGATCACAGGTAATGGTGGTAATTAGAAAGCATGATATAGACAAACCAGCATTTGAGAAAAGAAATTCAATTAATTAATCATGGACCAAATATATTGTAGACCCAAATTTATTTTACTAATTTTTAATTTTTAATTTGTATTAAACATTTCTGGGTAATTATCATAATAATTATTAAGTGGCATCCCGAATAAATTTAAACACCCTAAAACGTAGCAACTTTAATTTCATCCCTTTTGTGGGAATAAAACATAGCAAGGTATACACACACACCTATGATGTATGTAATGGATTTAGTGTATGTGCACCTGTTTCGCAGTACAACCCTCCCCCCCCCCTCAGAAAATGCCTGGATCCGCCACTGGTTTAGAACCTACCATATATGCGCGTAATTGCCACCAGTACAGTAACATTGATTTAAATTTATTAAACTCAACAGATGCAATGAAAACTAATTACGTGAATGTTACTCTTAGGTTACAATAGTAGATTATTTATGAAAATGTGTCTCTTTTAACTATGACTAGAATTATTATAAATAAACGGTATAATTAATTTATTCGATACTAAAATATAATGTAAGTGAATTTTTATGCTTGGGATCCTAATTAATTTAGAATAAGTGTACAAAGAAAATTGACTGAAGTCCTAAATAATAAAATTTATACGATATGAAGAAAAAGAATCTGGTGTGTCCACTCACAAGACTTTCCTCCCTATTCCAGAAAAGTTTTTATATCTTTAAATATGTCCATTAAGAAAAAAGAAAAAAAAATTAATTAGATTTATTTTCCTGAAAATTGATCAAAGGAAAAATGTATGTACGATTTCTTAGATAAACTAAAGCAATGTAAACCGGCTTGTGGAAGATCAGCGTAAAAAAATCAATACACTCTAATATTGCTAATCAAAAACTTTTTTACCTTAATCCAACTTTGTCAAACAATAATTTCTGTTAGAAGTCGAGAGAAAACTTGTGTGATAGGGGCAACAGATTTTCTTACTTTCACTTACTTTTCATTTTTTCCTCTCATTCACCGCTTACCCGTATTCTTACTTACGAAATTAAATAGTTGTACTTCGTTAATAGTTGTCCGAAATGAACGATTTTTATATAGTTTTGTAGGTAATTCCGTTTAAAAAAACAGGCTAAATAGGCTCTGGAACGTACAAATCCGTCGAAAACCACATGTCGGAAATTTGACCCGATCGCGATACTTTGCTTACCTAATATAGCTAGGAAATTTATAAATTAAAACATGTGTAGAAAGTAAAATATTCTGTATCATCGCTAATACTGGTTTGATTCCGCTGATTTTTGTTTTTGTTTTGTAGGTAATTTAATTACCTTTCAAAAGTTATATAAATTTTATCGTAGAATACGTACTTAGTGAGTTAGGCCTCAAAACATTTTTCTTTTCTTTATAACTTTTTTTTCCTGAACTTCCTCGAGAATTTAGAACATTTATAACAATTGAATGAACATTGATTATAAAATTATAGGAAAGTTTTGTTAGAGCCACTTTAGCGCTACAGTCTAGAGAAAAATATATTTTTCACTTATTGCACAGCCGCTATTACACATGAAGCACCAAATTTGTGTCACAGTCATCAGTAGTCAAAACCCTACAAAATAAAAAAAAAAAGCAACAAAATCGGTCCACTGATTCCCGAGATAATCTTGGCACAGACAGACGTACCAATGGCTGAAAATGTGTTTTTTCGAACTCGGGAGGCTCTGAAACGTATAGATCCGTAGAAAATTGCATGTCGGAGATTTGAGCCGATAGCAACACTTTACTTTTACTTTACCTAGTATAGGAATGAAAGTAAAAAGTAAGTAGTCCGATTTACCAATTGACACTTCATCCCCATATGATTGAGGTAACACTGGCTTATTTTAAACCAGCCCTTATTTATGGCTTATTTTATCATCGTACTAGATGCTGTATAACCAACAAAAATGCACGTCTGCCTACTACCAGCCGCGGGTCTGCCGTTTGTTGAAACGTATTAACATTTAGTCATTATTATTATCCTCTATGAAACAAGGCATAAAAATCTGAAAAAAAAAACAAATTTTATATTAACAAAAATACTTACTGTGTTCCACCCGAGTGATTACAACAATTAGCTTAAAAAAGAGGTTCCCATTTTTTTTTTTTAAATTAAAAAGCCATTCTTCTTAATATCGTCGATGAAGGCAGACCATTATACATCTACTTATTATGTTTAGAAATCATTCAATGACTTTTTATAATAGTTATATATATTTTTATTGAGAAATAATACATTTTGCCACACTTAGGGCACTGAGTACTAAAGCTGAGTGAGGCACAAGATTTTATAATAGTAACGGATTAGTTTGGATGGAAGGAAAATATTTTATCAGGTCGATGAATACTTCTGGGCTGCTGTAATATAGCTATGTTTTATTCAAAACACTTGGATATCAAAACAAAGTTGGTAGGACCGTCACGTTTCGAGCATAATAAGTGTTTTGAACCTAATTGTTATGTTCAATTTCGATTTAATTAATTAGTCAATTTAATTACATTAATCGATGTCTATTTAGAACATAATTAATGTTAGTTACTCATTTGACGCAAAATTTAGTATTCTTTATAGCTTGGAAAAGAATACTTTTTGTTAGGAAGAACCGTCTTGAAGTTATAAATCAATGAATGAAAATATTCTATTTTTGATAGAGCGATATTTTGTACCCGGCAGATTCATGCCAACATCTTTCGATATTTCAGCTCTACTTCAAAGGCATACTTGTTTTCGTGAAACATTGAGTAATGTATTTCCTCAGTATTTCGGAGGCTTGTTTAAATTTTGTATTCTTAAGAAAACTATTTAAATACTTTTTTGTAAGATGTACTAATAAATTGTTCCTGAATAAAATCGAAAAGTGTGACAGAAAATCGGTATTAGGACGCGCGAAAAGACACGTCAGATTAGGAGACTTCGATTTTTAACAAAGGTCTGGATACATACAACTTATCGAACATCCAAAATTACATAACCTTTTGCAAGATTAACTCCCTTTTGGCAACATGGCCTGAAATCTGGGCTATCGTGAGCGTTGATATTTTTACTTCTGAAGGCTCGTAGTACAGAACTAAGTGTACTAAGAAAAAAAAAAGTCGATTAGTCAGGAATTCACGCATAAAATTATGCCAGAAAGTCTGAGAATCAAGTCTACTAATAGATCATTTGAGCACTTAATAGCCTTTCACTTATTGGTTGACAAAAGACTTTCTGATAGTATGAGAAACAAATAAAACATCGTAGGTGTCAGAACCTATGTACATTTGGAGACAATATAAACCAGAAGCTTGGTTGGTAAAATGGATAGGTAGATAGGCGTGAGGCTGAGCGTGAGGTGTGATGTCTATTGATTAATGTTTGGTGTAGAGGTAGCTCTACTTAGTGTTGTGATGATTATAGATATTTCAGCGTGTGCTATCTGATCAAAGTGGTGTGATATGTAGGTATTGAATCATAAAATAAAAAAATGAACAAGGTGTTTTGTTAGTTTTTGTGATCAATGATACTTCTGTCAGTTATTCGTCTAATAGAATTCAAGTTTCTTTATTGGTTAAATACGTTGCCCTTCCATAGGATAATTGACAAGGTGACCACAACTAAATCATATGTGATGAATGTTGCAGAAAGCTGCAAAATGGTGTATAAGATTACTAAGCTCATTATTATCTCCTGACTCCCTCTACGTCTAATTAAATTCCTCTACGAATTGGAAAAAGAAACATTATTAGATGGATTTACCGACAAAAACTAAAATCCTTAGCAAAGGCATAAACAGGGTGTTTCAGGGTTAAGTGGCCAAACTGTAAATATGATTTGAGAACCTCAAAACAAGAAAAAAAAATTCCTCTGAAGGTACGTTCGCAAACGCTTTGTTTAGGAGATATTAATACCTAAAGATTTTCATTGTTATTAATTATCTACGTTATGTTAAGTAAATAATTTTTTTTATTTGTTCCAACTACTTCATTAATTAAACGTAAATATGAAATTCATATAAAATGTTGGTCAAAGTGATTTTCTTGAGCATTAAGACAAGCTCGGCATCTTTCTTCAACTGCAGCATTGGCAGAACGGCACTGGATATGTGTTATTGTTTAGCAAGACTCAATTATCCTTCTTTGTAAAGAATTAAGGTCATTGACCGGACTTGCATAAACGTTTTGTTTAATGTCGTCCCAAACAAAAAAATCCAGGGGTATCAGGTCTAGAGAGAGTGCAGGCCAAGCAACTGGTCCTGCAAGGTCAATTCATTTATTGGGATAATTAGCATTTAGACATTGTCGTGGACCTCTTCCATAATGGGCAGGACAACGATCTAATTGAAGCCACATGTCCCTTCTCAGTTGTAGTGGAGTATGTTCAACTAAATAATAGTAATCATTATTAAGAAATTCCAAAAATGTACTCGCATTGAGTTGAGGCGGCAAGAAATGCGGTCCTATTACAATATTGTCTATTATCCCCAACCACACATTGGACTGAAACTGGTGCTGAAAATGATGGTCACAAATTGCATGGGGAATTTTCTGATTATTTTTCTGATTGACGATACCTCTTCTTGTAAAAGTAGCTTCATCTGGCCAAAGAATTTTTCCTGGAAATTGTGGATTATACTCAACCTAATTTAAGTACCAATCTGAAAAATTTCTTCTTCGCCGAAAATCTTACGGTAATAAATTTTGTACCCGATGATAATGATGTGGATGAAGTCCATCTGCAATGAGAGTTCTCCATAATGTAGGTGGCGCAATATTTAATTCTGCTGTAGCTCTTCGTGCACTACCTTCTTCATTTCGTAAAGGGGCAAAAATACCATCAACGTGGTATTATAGCAAATGTACCAATTTCTCTAAGACCTTGAAACGTGGAGCTAAAGATAGGCTTGTTTGGTAATCTTCTGTTCAGAAATCGCCTGACATATTCACTACGGGCAGCATTAGCATTACCATTGAAAAAACCGTATACAAACACCATATCGGCATATTCAGCATTAGTATAAATGGAAGGCATAATGATGAGTACTCTGCGAAAGCCTCTTACAAACTGATAAATGTTATTGAGAGTTCCAAATAGTATTAATCCTTATCTTGCCAATAGTTTTTATATAGTTAGGGATAAAAGAGGAGCAGGGTAGCTCAGTGGGTGAGCACTGATTTCCAGAGCTCAACGTCCCAGGTTCGAATCCGGCTGATGAATAGTAATCTTTTCATCAGACGTAGGCCGACCCTGTAGCCGAGGGACCCTCCTGGGGCAAACTCAGCCTCTATAAAGTGGGTATTCATAATTAAATAATTAATTGAGGGCGAAAACCTGGCGGATGGGCGTTATATAGGCCTGTTGGCCTTGTAACAGTACTTCCTCACATTGTACTGAACCCATAAACTTTCATGAGTTGTTAGTGGTACAGGATTTTTTTTTTTTGTATAAAAGGTCATATTAGTGATCTATCTAATCCATTTCCTAAACAAAGCGTTTGCGGACATACCTTCAGAGGAAATATTTCTGGTTTTGAGGTCCTTAGTTAATTTTTGCAGTTTGGCCACTTAACTCCGAAATACCCTATATAAAGATAGTAATAAGATACCAATGTGAAGTCAAGATTTAAAATGTTATTTCAAACAGCTTTAAGATAAAACATGGGTTGAAGCAAGAAGACCCTATATCGCCTGTCCTCTTTAATATAATACTGGAGTGGGCTGTTGGAGATATAAGGTACAATCCTGGAGAGACGATATTCAATCGACTTACTCAATGCCTTGCGTATTCAGACTTTATTCTTATTAGCTCTCGCTCATTGTCGGCAGTGGCGGGTCAATCATGGAATTCGAAGTGATAGCAATTCAACTTGGCCTGAGGATAAATGAAAAAAAAAAAACACAGTCTGTACATCAAGTCTTCAAGGAATAATGTAGATTAATTATTTAGTGGAGAATGATAATTATTGAGCTGTATTTCAATGATAATTATTGAGCTGTATTTACAGAAACTTATACAAATGAATCAGCACTATTTTCCAATGGGAACAGAATTTAATACCTCGGAGTGATAGTGACAAACTAAAACCAAATTCAGGCCGAAATAATAAGCTAGAACTACAGCAGGCAATAAATGTGTTTATGCTGTGGCAAAAATACTGAAATCAAAGGAACTGGTATACGGTATAAAGAAAATGAATGATCAGTGGCGAATACGGAAAAACGACGAGCTATATAATAATGACAACATTTTAGTCACTATCAAAAGGTGCCGCCTCAGTTGGCTAGGCCATGTAGAAAGGATGGAAGAAGATAGGCTGCCCAAGAAAGTTCTCTATAACTACCTAAGAGGGTATTCCTTAGTGGAAGATCCCGGCTGTGGTGAAACAACGACATAGAAGAAAGCCTCAGTCGTATGTGTATAAGAAGCTGGAGAAGAACATCAGGCGATAGGAAAGCCTGGCGGAAGTTAGTTTCTGAGGCCCATATCCGTTAAGGACTGTTGAGCAGATAAAAAAAAAATCAAAAAGAAAATCGTTTTTTAATATTAAAAAACAGAGAAAGTTGTACAAATATTCAGGCAATTGATCACGACGAAGCAAGTTTTTAGCTAAGGTTAGAAAATATATGATATTAACATTTTTTTTTTCACAGCTTGTTTCCATAAGCGTTTTAACCTATTATAAATAAATAAATAAATATCTCACTTTATTTTTTCTGCACTTTCAAAATTTAAATTAACAGATGCTGTTGCTTCACCCAATTTATTCATTGCAGTGACTTTATAAACCCCAATATCTGCCATATCTGGGGATTTTATCAGTAGTCTAGCTAGATAATACAATTTTTGATCAAGTTCAAGATGGAATTGAGTATGCAGACATTCCTTGATTATTTTAGTACCATGATACCTGAAAGTAAATGGCCAATATTTAATTTAATACAACCAATTGTAAAAAAAAAAGATTAACAGAATAAATAAACCTGTATATATTGATTATAGCATGTATTCTCTGCTTCAAATAAGGTCATATAGAAAATTAAAAAATGTTAATGAGAAATAAATATAAAGAAAACAGATGGAAAAGTTTGTGTGTGAACAGCTGAACTAAAAAATGAAAAATTGTATGAAACTGAAACTAAGTATTTATGGAAAGTACATATTTGAATGTTTGTGGTGTTATAGCAACTTTTTGTTAAAATAGACTTACCGTGTGTACAATATAATCGATTTTACACTTTATTTTTATAACTTCCACGTAAATATCTAACCAAAGAGTTTGATCATTTTTTTATTATGAATGGACAACTATAGAAGTTTTAATATATACTGCTATAGATAGATATTATTCCAGGGGTGTCCATTCTCCCCAAGGTCGACGGCGGAAGAACCTACCCCCTCTCCCCCCAAGATACTTAATTGCACATCTTTTCTTAAGAATAAGCTCCGTTAGAATTAGAAAAACCGTAGATCATATACAATCACACTTACTGCGGTATGTTCCATGTTTTAAAAATAATTAATCATCATCAATTAATAGTTGTACTTTGGGGTAGGTCAGTAAGTAAAGCACTGTGTTCCTATGACCCGAGTGTTGGATTTAATTCCGACTGGCAGCAAATTATTTATTCTGTGAATCAAACTGTAGTTCGAAACACGGAATCGAGAGGTGGGCACACTTAATAAAGAGTTTACTCTCATTTAAATAATTGACTAAGGGGGAAAAATGACGGTTGAGCGTAATCTCGGTCAAATTACCTCCTTGCAAAACCGTTGATTAAGAAACAGTACTTCCGTAAAAAGTACTGAACCCAAGATGCTATGTTAGTTGTAGCCAATGCGCCCTACTTTGTTACAAATAAATTCAACCATAATGACCTTAATGTTCCAGATTGGGCCAAATCCAGATACCTATCCTTCTATAGTAAACTTTAGAACCATCACAACCCTCTTGTTTCTAACCTTGCTTCCTCTTCAATTCCTGATAACCCTCCGAGGCGTCTGAAAAGAAGATGGCCCCATGATCTCCTAATGTAGACATATTATTAAAGTACTACCAGTGGGTAGTTTCTCAACAAGTGTTTTCACGTGATTATATCCATTTGTACAAATTTATTAAATGTATTTCTTTAATACAGTTGTAAATACCATTAATAAATTATAAAAAAAAAAAAGCGGCTATGCTACACTGATTGTTCACGATTTTTTAAAATATCCTCCACTGGACCACAGATACCGCCTTTTTATAAAACAAATCTGGTGCGCACAACACACAACTTTCACTTACCGCTTTACTTTGAATTCTAGAAATTGAGAAATTCCTTCTACAACTTTATTTATTAGATATTATTTTTTTCTGAAATTTTCCACTTTCCAACGATATGTTATACCTACGATGTGTTATACAGTCATACCTTCTGACTATTATTATTATTATTCATTTTCGACCTGGATAAGCATATGTTTTTTCACCTTTATCCAATTATCAAATTCATTCAAAAGCTATATTTAGTCTTTTTTAATAACTCATGAGAGATAGGGAATTATTTAAAATAAACAAAATTAAAAGTCCTTTAGAGGAAGACATTTTGAATTTTAGGGATTTAAGCCCTGTTAAGCGACATCAATTGGGATAAGACTTAAAGACATAAAAGATTACTTAATTATACATTAATACACCGAGTTTAATCAAAATCGTTGGAGCCGTTTTTGAGAAATTCGTAAAAATGTATAAAATTGATGATATAAAGTGGCACTTCCAGTTAGCCGATTTTAACGAAAAAGTTGCTGTCACATCTGAACTTTATAAAAACCTTAAATATGCAATTTTAGTTTCGTACGAGTTTTCGTTTTGAGCGAGGATGCTCACACACACACACACACACACACACACACACACACACTCTATAGATACCCCAATTTTAGAAATACTTCTTCGTTTAATAAACTTCAAGTCCATATTAATTAAATTGAGTTTTATTCGGCAAATTCTGGAATAATATCAAGTTGTGTTAAGAAATGTTGTGATTTTTCATCTTGTCACCTAAAAGTACCTACGTTTTAAAAAAAATTGACTACAATTAACTGTTGTAAAGTTTTTATTTCCATGATCTGGGATATATCATAATACAAATAATTTCCTAAATACACTTTTTATTTATGATTAAAAAATAATAATAATGATCTTTTAAATGCTTTTCATGTGAAGTGTTTATGAAATTGTATTTTTCTCCTAGATCTCTGTCAAAGGAGTTGATCCGTATTTATAATTGGTAAATTTCATGTTTCCAGTCCTAAGATTAACCTTTATATAAAATAATTGAAGCAATCACCTAAAAGTTCACGTGTTTTCATCTTCAACTGTTATTGTTTTTTGCGTGATACGGGGTGAACTGTAATAAACATAATTGATTTAAAATACATTTTATTTATAAAAATAAAAAACTTTTTTAACACATTTTAAAAAATAAAATGTGTTTTTAGGTAATTATCTTTATTACAATAAAGTTGCGATTTTATGGAAATTGGTCCTTATTTGATAAGGGACCAAAAAAATGTTCCTAATCCTAATATCTAAGATTTCATGAAAATAATTGAAGAAATCGTAGTGTTTTGTTTCTTTATAAATATTAATCAATAATAATAAGCTATTACTATAAATGTTTATTGATGCCATTTATGTCTTGTGCTATGATAATTTTCAGTTACCAAATTATGGCTATTTCTGAAATTAAATATCCCATTCCTTGAAAATAATACTTCAGGAAAAAATATTCTCCTACGAAAGTGGGGTTTCTTCCTGGAATTTTCAAATTCTAAAATATTGCATCCAAATGGAGCATCAAGTAATTGGCAGCAATTGCTTAAAAATTTAGCAAATTGGTCACTAACAGAAATCATATTATGGAATAGTCGAAATATTATTTCAATAGACTTTTGAATGACAACACTGCTCGTGTCCTCGTAGTGAGACAGGAAATACCATATGGTGACCTGGAACCTCCTGACATGGAAAATATTGAAGAGGCAATAATGCACCTAAAAAAATATGGTACCGGGGTTGGATACAATACCCTCAGAACTGTTTAAGTATGTTGGAGAAGAGCTTACAAAACTTTAATACAACATCATCTTGGATATATTACTAGAAGAGGCAATATCAGATGATTGGTACAAAACCATTATCTGCCTCACCAACAAGAATGGAGATATCTTGGACTGTCACAACTCCCGCGGGATATTCTTGCTGTCATGTGTATTTAAAATCCAATCATGAGTCCTCTTTCAGAAGCTACTCCCATTCGCGGAGAGAGAAGTAGGTATACATAAGCATATATGTATTTATGCGAGTAAGATCTACTATCAAACAAATATTCTCTATTAGAACAATCCTCGAGAGGAACAGGAAAAGTAATATGTGCTTACATTATCTCTTTATGATTATCATAGAGCTTGTGACAGTATTTTAAGGGTTGAACTGTATATGGATATGTTAGACCTTGATAACCCACCTAAACTTGTGCGGCTAATACGTGTGACAATGCAAGAAGTGAAATTCACTGCCAAAATTCAAAACGATAAATGAGCGCGCTAAGGGGATTGTTTGGCATGTTTCTTATTTAACATTTCTCTGAAATGTGCACTTAAGATATCACAAATACAGGTCGGTGGAACGATTTTTAATTAGTCGGTAAACACCCATTGAGGAGATCTTTACAGCCATGCAATGAGCTACAGCAAGAATTGGCTTAAGTATAAATGCGAGTAAAACTAAGTATATGTCGATCCAAGGAGAGGGAACTTTAGAGCATGAGTGGAAATTGGAGGCTTCAAATTTGAATGTGTCTCCGAGTTTATATACCTTAGCTGCCATGTTAATATAAAAAATTATATGAACGGAGAAATCCAGAGACGCATCACAGCCGCAAATAGAGCCTATTTTAGCCTTCAAAAAAACCTAAAAAGCCGAATGACTTCACGTATAACTGTCATGTTTAAAATCCTAATTAGACCAGTATTAACACATAGTTTGGAGTGTTGGACAGTATCAAGAACACAAGAAGCAGACTTTTTTCGATTGAAACGTCACGTTCTAAGAAGAATATTCGGCCCAGTACTTAAAAACAACCAGAAATGGCAAATGCGAACGAACAATAATCAGCTGGAGCTGTATCGAGATGCCAATGTTGTAGTATAATAAGGATGGGTAGATGGGCTGTACATGCTGCCGGATGCCTCGAGATCCCATAGTGAGAAAATTATTAGAGGAGCGAATTTACAAAAGGCAGACCAAAACTTAGATGGGCTGATGGAGAGGAAGCAGATATCCGAGCTATCCTTGGAGTCTACGATTGGAAGGCGGCTGCACTTCTCAGAGATGACCGGCGGTAGAACCTGAAGGAGGTCCTGATTCTAAACGAGTTGTAGCGCTATAGAAGAAATGCAACATTCAGTACCAAAAGGACGTCAATACCTATTTAAGATAACTGCTCAATATTGTAAATTAAGATTATTTTTTATAAATAAAGCTTGCCAATTGCTAAAATTATTTTCATAAATAAGAAAATATTAGTTTGAGGAATATTTTGTTGGTCGCTTATTACAATAAGGATCATTTTCCGTAAAAGAAATCTGTGTAAAAAAACACAATTGCATCCAAATTTTAGATGACAAATTTCTGAAAAAGCAGAGTTTTTAATATATTTTTTGTAAATAAAACTGTATTTTCATAATTAATTTATTATAATACACCCCTAGCCACAGGAAAACAAGTATTAAAAGCTTTGTAATAATTTACTGTAGTTATTTATGCTGAAAACAGATACTTTGGGGTGACTGAATATCAATTCACATATTTTTTTTTTCTTCAAAATTAGATCTCAACCTACTCGGTAACAAACCTCAACATAATTAATATGGATTCAAAATTTATTCAACAAGAAAGTTTGTACAAAATTGTGGTAACTGAAGTCCAGTTGCAGGCAATTGAGGTAATTGAAATCCTCAGGAAATGGTGAACTACATCTTATCGTGTCAAAGAGATTTTTTAATGGTTCTCTTACTTAAAGATTAATATTTTTTTTTTGTCTTTTTATCGTTCGCTACTTAAACATAATAATAAGTGGGGAATGGTTTAAAGAATACTGTAGGACAGGAGGTCATAGGTTTGCGATGAAGGGTAAAAGTTATTTGATGGAATTTATATGTGATTGGAGAGTTTGGGATGCATTTGATGTATCTATATTAACAGATAGGATAAATGTGTCATCGACATATGTAGTGATTAGAGTGTTGGGATGTCAGCTGTATAAACTGTGTAAAGAATAGGACCCAGGATACTACCTTGAGGAACACCAGCAGACTGGGGAAAAGGGGATGAATAAGAATGTTGTGATTTACTTTAAAGTATCAGTAAGGCAGGATCGGATAAGGAGGAAATATGTAGGTGGTAGGAATTTACAGGGTTTGTACATCAATCGCTGGTGCCAGACTCTATCAAATGCCATATTGTATTTAATTTCGAAACATGGTAAGAAATGTTAAACAATTTGATAATCCGGATTTTTCAATAGGCCTCAAACGAATATTACCTTAAAAGCTTTGGACTTACTGGAAACATCGATTATTCTCAACTGCCGTTTAGTGTAATAGGAAAAATATTAACAAGTTTTGAGAAATAAAATGAAAACATTATTTTAAAAAAAATATACCCACAATTTGAACCAATCAACTAATAAGAAAAATGTACCATCACTTTTTTATGATTTGACTGAAAATTCAAATATGTTTCTTGCGTACAGGTAGATCAGTGCGAGGATCTACCTCCTGTTTCAAACTCAAGCTATCATGATTCCTAATAATGATGATTTTCAAGCGAATAATATTCAATTATTTTTTCTAAAATACATTATATAAAAGCTAGTGCGACAACTGTTAATAAATTAATAAATAGTATTTAAAACTACTTACCAAGTAACATTTGGTTTTGGTTCACCAACAAGACGGCATTCAATCGTGATGTCACCTCCTTCATCAGTTTGTCTTATCACAGGTTTCTCTGTGAAGGTTGGTTTGATACCACTTTCAGGAACTGGAGCTTCATCACCTATTTCACAAATATCCTTCTACCTATTCTACATCTAAATTATATTGACATGAAAACAAAATATACAACACAAATACAAGTTGAATTTTTTCTGAATGGCCTTTCATTTCTTTCCTTGTTTCTGGTGACTGATAATTATAAATAATATAATATTTAAAATCTTACAATTTAGTTAAAAGCATTATGAAAGCCAGAACTTTAAAAGAAAAAAAGGAAATGAACAGCAGTAAACAGATATTACTTCGTTTATTCGATTTCAAAAAAAATAAAATAAATATATTTATAAATAAAATAAATATATACATAAAAAGACTTTAATGAACATATTCTGATTTTTGCTTGCTAATCCCTGGCAGACATATACAGATTTCTGCCTTGAACTAAATATTATGATTCATTTTGCAACACCACGAAATATCTAACTATGCCAATAAATATGTTTTAATTTGATCCGATTGGGATTCAAATCAAGATTCCTCCAGACTTGGCTCTCTGAAAATCTCATTATCGCAATACGGAAAGGTATACTATGATATTAGTGATACTGAGATGCGTTTTTCTTATAGACAACTAGGATTTAATTAAAATTATTACATTTTTTATTTTTTCAACATATTTTTTACCTTTGATAAATAATCGTTTCCTACAACATGTATTTCCTAAATTATCCTATAAATAAAAGCAAAAGAATTTAAATGGTGTAATTTCACACCAATCATACATGCTTCCTGTATCATCATGAAGGCCTTACATATTTTCTACTTCCAATGTTTTTTTAGTTGGCACGCCGTACCAAATCCCATTACTTTCAACAATCCTTATCCAGCAGTCCAAACTCCAAAGCCGTGTGTGCGGGCAATTCTCCGTAAATTAATACCCTTAGGCCTAAACCAAGACTACCTCTATTTCAGCTGACGTACTCAACACTCATTTTGTCTCCTGCTCATCCTACCCTTCTTTCCAATCACCTGTTCCACACCTCATTTATCCCTCCTTTAATTCTAATCATTTTTTCTTATCTCAAACTTTTCTAATATTACCCCTGACGACCTCCTTAAATCCATTCGTATATCCCAAACCAATGATTTCGGACCAGATAATATCCCAGTTAAATTAATTAAATCCTCACTTCCATCCATTTTCCCAATCCTTTATCATATCTATAACTTTTCACTATAAAGTTCCACTTTTCCCAGCACCTGGAGAACTGCCCTTTTTCGTCCAATGAACAAAACCTCTAATCCTGCAACCCCTAATGATTTCTGTCCAATTTCCCTGTCATCTAACCTTTCCAAACAGTGAATTTGTAATTTGTTCTAAATGAACATTAGTCCCATAATAAAATTATTTTCATTCATTTATTCAACCACTTTCCTCTGTTATGGAAACATTCCACTGTCATCCTTTTCCCAAAACCAAACAAAACTCCCAACAGCTTCATATCCTATTGAACAATTAGGTTACTCCAAATTCTTTCAAAAATCTTTGAAAAGATCCTTTTGAAACGAACCCTACCCGTTATAGAATCCTAAAATCTTCCTTCTTATCAGTTCGGTTTTCGCACTCAACATTCAACTATTCAACAAGGCCTTAGAGTTGTTGATCATATTTCATCAGCCTTAGAAAACAAGGAATACTGTTCAGGTGCATTTCTGGACAAAGCAAAGGAATTTGACCGGGTATGGCACGCCGGATTGCTCTTCAAGCTTAAAATCCATTTACCTCAGTCCTTGTACCTAATCCTCCGATCCTATTTCTCTAATCGCTTCTTTCGAATTCGCTATGGAACATAATTTTCCAACATCTATCCCGGTAAAGCCGGTGTTCCTCAAGGCAGCGTCTTGGGTCCCGTGCTTTGTATTATCTTTACATCTAAAATCCCTGTTCATCCCGATACATACCTGCAACATTCGCTGACGACACCGCATTTTAATCATCCAACTCTGATCCCGGAATGGCATCCTTAAATCTGCAAAGGCCCATCTCCTTGATTCAACTTTCAAAATTTCATCAGAACCTTACAAAGCATCCAAATCCTACCTAATCAAATCAAATCACTATCTAGCTCCACCCATCCCTACAATACTCCTCGAAGATGGAGATTGCAGTGGCCCAGAGACCTTTTGCGAGTAAGCATATATTGGAGTTTGGCAATGGCCAGATTCTTCACTCAAGCCATGTATGTGTAATTATAGCGCCTCTGCTCATCCTCTACTGGTCCTTAATACCAGTAGAGTGAGAGGCGCTGGGATCTCCTAGATTCCTGCCTTTCCTTCGAAGAGTTCTCCTGCGTGAATGGATTCTGTAAATATTGTATAAATGTATGCTCGTGGTTAAGTTGTTATTTTGATTAGTTTAGTTTAGTTCCTTTTGTTTATATAAATTTACTTTTATTTTTCTATATTATTTATTTTCATTTATTGTAAATAGAATATGAATGTGCTATCTAAACACTATTATAAATGTCCTTAATTGTGACCGATTGTAATATTTCTTAATAAAAAAGTTCTAAAAAAAATGTTATAAACGGAAAATTGCTCACTACTTAACCATTTTTCAAAGTGAATCATAATATTCCTTTATGGTGATCTAAATATTGACAGTAATACTGTTTACTGTTAATCCATTGTTATGACCCTAATAAGCAAATCGGTACAATAATTATGTTATTTTTGGTTTTTGGGAGTGAAAAGCATAAATCTATGGCTTACAAATTTTAATACAGGCATGCAGTGAATATATTCAATTTGAAGCAATATCTTGTTTATCAACAGTAAAAAAAAAACACAATAAAAACTCAATCATATAGTTATTGGATATCGATTTCTAACTCAAATTTACTGGTAACAGTTTACCACCTTTTGTTAACATTTATTGATACATAAGGAATGTTAAGTAGTATAAATAAATACAGTAGCAACTAGATACATATATTGGTGATTCAAATAAAATTCCTATTCTATATTATTGTTCACTAATATTGTCAAGTTAGCTGAGGCCTAAAGAATGACTATTACCTTCCAATAGAATGACTCGTTGAAATGTAAACGAAATAACGATTGGTAGTGAATAACGTGAAGAATGATAGAAATTTATTTACTAACTTTGTAAATTGTAAAAAATAAAATATTTTTCAATTATTTGTGTTATTATTATGTAAAATAGGAATTTTGAAAAATCTCCAAAGTATTATACAGGGTGTATCATAAGTAGATGATAAATATGCGAAGTTTTGATTGAGTTCAAACAAATTTATATTCATCAAATCTCCATATTAGTTTATTTATGAGAAAATGAACATGTTTATTTTTCCTCAAATATAATGTTTTTTTAAAAAATAAAAACAATAATATATTATTTTTATTTAACTATCCACTACGGGTGTTTCCGATAGTGTGTTATTAGGCATTAATGCATTAATAACACACTACTACTAGTTAACATGATGTGAACAGTTCTGTTCTATCTTCTTCTTGTTTCGGCCTAGGCTGTCGGACTATACACAGTGCATGAGTTTCCGTTTTACGGTCTATGACTTGGTAGAGTGTATTTAACAATTCTTTAAATTACAATAGGGGAAAGATTATATCCCAATGAATTCCGAAATATATTTGCATACTATGAATAAGTATATATAAATATTAACTTATAAAAAGAGATAGAGAATGGGACAACGAAAAGTACGAGAGTTAAGTTTTTAACAGTTCTTCAGAAAAAGAAAAAAAAAATCGGGAAAAGAGTATAATGTTATTGAAAAATAATTTTGCTTTATTAGGAATTAAAACAATATTATAAATTATCTTGAAGAGCAAATATCATATTTCAATTCAAGTCATTTACCTCAAGTAATGAATTGTCTGACGAACAGAAAAGAACGAAAAGTAAATTCGGTTAATGGCCTAGCCAGTCTTCAAGACAGAGGGGGAGGGATCGGGGCGCCCTGCATCAAGTAAACAAAATTTTTAAATTTTTGGAATAATTTTATATTGTATGCTCCACATGTCATCCTAAACAAAACAAGACACTCATTCCCTCTAAATGGAAACAAGAAACAATCCTGCATCAACTGGAGAAATAGTTCAATAATGTTATTAACGGTATCATTAAATACATAAAGAACTGACAACTGGAGCATAGAGGAATATGAACCAGATTCATGTGGTTCAATTAGATCTGTGAAACATAGGGTGTATATGGATTATATGGTAACTGTTCGGTCAATAAACACTTTTATTTATTATGACCCTGATTTCTGGTATTAAAAACAAATTAATCGAATTCAGATGGTTTATATAACTGATTTTTGAAGTAATTTAACTAGATAAATTTAAAAAAAATATATGTATTTGAAATCAAAGCGAAAAATTGAAGAATTCAGATACGATGACCTATATTAACCAGTTGCTACTGTGATTTGATTCACCATCACTACTGTGCCAATAAATGATCAATTAAAACAATGAATAGTGTGATTAAACAATATACATAAATTTTCAAAATTTAGTACAATTATAGTGGAATATTTATGACTGAATTTACTTAATATTAATATTTAGATTTCTAAAATAGTTAATGAATTTTAGTGTCATTGTTAGTTGAATAAATCACTCATTATTTTCTGCTATTTAATAGATGCAGAAAAATAATAAACTAGGTAATTCTATGTTGATTTGTATGAGTTTTAAAAACATCAAAAATAATTAGGAACAAAAGTAATTAGAACATCTATTAGAAAATTTGTGTAAGCAGTTACTATCCTTATAAATTAATCGTATGATGATTATGTAAGAAGCATTAGTAAAATCAATGAATTAATGTTTTCAAAATATATATCACTTTTTTTTTTCTTTTTTTTTTACTCACTGTCGAAATTAAGGCTAATCGTCGCATTACTTTCCCCGAGCTCATTTTTCGCCATGACTTTGTACTTTCCAGCATCTTCAACGGTTACGTTTTCTATTTCTAAAGTTGCAAAATATGAGTGACCATCGCTCTCCACTCGCAGCTAAAATAATTAAAATACACTTTATTCTTTCTTAAATTAATTATTTTAATTCGCACAATATTTATAAACAAAATATTTGATACAAAGTTCATAATATGTTTAAGATGTTTCAGTTTCAAAAAATTGATATTTTATTGAATATATTGTATACAATTATTAAATTTACTTTCCATACGTAGCTTGGTTGTGACTCTAATAAGAGTTAATATTAGACAAATTTTGAGCTTACATCCCACGATTTTATTTATTTTATTTTTACATATAGTAGAACGTTCCGGCAAATAGCCATCTACAGCACCTCTGAAAAAATAAACATTTATTGAATTAACTAAACTTTAGCATTAAATTTAGAATAAGCTTTCCAGTTAGTATCCTATTCAATTGTCTACTTATTTAAACTTAATCCACATTCCTAAAACACCAACAATTTTCTTTGTTGAGTCAATTTTATTTTTCAAAGGACAATTGTCGCTTTTTTAAATTCGTAATTTATAAAAATTCGCGAGTATAATAATACTAGCGAATTTTTATAAATTAATAATTCAATAATTCTATCGAACATTCCTAACATTGACTATATCACAATTATATTTTTTAAATACTAGGGTGTATCCCCTGTCTACCAACTCCCATTATACAAATTACACAAATGAAAAATGTGTATGAAAGATAGAAATTGATAATGGAAACAATAGTTGAAAACTTACATTCTGAACAGTTAGGAAAAAAATGTTATCTGAATGATGGGATTAGGGCGCAGTTTCTAGAAACCCGCACGGCGCACAGTGTAATGTCTAATGGACAAAAACCTGAATTTTTATTTTCTTATATTTAACTTTAAATAATCTAGTTACGTTGGGAAACTATTCAAGGAATTAGAAACGTACAAAACCAATAAATATTATTTTTATTTTGATCAACAAACACATTAGCAGTATTGTAAACAAGGCAAAGTCTTCAAAATCTGTTTCACACCAAAAATCAGTTTAAACCTCTTTCGTTGAAGATAGAACAGTGTTTTTATTAAGTGATCCGAAAAAAAAAACACGTCAAAACTGTTCCTTTTTTATCTGATATAATTTATTATGGATAAGTACACGCTTATTATTTATCCTGTATCCAGCAAAAAACTTAGCAAAACATCTTCCCAATTTTTTAGAGCATAATGTTTACATCAACTATAATGTACTGAGGGCAATTTAATTTGTCGAAATTTGCCAATTCCAACGATTTTTATTTTTTATTTTCAGATCCATCACATATTACAAATTTTTCTTTCTTACAAATTTGGAAAAATGTATCTAAGAAACGGAATTAATCTTTGAGTAAATACTGAGTCAATTTGATCTGCACGATGCTCATAAAGAAATATTGAGCAATATTAGAAAGACTGCCAGTTTACTCTCATTTAAAATGTCAAAAATGGAACATGTTCACCGCACAGAAAAAAACATTCTTAACCTTATATAAAGACTGGTTGGAACAAGATATCAATTTAGAAGAAATTGTTATAAATTATTATCAAGAAAAGGGCAATTCATGACCTGATTGTTCTTTCGGCTTACTTGGAGGCAGACCTAAGAAAGAGTTTGCAGCGTTGTGTGAGAAAGATATTATGACAATGCTTCTTCTGACATCTGACCCAGAGCTTGATTTATGGAGAAAAAATGTAAAAAGGCAAAGCAAAATCAGCCCAGACATTAATGAATGTATAATAGAGATTATATATTCGTATATAATAGAGATTATTACAATTATCATATAGACATTGGGTTCGATATGAGTTTGAATTCTGACGTATCCACAAACAGACACAAAAAAAATTATTTAATAATTTCATAGAAAATGATAAATACTATTATTCTATGGCTATATTACTATAAGTATAATTTACTAGTTTATTATTATTACATTATACGTTACAGTTATATTTTATAATATATTGTTATTCCTGATATTATTACATCCCATATTATTTCTATTAATATTATAATTAATATTATTATAGTTGAATAATATACATTATTATACTATTGTTACCTTGTTTTGAGTTAAAACCAATTAATAAAAATGTTTATTTGAAAATAACTAGGGGTTAA
Source organism: Nezara viridula (assembly GCA_928085145.1). Taxonomy (NCBI): domain Eukaryota; kingdom Metazoa; phylum Arthropoda; class Insecta; order Hemiptera; family Pentatomidae; genus Nezara; species Nezara viridula. Next base: position 109,604,161 of record OV725078.1, on the reverse strand, counting down.
TGATTTTTGTCCATTACACCCAGTACTTGGTTACACTGTGCGGCGGCGTTATAAAATTATATCAAAACTTTTTATATAATTGAGATTTATTTACCTTTTAGTTTAAAAGAAAAAAATATATTTCAATTAAAATGTCCTGTATTCCATTAATAATTTATTGTAATGATATAACATAATTAAGTTAACGTAATTAAAAGATGGAGGGTGAGGAATTGTTTGGAATTCATAATATTTTCAGTTTATCCGAAATTACATTTTACTGACTCATTTTTGGGTTTTTATTTTTATCTATAATTTAAGGGACTATTCTCAGTAATGCAAGGAAAACAATGTTTGGCTAATTATCGAAACGTTTTACTATATATGATTTAAAGTAAAGGAAATAAAATTGGGGAACGAAGGATCAAAATTCGTCTATTATTAAAAATTAAATTTAGTGTTGAAATACAAATGGAAAAGTATGAATACAATGTTCAAAGGTGAAGTAGGTGTGGTTTTTATGAATAACTGAAAAGAAATTCAATGGATAGACAAAATCTTGAAACTGTGTATTATTCTATTACTATGTGTATTGAAACTGTATTACAAATCTAATACTAAATATTTAACTTTATGCGGTAACTTTTAGTGATAATGAAATCAAACATAGTAAAAACATTACAGTTTTGAAGATCCTTCTGATATCTCTGAACCCTTATATAGTCATTCTTACATGGAATTAAGCCTAAGCTTGCTGTTTTAAGTAAGTCAACCTCCATGGGCACATCCAGAGAGGGTAAGATGAGAGATCTGTCCCCTTTCCAACGTGGAATTTTTAAAAATAAATTTGTGAAAATTTTATTAACAACAATAGTTAGGATATTAGAGTTCATGCATTGTGACAGAGACTGATTAAGAAATAAAAACCAATTTCCCCACATTTAAATTAATCGTCACATTAAATAATTGCCCCAAACTGATTCCAATCTTGGGAACCTTCTCTTCATCTTCTTCTAGCTTATGTTACCACTAGTTGCTAGGAACTCCTGATGTAGACATTTTGATGTAATAAACTAAGTTAATGATCATTTTGTTCATACATGGGTTACCTGCTAAGTACTGAACAAAATAAACATATAAAAACATAAAAATAACAAATTTCTTGAGTAAGCGAAAGTTGGAACCTATCTTACGTTAAATTATACAGGGACGGAGAAAGTTCGGCGATCAAAATTTTTTTTGGGGAGAGGTGACACATTTTTACAAGATTTTTAATTATTGAGGATGGAGAGGGGGGGAGTACACGTTGACGCAATTATTATTTTTTATAGGTACGACATTTTTGTGGGGTTTCAATCGAGAAACAAAGGGAAAATGGGGTCAATCACAACAAGTGTGTTTGTATACGATAAACAATTTTGTTAATTTTAATTTCACTTGCACTATTTTTAAGAAGGAAAGGGCAATAAACTTTCTTGGGAGGGGACTTCATGATTCCATCCACGTTGGGAGGGAGATGGGAACCCCTGAAGCGATAATACAAGAATGTAAAAAATGTGTATTAATGCTTGATTGTTATTGAAGCTCAGGTGGATAAAGTATGTCACCCACTGTTACCTTCATTAGATCAAGATGTCAATACTGGATAATAAGGTACTTAACATGCAGAGAAGACATAAAGATGGAATAGTGATCAAAGTATACGATTCAAATAGAATAAATTGTAAGATAACACATATTAGGTATGAGACCAAATGGCTTAGGTTTGATTGATGTATGAACTTTTTGTCCGTTTTGTCTTATAAAAGTAATATCGATTACCACCTACAACACAGAGCTTACTAAAATATTGCGCATAAACTAAATTGATGTTGTGAGGCTCAGAAGATGGAACAAACATCATTACTTTTTATCATTTTTTGAGATTAGAGATCAGTGCCGGTCTTAAGTTGGGGCAACTGGGGCCATTGCCCCGGAACGCCGACCTGATGGGGCTCCCGTGGGGGGATCGTGTAAACCGAATACATTTTGCAAAAGGTATCCATATTTTTTATTTTTTGGAGTTTCCACTAATGGGTTTCCTTAACCTAAACCTTGGATGGCTTCTTTCCATAATATCCTATCTAAGGTCCATTCTTTCCGTAGACCATGACCCATCATGGATTCCCCCACTTCGTTATCCCAGGTCTTCCTAGTCTTCTTCTTTCCCTAGTTTTCCATAAGTGGACTTATTTGGGTAGTCTTCCTTCTGGCATTCTTTTTAAATGGCCATACCAGTTCAGGCATTTTATTTCAATCTCTTCCAGAATGATTCTTTTAGCCTCCATCTTTTCTCTGATGGTCGTATTTCTGACTTTATCCATTCTGGATATTCCCACCGCTCGTCTCCAGTAGTCCATTTCGGTGGCTAGAAGTTTCTTCCTGAGGTTGCTTTTTATGGTCCAAGTTTCTGACCCATATGTCATAATGCTCAGTACTATACTATTGTAGATTTTTTGTTTTTTTTTGTTTTGAGGATAATGTTCCGGTACCATAATAACGGGGTGAGCATTGATATGGTCTTTTTGCCATCTGAAATGTTTCTTTTAATTTCCACATTACATGCACCATCTATTTCAATTATGGAATCAAGATATTTAAAATGTTTAATTCTTTTTAGAACCCCTCCTGGATTCAGTTCTATATCCTCATTATTGAATGTCATGTATTCTGTTTTCTCTGCATTAATAACTAGTCCCCACTGCTGATATTCCTCATTTAATATTCCTAATATGATATTCCTCATATTTTTGTTAATTTTCCCACATAAAATTATCAAAAATGTATTTATTAACAACTTATTTTTGATCTATAATCTTTGCAATCGGATAGAAAAAATAAACAAGTAAAAAAAAATTAATAATTATATATTAACTATATATATATTAACACACTCTTGCTTTCATTCATGAAATATGTTTTTGGATTTATGGTTTAAATATTCTGTGATGATACTGTATACTGTGAACATTCTGAATCAACTAAGGATGATTATCAACTCCTTACCTTGTGCCTTGCATCGTCTTTCACTTCAACCCCACTGTGTGACCAGACGACGGAAGGACGGGGGTCCGCTTGGATACGGCATTCAAATAATAATCGTTTTCCATCTTCTTCTTGCCGGATGGTTGGTTTTTTCGAAAACGTAGGTGCGATTCCATCGATTTGCCTGTGAACAATAGACATTTCATGAAGTTCACACAACTATTTAATATGTAAAATTAAAATATTGTTTGTTTGATTAATTTTATATATAATGAATTAGTTTTATAAAAAAGATTTGAAGAGAAAGAAGAGAAGAGGTATGAAGATAAATAACTTTTTCTCGAAGTTGTGTGTGGTCAAAATGCTTAACGCAAGATTAAGTTATTTAAAAAAATTAAAAAAGAAAATGAATGCTAAATATTCTAAACGAATTTATATTAAGGTTCCGCATATTAGTAAAAGAGGCGGAAGCTATAGAAAGAACAATAAATTTATAAATAAGCCATAGTGATTAAATTATACAATCTATTATTTAAATAAGTAAACTTATTGTTTACAATGTAATTCTTAAATTTAATTTTTGACATGCGCTAGAATACAATAGACTACCGTCACATCGTCTCTTAGACATATTTACTTTTTATCAGGAAATTGGTGTTATATTTTTAATAAAATTGTAACTGTATATGAGCTAAACACCTGAACTATAATATGTACTAATGCCATAGTGAGTACTGTTGTTATTTATTGTGTACAGTTATGTGAAGTGAAGCTGGTGTATAGAGCCCTGTTCTCTAATCTCACAGCCTATAAGTACCTGGCCCAACCTAGTCAGTTGGTCCAGGGCCATCACTGGAAGAGGTAGGTTTTTTAGTGACGCAGATATAAAATCAAGGTCACGCAGTGTGTTTTAATTTTTTTTTCTTCCTTCACTTTCTGATATGTTATGAGTTACTACCACCAACTCATGTCTTTTAAGGTAGCAACAACGAGGTCTCGCTCTGTCAGATCTACACCACGTTCATCACCGAATCTGCGACTCCACCTACAGCAACAGATGATATTCAACCTCAAATGGATACATCTCAGGAGACGACTGAGGAGTCTCCCCTTTTCACCCCTAATCCTTACGAGGACTTGAAAATTCCGCTAAAGAGAAAAGAAGTCAGAAATTAATGGTGCCAAAGAAAAATTTACAACATCAACAGTTTTTGAAAGTATAAACAGTAATACCTTTAACAGTAAGATTAACAATTTACAAAAGACTAACTTGCCACAGCATATTCATATCTTATTTAAGGAAAAACGCAGAGCAAGATAGAAGTGTCATAGAACTTGATATCGAGCAGATAAAATTCATTACACCCAATTTACTAACAAACTAAAATCAGAAATTAGAAAATAAAAAATTCAAAATTTACTAAATTTGATTGAAAAACTTACAACTACCGACAAATCACTGTGGACGACGACTAAACGGCTCCTGAAATTTAAAACGCTTAAAAGACTTTAATCATCCACTTCTTACTGAAGCTCAAACTTGGTCCAAATCTGATGAAGAAAAATCTCAAAATTTTGCTCATCACCTCTTCAAAACTTTTAATCCACATCCTAATATCCTTAATCCAAATCAGCTTGAATGTATTGAAACAGAACTGGATTTTCAACTCCAAATGACTCCTCCTCCTAAAGCATTTCATCCTTCAGAAATATCCAATATTATTCACAGATTATCCTCCCGCAAAGCTCATGGCCACGACCTAATTACATCCCATATTCTTAAACCACTTCCTCGAAAAGCCATTTTTCTGACACTTGGAAACTATCTGTAGTCAAAATGATACATAAACCCAAAAAGCCAACCAGAATACCCACCGTCCTCTTACCGTCCGATCTCTCTTTTACCCACCATGGGCAAAATTCTGGAGAAGCTCATCCGTATTCTATCCTAGATTCTAACCACATAATCCCTGATCACCAATTTGGATTCCGCACATCCCCTTCCACTATCCAGCAATGTCGTCGTGTGGTAGACGTTATCTCCTCTGCATTGGAGCGCGGAATGTATTGCACTGGAGTTTTTCACGACGTTGAACAGGCGTTTGATCGAGTCTGGCATCCGGGATTGCTTTACAAACTCCGTAAATTCCTTACCCGTACATATTTTCTCATCATCAGTTCCTATCTTACTGATAGACACTTCAAAGTAAATCACAATAATACCTATTCATCCCTCTTTTCTCAATCTGCCGGAGTTCCTCAAGGTAGTAAGTATCCTTGGTCCTATCCTTTACACAGTTTATACAGCTGATATCCCAACCCATCCTATCACTGTCATCACTACGTATGCTGAAGACACATGTTTCCTGTCAGTCAATAATGATCCAACAATTGCATCCCAAACTTTTCAATAACACATCACAAACCTTGAAGAATGGTGTCAAAACTGGAGGATTAAAATAAATTCCAATAAATTCCATCAAATCACCTTTACCCTTCGTCATAAACCAATGACTTGCTGTCCTATAGTATCTTTTAATAACACCCCACTTATCTCTGTAGAACAAATCCGATAAGTAGGACTCCAGCTGGACAAACGTCTCACTTGGAATCCTCATACAAGACTGAAACGACAAGAAACTGCTCGACGTTTCCGCTTACTCCAACACTTACTGGACTAACGCTCTAAACTTCCAATTAATTACAAACGACTCATATACACGACTATAATAAGACCTATTTGGACTTATGGAGTTGAGCTATGGGGCTCCACTAAACCATCAAATTCCTCTCGTATCCAATCTTTACAATCCAAAATCCTTCGTAAAATCCTCAATGCTCCTTACTTTGTCACAAATAAAGTAATCCATAAAGACCTCAATGTTCCATATGTTTCCGATTTGGCCAAATCCAGATACCTATCCTTCCATAATAAACTTCATAACCATCCGAATCCTCTTGTTTCTAACCTTACTTCCTCTTCGATTCCTGATAACCCTCCGAGGCGTCTGAAAAGATGATGGCCTCGTGATCTCGTCATATAGACAAATTTTTAGAGTGCTACCAATGGGTAGTTTCTCAACAAGCGTGTTTCATGTGATTATATTCCTCTGTACACATTTACTTGATGTATTCATACTAATACAGTTGTAAATATCATAATAGAAGTTAAAAAAAAAAAATCCTTACGAGGTAATGCAAAATGAAAAAGAGGCTATGGAATCTGCACCCATTCCCCGAAACGCCAGATCTCCTTCAATTTTCGTTAAAAATTAAAAAAATTCCATTTACAATGTACACAATTAAAAAAAATCACAACTCCTGGTAGCTATTCCTACCTAAGCCGCACTAACGATATTAAAATATCCCCAGGCACAGCTAATGCATACCGGCAAATCATTAAATATCTATCAGACACATAGGCAGATTTTCACTGCTACCAATTGAGGCAAGAGCATTCCCTGAGGGTAGTAATCCGAAATTTACACCCCTCTACTCCAGTCGAGGCGTCCAAGAAGAATTGACGGCCCTAGGTTTCAAAGTCCAACAGATCACCAATGTTATGAAGGATGACAGAGACGTATCTGAAGCGAATAGTAAGATAGCCTTACCTATATTTTTCATCGATTTAGAACCCTCAGCAGAAGTCGATAAAATATGTACAATCAAAAATATTAAACATCACCTAATTTTTTGTATAATACAAGTTGAGGGGAATCTTAATTTTGTCCCTAATAAACCTCAACTTAATTAATATGGGCTTAAAGCTCATTAAACGAAAATGTTTTTATAAAAATGTGGTAGCTGTTGTATAGTTGGAGGGAGAAAAAAAAATTCACGAATAATTTTTGTTTTTTTATAAAAACTGGACTTAAATTTATCCGTTCATAATGCCTGTTTAAATGATTTTAACATTGACAAATTCAACTTTCCTCTAGAGGAAATTCTGTCTAGTTTACAAGTAATTGGTTATTAAACATTCATTTAGTTATCGCTTCATATCCAACTGAAAACGTGACTTATAAAAACACAAAACTTAAATTTCCTATTTTTCTGCTGATGGCAAGTGAGTCTGTTGTGAACTATTAACTTTACTGTTAATGGTTGTTTTTACTGTATGTTGCTAATGATTTAAGTTTGTCTATGGCACCATCAATATCTTGTTTTGTTTTCAGCGGAATTTTCAAGTCTTTGTTAGTCTCATTGTTAGCAGAGGACAGTACTCCCGCACGCAGACAGATAAGCCTAAATTTTTTTTTTTTGTTTGTTGTTTTTTTGTTTATAATTATACAGAAGAACTTTTTTTACTTATACTTAGAATAATTTATATATGTATATGTATATATGTATATATATATATATATATATATATATATATATATATATATATATATATATATATATATAAAGGACAAATAAAAGAAACTAGCCCCGTAGCTAAAAGAAAAAGACCTCGGGGCCGAATTAAAAGTCCGCCGGATAAATTAATCCAAATTAATAATAAAATATCTTAAATGGGTGCAATAAATCTTTTGCTGAAATAACTAAAGAAAAACTAAATAATGCTGATAAAAAGGAAATGGGTACTCAAGTCGGTATCCCATCTATTTTACAAATCATCGAGAAATTCGTCCCAGTTTACTCGTGCTGTAATCAATTTAGGGTGTGAGGGTTTAGGAGCAAAGTTTCAATGTAGTAAAAACGGAACTGGGCTATGATCGGAAGAAAGGTCATTTAGGGACTTGGTTATGGCTTGGGAGGAGGAAATCTGAAAGGTGATAAATATATCCAGGATATCATGACATTTTTTGAGGAATGTTGGCCAATAAGGAATGTTACACGTGACAGGATGTTATCGCAGGAGTTCGATTTTCGACAACAAGGTTATAGGAAACAAATAACAATTCCTAAAAGGATAGTGAACAACACGAGGCCAACATTTCATTACCAGAACAGTCTAATCATTCAATGTGAATTTTTTTTAGAGACAAATTCCTTATATCATATCAGCCGTCAGTTCTATGACTTAAAGTTAAATGAAGCGTCAAATTTGGTACTTTGATTTAAAGTTTGGTATAGTCTCACTGTTAGCAGAGGACAGTACTCCCGCACGCAGACAGATAAGCCTACCTTATTTTTTTTTGTTTGTTGTTTTTTTGTTTATAATTATACAGAAGAACTTTTTTTACTTATACTTAGAATAATTTATATATGTATATATATATATATATATATATATATATATATATATATATATATATATATAAAGGACAAATAAAAGAAACTAGCCCCGTAGCTAAAAGAAAAAGACCTCGGGGCCGAATTAAAAGTCCGCCGGATAAATTAATCCAAATTAATAATAAAATATCTTAAATGGGTGCAATAAATCTTTTGCTGAAATAACTAAAGAAAAACTAAATAATGCTGATAAAAAGGAAATGGGTACTCAAGTCGGTATCCCATTCATTTTTTGAGAAAATTTAAATAATAATATAAATCATCACGACGATAATGCTAAAGAGGACCTAAGTGTTAATAATACTCAAACTGTCAACTCCGTTGAAGTAAATAAACAACAGAAGATCTCTTCCTTTGTCCCCGCTACAACCTCACTCCTCCCCTCTCCTTGGCCTCTATGGAAGGAATGCTCCAAACCAGAAGTCGTAGTGGGTCCAAGGGCTCGCCTCCTCCCCTTCCCACTACTCCTCTCCCCTCTCCTACCACTAGCATTAGCTCTGCTGCTTTAATCGCTCCTTTGTTTTCAATCGCGAGTTTAACAGCTCTCTCTCATAAAGACGCGATTGCCTATATGGCTGTCGACAAAGAAGGTTTTATAAAAGTGAAAACAAATAGAAAGGCAACCAATAAAAAACAACGACCTCAAATCAGTGTTTTGTTTTAACATACAGTCCACTATTCATTCCTATCTATGCTTATACTATTTGTGTTTATATTTCGATGAATATGTGTGTGTATACATCTGTATGGTTTGTATATGAGTGTGTATTTATGTGTATGTGGGTGCGCCAATACATTCATGTGTATGAAGGGTCTTGGGTTCAGTACTATTTAGGGAAAGCACTGTTTCTAGGTCAACGGTTGTGCAAGGAGGTGATTTGACCGAGATCACGCTCAACCGCCAGGTTTTTCCCCTTAATCAATTATTTAATTAAGGGTACCCACTTTATAGAGGCTGGGTGTGCCCCAGGGGAGTCTTCCGACACAGGGTCGCCCCACGGCCAATGAAACAGATAAATAAATCTTCTGCCATGAGCCAGGGTTCGAACCTGGGACCTATGCTTTAATATGAACTTTATTGAAATTATGTATATTTACCTGTTCTTTCATTATTTACGTTTCTATTATTTCCACTTAATTACCTATTTACTAATTTATTTACTTTTCTTTCTATTACCATTATATTTATTATTTATTTATTTATTTGTTGTTTGCTTTCTGTTGTTTCTTTATTCTTTTTCCTAATTTTATTTCAAGTGGAAAATGGATTATTTCAACTATTAAATGCCTACTACACTGAACCTATTGCTATACATCTGTATATATTTTAATTATCATTTTCTTATATTATTTTTTTATTTCACATTATCACTTAATTACTCATTTAATCATTTACTCCTTATACTATTATTACAACTATTATTTAATCATCTTTTACCTATTATTAATTTTTTTTTCTTTTTCTTACTTTTATTATTTCTACAAATAAATATTTGCCATTCTCCACCTATTACACCTATGTGCAATGCCCAAATATGTCAGTTTTTCAATGGAACTGCAATGGTTTTAAATCTCATTTTAATGATTTAAAGGTTTTAATACATGACACAGATCCTTTTTGCCTTGCCCTTCAGGAGACCCACCTAACAGTAACAGACAATTTTACTTAATATTCTTTTCTTCTATTTCGGTGAATAATATTTAGTTTCTAATTTATTTATTAATTTATGACACTGATATCCCTGTCCATCCCGATACCTTCCTGGCAACTTTTGCTGATGACACCGCCATTCTATCATCCGACTCAGATCCTGATATAGCATCCTTAAACCTTCAAAGACATCTCTCCCTGATTGAGCACTGGTGTAATAAATGGCGAATTAAAGTAAACGAATCCAAATGCCAACACATCACCTTCACGCTCCGACGCAGTTCCTGTCCACTAGTACACTTTAATTCCATTTAGCTTCCTTTCCCGGACAGACGACTAACGTGGAACCCTCATACTAGACTTAAAAGGCAGGAACTAAACCGACGATACGGACAACTATACCGGCTACTAAACAGAAAATCAAAACTTTCCATTGAAAACAAGTTACTGATCTACAAGACAATACTGAAACCTATCTGGACTACGGACTTACGAACTGTGGGGAACAGCAAAATTTACTAACATCAAACGCATCCAATCCTTCCAATCAAAAGTCCTTCGAACAATAGCCAATGCTCCTTTCTATGTAACCAACAAAACCCTACACCATGACCTTAATATCCCATTTGTCCTAGACCTTATCCCAGCAAAATTCTCCAAATTCCACCAGAACCTTACCCATCATCCAAATCCCTTTGCAAAATCTCTATCCAGCACCACCCATCCATATAATCCTCCAAGGAGGTTAAAACGGCAGTGGCCCCGCGATCTTTTATAGTTTGTAAATATTGGAGTTCTGGCAATGGCCAGATTCTCCACTCACGACATGAGTGTATGTGGCTAAAGCACTCTTGCTCAATCTCCACTGGGTTTAGCCCTAGTGACGCGGTTGAGAGAGGAGTGCAGGGAACTCCTGGAGTCATACTTTTCCCTCCACAGTTGGAGGGACAAGTCTGGTTTGGAGTTCTCTCGCCAAGTTGTAAATATTGTATATAGGTGTGCATGTGTTCTTTTTATTTATTTATTTTTAGGTTATTTTATTCTTGTTTATTGTATATATATTATTTTTCTGTATAATTTATTTTATTTACTGTACATAGAGTGTGAATGTGTTCTGTGAACACTATTATTAATGTCCCTGAAACAAATTGTAATATATTTCAATAAATAAGCTATTAGAAAAAAAATTTATGACAGTCCTCTTAGGCCAATTGTAAGCAATATTGATGGTATAACGGAAAAACTGGAAAAATTCCTAAGCTCAGCCTTATATAATTTGAACAATAATAACAGATACGATGTGAAAAATGCAATACAACTAAAAGAGAAAATTAACAGGATAAATAAGATAGACAAAAATGAAATTTTAGTAAGCTATGACGCTGAATCCTTATTTACGAACGTTCCACTTAATGAAATTTATAAAATACTGAAAAAACAATGGGATGAAATAGGACCTTACACAGATAAAGGATAAAAAAATTTTTATGGAAGGAATTAAATAAATTTGCGAGAATGGATAACTATTTCTCGTATAATAACAATTATTACAAAATGAAAAATCTACAAAAATCTTAATAATCTAAAATATTAGACTATAATTAAATCGAAAAAAAAGTCGTAGCTTATTATAAACTACGTGGACGATATACTTACAATATATATAAAAATAAAGCTAACAATTTTCCAAATAAATTAAATTTCATATCAAATAAACTTAAATTCCCGATGGAAATTGGGAGTAATAATAAAATAAGATACAGAAATGAAAGTGGCAATCTTAGCACGTCATGGTGCAAAAAAACCAATAACTACTAATAGAATCCTAAATTGGCGCAGTAACCACAAAAACATCAAATAATTAATGCAGCTAAAAATGTAATAGACAAGGCAAAATTAATTATAGATCAAAATCATATGAAAGAAATCAAATCACAAATATATGAAATTCTATTAAAAAACTGGTACCCCATTAGAATTATAAATAAGTTGTAGTATAAAAATAAAAAGTTATTTAAAAATGACAATAGTAAGAAACAGATAAAAGATATAAAGATATAGTGACAATAAGAGCGAGAAAGTAAACCAAAATAATACATTTAATAAAGAACCGAATTTAATAACAAATTATTTTAAAGCTGATAATGATGTAAAACAAAAAACTTCCATGAACGATATACATCACTCTGTTTTTGGCTATGATAACATCCAAATATACAACAATTGATTTATTTGTTGAATTTACATGTTAACGTTTCGGGAAATTTACTCCTATCTGCAGAACTTACAATACCATATTTTCCTATTAGTGTAGCAAAATGTATTATTAATCAATAAAAAGATTTAAACATAAAAAAAAAATATTTTCTTCTCAATTCATGGCTAAAGTCTGATGTGCTCCTTTTTCATATTTTAAATTTATCTATAACATAAATTTATAGATAATAGAATTTCATATATTTGTGATTTGATTTCTTTCATATGATATTTATAGGTAATTAAATTTGTCTTGTCTATTACATTTTTAGCTGTATTAATTATTTTATGTTTTTTGTGGTTACTGTGCCGATTTAGGATTCTATTACTAGTTATTGTTTTTTTGCACCATGACTTGCTAAGATCGCCACTTTCATTTCTGTCAATATACTTGTCAAGGTATCTTATTTTATTATTATTCTCAATTTCCATAGTGAATTTAAATTTATTTGATATGGAACGCAACATTTGCTGATGACACCGCCATCCTATCATCCAACTAAGATCCCGAAATAGCATCTTTAAATCTGCAAAGGCACCTCTCCCTGATTGAGCACTGGTGTAATAAATGGCGCATCAAATTAAACGAATCCAAATGCAAAATATTAACATCACACTCCGGCGCAGATACTGTCCATCAGTCCACTTTAATTCCATCCAGCTTCCTTTTTCAGACACAGTAGTTTAGGTCCCCTCAATCAACCCTTTACCCGTCTTGACGAACTTACCTCAGATCATAATCCAATAATACTTCAATTATCAATAGCTCCTATTGACGTTATTATATTGGCTTTATCTTAGACCGAAGACTAACGTGGAACCCACATACTCGACTTAAGAGGCAAGAACTTAACCGACGATACGCATTACCTTCACTCTCCGGTGCAGATCCTGTCCACCAGTCCAATTTAATTCCATCCAGCTTCCTTTTTCAGACACAGTCCGGTATCTGGGCTTTCTTTTAGACCGAAGACTAACGTGGAACCCACCTACTAGACTTAAAATACTAGAAACTAACAGAGGGCTGAAGGATCAATTATACAGACTACTGACTAGAAAATCTCAACTTTCAATTGACAACAAATTATTGATCTACAAGACAATTCTGAAACCTATTTGGACCTACGAACTTGAACTTTGGGGGACAGCAAACTTTTCTAACATTAAACGCATCCAATCCTTTCAGTCCAAAATCCTCCAAACAATAGTCGATGCTCCGTTTTATGTAACCAACAAAACCCTGCATCATGACCTTAATATCCCATTTGTCCTCGACGTTATCCCTAAAAAAATTTCCAATTCTATCAGAAACTTATAAATCATCCAAATCCCCTAGCACAATCCCTATCTAGTTCCACTCATCCCTACAATCCTTCTCGAAGTGGCCCAGAGATTTTTTGAAGTATATATCTTGGAGTTCTGGCAATGGCCAGATTCTCCACTCAAGACATGAGTGTATGTGGCTAAAGCGCTCTCGCTCAAACTACACTAGCTTTAGCACCAGTGAAGTGGTTGAGAGAGTCGCGCAGGGGTCTCTCGGAGTCCTGCTTTTCCTTCTATAGTTGGAGGGAGAAGCCTGGTTTGAGGTACCATGCCTAATTTCATATATTGTATACAGGTATGACTTTGTTTTTATGTTATTTAATTTACTTATCTTTAGGTTATTTTATTTTTTAATTGTACATAGTTTTTGATTATTATTTTACTTTTGTTGATTTTATATTTTCTGTATATATGGTGTGAATGTGTTCATATATCACTATAATTATTGTCCAAATAACAGATTATTATATTTCTAAATTTAAAAAATTTTCTCTTCTAGTTGTATTGCATTTTTCACATCGTATCTGTTATTATTGTTCAAATTCTTTAAGGCTAAGCTTAGGAATTTTTCCAGTTTTTCCGTTATATCATCAATATTGCTAACAATTGGTCTAAGAGGTCTGTCATAAATTAATAAATAAATTAGAAACTAAATATTATTCACCGAAATAAAAGAAAAGAATATTAAGTAAAATGGTATTAGAAAGAAAAGTAAATAAATTAGTAAATAGGTAATTAAGTGGAAATAATAGAAACGTAAATAATGAAAGAACAGGTAAATATACATAAATTCAATAAAGTTCATATTAAAGCATAGGTCCAGGTTCGAACCCTGGCTCATGGCAGAAGATTTATTTATCTGTTTCATTGGCCGTTGGGCGACCCTGTGTCGGGAGACTCTCCTGGGGCACAACCAGCCTCTATAAAGTGGGTACCCTTAATTAAATAATTGATTAAGGGGAAAAACCTGGCGGTTGAGCGTGATCTCGGTCAAATCACCTTCTTGCTCAACCGTTGATCTAGAAACAGTGCTTTCCCTAAATAGTACTGAACCCAAGACCCTTCATGGGTTGTAGTGGTACAGGTTTTTTTTATACGTGCACATACAAACGAATGTATAGGTGCACCCACATACACATAAATACACACACAAATACAAACCATACAGATGTATACACACACATATTCATCGAAATATAAACACAAATAGTATAAGCAGAGATAGGAATGAATAGTGGACTGTATGTTAAAACAAAACACTGATTTGAGGTCGAAGTTTTTTATTAGTTGCCTTTCTATTTGTTTTTGCTTTTATAAAACTCTCCTCGTCGACAGCCATAGAGACAATCGCGTCTACATGAGAGAGAGTTGAGTCTCCTGAAGGGCAAGGCAAAAAGAATCTGTGTGATATATTAAACCCTTTGAATCATTAAAATGAGATTTAAAATACCTCCGAGGCGTCTGAAAAGAAGATGACCTCGTGACCTACTTATGTAAATAAATTATTATGGTGCTACCAATGGGTAGTTTCTCAACAAGCGTTTTCATCTGATTGTATTATTACTGTGTGCACATTTACTAGTTGTATTTTTTTTTATAATACAGTTGTAAATATCAATGAAGAAAAAAAAAAAAAAAAAAAAAAGAAACACATGAATGTATAACATAACACCCACATACACATAAATACACACTCATATACAAACCATACAGATGTATACACACACATATTCATCGAAATATAAACACAAATAGTATAAGCACAGATAGGAATGAATAGTGGACTGTGTGTTAAAACAAAACACTGATTTGAGGTCGTTGTTTTTTATTAGTTGCCTTTCTATTTGTTTTTACTTCTACAAAACCCTCCTCGTCGACAGCCATAGAGGCAATTGCGTCGTCCTGAGAGGGAGTTGTTAAACTCGCGATTGCAGAGGGGAGCTTGAAGCAGAAGAGCCAATGCCAGTGGTAGGAGTGGGGAGAGGAGAAGTAGTGAGGGGAGGAGACGAGCCCTTGGAGTGACTACAACTTCTGGTTTGGAGTGTTCGTTCCATAGAGGACAAGGAGAGGGGAGGAGTGGGGTTGTAGCTGGGACCGAGGAAGAGGTCATCTGTTGTTTATTTACTTCAAAAATAACGGAGTTAACAGTTTGAGTATTATTAACACTTAAGTCATCTTTAGTATTATCATCGTGATTATTTATATTATTATTTAAATTTTCTCAAAAAATGAATGGGAAATCGACTTGGGTACTCATTTCTTTTTTTTCAGCATTATTTAGTTTTTCTTTAGTTAGTTCAGCAAAATATTTATTTAGAATATTAGGGAATCGTTCTTTATAAAATTCGTTTGCATCCATTTAAGATATTTTATTATTAATTTGGATCGATTATACTTCTTTTTGCATTTGAAATACTGACAGTTGCGATCTAGCCCGTGGTGCATATTGCGGCAGTTAATACAGTGCGATATTTTTGGATTTAAAATTTTTTTTTGCATTTAGAATTTTCGGCATGCCGGAGCTTTCCACACACTATATATATATATATATATATATATATATATATATATATATATATACTGGCTGTTTTGTACACTTTGAAGTTAGAAGTTGTACCTTAGACAGTTCAGGCACCTTAGTGGATTAGGCACATAGGCTCGTACTTCAACCATTTGATATCCAACTCTTATCGCTTTAGGCGCGTTGGGTGTTGGGAATGTGAGTCGCTATTTCATTACCGTTTTTTTTATTTATTTTTTTTATTCTAACAATAGCTTTTATAGTTGGGCCCATTTCTTTCTTTATTTCTTCAATTTCGAGATATTGAAAGTCGTAAACTTTGCTAATACCCTCACTATAATTAAGCGTATTATGTGGAGTTCTTTCAATTGGAAATTGTCCCCCAAAATTTTTACTTTTCATTAAGGTTATAGATTGGGTACCTTTATAGGTCTCAATCAGTAGTGACCCATCACTTAGTTTTTTAACTTCTCCAAGAAACCCAGTGACGAATTTATGAATAAAAAAAGAAGAACATTTTTTAAAGTCTTCCTCACGGCGTTTTTTTAACAGTTAAGAAGATGGGGCTGGCTGATTCTTCTTTATTTTCTTCTATTTAAATTTTATCCGAATGACTTTCAATTCGGCCCCGAGGACTTTTTCTTTTAGCTACGGGGCTAATTTCTTCTATTTGTCTGTATTTATAACAGAACTAGAATGTATAAACAAATTGCATAGCTTTTATATATTCTGTAGGCATGAGAGATTGCAAGATTCATAGCAATATTAAAAAAAATAAGGATCAGAATGCATTTTAAAGTTTGAGTGGTGAGACGACATTTCGCCTACTCACATATCACGATTCTACATAAGCTTGAAATAAATTGAAAGTGCATCAAAATGTTTATTGATCTCGGTTTAAATCGTTAAAATAAGAAAAGTTAAAAGACATCAAAGCGCTCTGAATTTGGAGCTTATTTAGGTTCTTAAGTTTTTGATTATTATTAATTCTGTTGGATCTTATATATACCTCATTTAAGAAGGTAAGCGGCAGTTAAAGTGCACGGAATTGAAGTCGCATTTCAATCATAGTTTCTGTCGCATTCAACTTTAGCACCTTTAGGCTTTTCAATAATTTTGATTTGACTGATTTAACTATATTTATAACAGAACCAGACTGTTTAAACCAATTCAATATCTTTTATATATTCTGTTCGCATGAGGGACATCAACATTCATAATAATAAAAAAAAAATAAGGGCCCAAATGAGCTTTTAAGTCCGATCGCTCTAATGATTTTTCACCCTTACATTTATTAACTATCATACCTGAGTTCAATAAGAAATTTTATGCTCAATAATTTTCAAAAAATTTTCAATAATTCAATTTAAGCTTATGTAGAGTCATAATATGCGAATAGGCGAAATGCCGTTGGATCGGTTGGACTTCGGAACGCACAATTCATATAATAATAATAGTGATAAAGAATAAATAATAATAATAATAGTAATAAAAGGCTTAGCGAACCAAAAGGATATAAAATTAAATAAAAAGTTGAGTGTGCCAAAAACTATGACTGAAATGTACCTTCGATTCCGTGCGCTTTAAGAACCGCTTTCCTGCACCCATATTAAAGTAGTTATATGATAATAAATTTCTACGAGAGATGTATAGATTATGAGTTTGAATGAAAGCCTTTTCATTCGCTTTTTCCTCTATTATCTCGTGTATAAACGCTCGGTTTTTTACCCTTCCAACAGTTGTCCGACTATGTAGAGGTAGGCGAAAATGAAGAATTAGTTTATAATTTTTTCCAAACTTTCTTTCGCTTTTCCTATTTTATCTCGGAAATGAAGTATAGGTTGTTCGCAGTTCCAAGAATTTCCAGGCTGTGTAAAGGTAGTCGAAAATGGAAAAATGATCTAGAAAAAGTTCCGAATTTTCGTTAGCTTTTTCCCTTTTATCTTGTGAATGGATGCTCCATTTTTCACTGTTCTAAAAGTATTCCGGCTATATAGTAGTAGGCGAAAATGATGATTTACTGTAAAATTTTCCGAATTTTTATTCGCTTTTCCTCATCCATCTTGTGAATAATAATAATAATAATATTTTATTTATTCTAGGACGAATCCCTTTAGAATCATTAACAAGAACAGAAATGTGGGCTTTCTGCCTCAGATATATATAAATGTATTTGCAAAGTAAACTATTAGATATAATAGAAAAAAGTTATCTTCTAACTTAAATCGATTTAAAAAAAATGAAAGAAACATGAAATTAAAATAATTGAAAATAAAGCAATAATATATATAGATATTTACAGAAATTTCTATTTACAATTTTATAGGAACTGGATGGAAAGGAACGATTGAATAGGCGGGATTTAAAAGTAGGGAGAGTATTGGAGCCACGCATGTGGAGAGGGATTCAGTTCCATTCATAAAACAAGGAACAGGGGCGTCCCTTGGGATTCCCAAGATGAATCGTATAAGGCAATTTATCAAACGTTTTAGTTCCGCCTCATGATCCCTATAGGCCGTACAGCAATAGTCAAAGTGGGGAAAAATTAAGGATGAAGGGAAAGTCTACCGGTTTCGAAGGAAAAAGGTGATGGAGGCTATTTAAGTGTTTCAAAGTTGAAATGATGGAAAAGACGGGAGATATTGGATACATGGTTTTCAAGAAAATGGTTTGATCAAAGATTATTCTAAGGTTGGATAGAATTTGATGGGATTATCAGGTGGGAACAAGGTTGGAATGTTAGGAACAGTTTTAAGGAGGTGATTGGAGTCTATTAGGATTGCCTTTGTCTTTTCCGCATTCAACTTCAGCTTGTTAGCTCCTACCCTTTCACATATTCTATTTATGTCTTCTTGATGCTTTTTTGTGGCGGCTTATTGGGCAGAAGGGAGGAAGGACAGGTATATTTGGAAATCATCGGTATAGATGTGGTATTGGGTGCAATGGATCAGGAGGATGGATCAGGTAAGGTCATTAATGTAAATAGCAAACAGAGCAGGAGAAAAGGGGGAACTCTGAGGGACATCACAGGAGAGGGGAAGTGTTTTAGAAGGAGGTTGATCTGGGACGGCTACATACTTGAATCTATCGGAAAGGAAGGATTTGAACCAACACAGGATACTGCAGGATAGAGACAGATTTTAAGGAAGGCAGATTACGTTGAATAGCCAGGTTGAAAGCCAGATTGGAATAGATTGATGAGGGAATGTTCTTCAAGGAATTTGGAAAGTTGATTTTGGACAAGGCGTTCCAGCTGTTTTGAAAGATTGGAAAGAGGGGAAATAGAACGGAAGTCGTTCAGTGAGGAAGGGTTAGGAGTTTTATTCAAAGGTCGGACCAGTGCAGTTTTCCATTAAGAGGGGAATATGGAATTTTGCAATAAGAAGTTGTAGATATGGTAAAGTACGGTAATAAGGGTAGGAAGGCTAGATTTTATTAGTTTTACTGGAATATTTTCAGGACCGTAATCGTTAGTGTGGAATTTTACTATAGCGGAAAGTACTTCGTCGTAGGACACATGGGAAAAAAGGAGTTTGCAAAAGATAAGGAATGGTTATTCAGGTCATCTGGATTCACAGGGAGGGAAATGAAATTATTGGATTCTAGTAGGGATATATTAGAAGTATTTTCCATTTTTATTTGGAATCTGAAGCATTGGAAAGGGCATTATGAAAGTAGTTGGATTTAGCAAATCGGATTGTGGATTGGATTCCATTGCGAAGCTGTTTGAAAGATGCATAGTCAACATGCAAACAGGTTTGACGGTATTTGCGTCTTGCTGCATTCCTTCACTTTATCACCTGAAAGGCTGCCAGGATTAAGGTGAAGCTTGATAAGCTGTCCCCACTACTCTCACTCAGCTGGTTTTACCATGGGCACTTTATTGCAATTTTCGTTAATATCGATGAAAATAAAAGTGTATTGTTGACAATATGAAATCTTATGGATGCAATTTTAAATATCTGTGGAGATTTTTTAACCGAAATGTCTATGAGTAGCTATTAAATTAAAATATATGTATATATATATATATATATATATATATATATATATATAGAGAGAGAGAGAGAGAGAGAGAGAAAGAGAGAGAGAAGGGCACGGTTGAGATCTTGAATGAACGAGAGATTCACTAAAACTTATTGAATTAGTGTAGAAAACTTTTCGAATTTCCTTTTGATCTTGTTCTTTTATCTCGTGAGTGAAGGTTCGTTTTTTCGCTTTCCAACAATATACTGTCTATGTAGAGGAAAGCAAAAATGTGGAAATGATGTTATTCGTAGTGAATAATACAATTTAGATTACCCCTCTGTAAATTTTCTAGGCCCTATCTATTATAGGTAACATTTATCTACTTTTAACCGCTTTAATTCTACAATCATTTTCGTATGAATAAATATAGCTAAAATTTATGCTTGGGGTTAAAAATTTAATAAAAATAAATTTTATTTTATTTATAAAACTAAAAACCTGAGTAGAGATAAATATAAATTCATTATAGATGAATAGTTAGTCACAAGAATAAATTTGAGCAATATTTATTTATGAGAAAATTTATATAGAATTGAAATGGTTAAAGTAGGCGAATTTTACCTACAATACATGCGTAAAATATTTATAGAGTAGTTATCAAAATTTCAACATCCATTACCGATTACACCATTTCCACATTTTCGTCTAGCCATACATAGCCGGAAAATTGTTGAAACAGTGATAAGATAAACTGATCCTTTATTCCCGAGATAATAAAGGAAAAGCGAATGAAAATTCAGAAAAATGTTTAAATCATTTTCGCCTACCTCTACGTAATTGAAAAATGGTTGGAAGAGCAACAAATCGATCATTCGTTCACGAGGAAAAGCGAAAGAAAATTATTAACACCATTTCTCTATTTTCGCCTGAATCTACATAGCCGGAATATTGTTGGTACGGTGAAAAACTGACCCTTCATTCCCGAGATATAAGAAGAAAAGCCAATAAAAATTCGAAATCTTTTCTACACCATTTCTCTATATTCACATTGCCGGAACAGTGAACTGTTGGAACGGTGAAAAACGGGGCATTCATTCACGAGATAAAGGAGGAAAAGCGAATGAAAATTCGGAAAATTTGTACTAATCCTGTTTCCGCTGGCCTATTTCTAAACAGTCATAATATTGTTGAGGATAAGCTAATGAAAATTTGGAAATGTAATAGCGTAATTACAAATCTGGTAGTATTTTTATATGGAAAGGTCACGAAAACATATTAGGGGATATGTTCAGAAAGTATCAGAAACTTGAAGCGCAATCTTAAGCCCGAAAAAAACATAATGGTGGACCGTTATATCGAAAAAATCCTTGTAGTTACAAAAAAGGTATTCGAGTCGTATTTTTATCTTAAATAACGGATAATAGATAACGTAGGTTATCTGTAAATATAGAATAACAGATAATTATCTGTCCAAAGATCATCGAATAAGAATAACGAATAAAAATGTATATATTATCTGTTATCTAGATAAAAATTCCAATAACATTATTCGAATAACGCCCAACACTGGGCTCTGGTTATCATTTTACATTCTTGATTTGAGGTTTCTAGAGATTTTTCGGAATTTCCATATCTTTGAATGGGAGAAGAAAGCTATGTTTGCGCTTCCTATACGGTGCTATATTTCTGACCGTTGGTTATTTATTATGGCTACTGTGGAGCAGAAGTGTTGAATTCTCGGGCACGATTTCCCACCTAAGCCCAAAATTTCACCCCAATAACAGGTTCTGCGTAGAAGGAAAATCGTTTCCGAGAATAAACAAATTCAAATATCAAGAATCTATATTAAGGTCAATAACTGTCCATCGGCCAGAAACAGACTAGCGCCAAACAAGTTCAATTAAAGCTTTCTTCTCTTTATTAAAATTACATAAATCTTCAAATTAATATTGCAGGATAATATAAGTAACATGCCACTCTATCATCGAAAGAGACGAAAGACGAACTGGAAAACAGGAATTGAGTGGGAACAATTCCTGTTTTCCAGTTCGTCTTTCTACCGCACAGTGATCGGAAAACGCATAGAAACTGGAAAAACTCTGGGAAACTTATAATTTAGGTAAGAAGTCTGAAAAAAGAAATACTTCATAGTATGTCGAGCCTTCTGAATTGATATAGACTAAAATCATTTTGGTAAGAAAAATCGTCATTATTATTGTCAATTTTTTTACCAATAAATAAAATATATTTTAAATGCAAAAGGTTGCAACGATGAAACTATATTGTATAAGTTTAAATTATAATGAATAAATTAAATTATTAATAAATAAACAGATAATTACGAAACTATTGGAATATACTATATCCCACAATAAAAATATAGGAACTTCAAAATAATTTGTTTTGCTGCTCTCAGACCACTGTGCGTCGGCCTTCAGTATATAGTCAAGGTGTGATTATATTTTGTAGATGAGATGGGCCAGAGGAAATCGATGTAATAAGCAAAATTAAATATTACTGAGATAAACTAATTCACCCTCGAAACTAAATATTTCAATTTAAATTGTTATTAATGTATTGGCATGATAGAACTGTTTAAGAAGCAGTAACTGGAAGGTTGACTGGCTCCTTTCACAATTTTATAGAATCTGAATTTCAAAAGACAATTGCCTTCGGAAATGTAACAATTATTTAATGTATATTATTTAACATCTTATATATGAATTGGAAATATGAAAAACTTACCTATCTCGAGGCTCGTCGACAGCTGAAATAAAGAAAACAAAAAATTAGATATTTTATAATAATTTTTAAAGTATATAAATTACAATAGTATCAAATATTGACCATAATTTAAATATAATAATAATAAACGATTCAAGGAAACTCGATTAATAATTTATTATTGGTGATTTGTTGGTGATAATTTAGAGCGCGGAAGTGCATAACCACTAGGATTGTATTCTACCAACTTTGTTTAGAAAACAGATGAAAATTTGTTTCGTTAATTCTTACCTCAGTAAACTGAATAGTATTATAAAATCAATAGAACTGCTAAATTTCTATCCTTTAAGTTTTTTTTTTAATTTTATAACTTGTTTCCGAATAACAGAAGGGGATAAAAAAAGTAAAACCTCAGAAAACACTTTTTTAACACCAAATCAATTTACATACAAATTTACAACCCTAACTCAAAAGTATACATTAAAACTTGCAGTTTCAGTATACTTGAACGCCTTGTATATCAATTTTGAACAATTGACATAAATATGAGAACAATAACCTCAATGAAATCTACTTGAATGAAGCTCTAATATTCCTGCTAATTATTCAAAATAGATAGTGAATATCCATAAACAAATATAGAAACCCCGTTCGGCTGTGGTACCGCTCCTTCGCTGTGGTACAGAATTTTTCAATTGTTATTCAATGGAGGTGGGAGTTACTCAAGGCGAATAAAATAGGCGTTTCATACATCCTAGCCACATGGCCTGCCAAGCAGAGTCAACCAATCTTAATAAATCTAACCGTGTTATTACCCGGAAACAATTCCTGCAGTAAATATTCTGCGAAGAATTCGGCGTTAGTATCGTAGTAAGACCTGCTCGCTCGTTTTCGATATAGTTGAATATTAAGAACCGTAAGATAGGACTGGTGTTATTAGCAACTTGTACAAGCGTGGTTTTGTTGTTCGGGAAAGGGATTTACTTTCCATGTATCTCTGGAGTCCGAAATAGCACTTATTAGATGTCATTATTCTTCAGTCTATATTAAGTCGCATGTCATTGAGGAGGCGGGGTAGCAATCAGGTTAACGCGTGTGTGCACGGCACCACGTGTGGCCCGGCAACCTGATAACCGAAGTTATGAACGTTATAATGATTCCGAGTTCGCCTCCCGGTGCCAAGGGGGTCTTTTAAAATTGCATTAACCCCCCCCCCCCCCCGCCCTCACTTCCTGCTACGGGAGAACCCCCGTATAGCCTAAAAGACGAGGAAGGGGAGAACAAAAAAAAAAGTCACTAGTTCGCGTCCCGGTGTCGGAGGAATCTTTTAACTCTGCCATTATTCCCCGCCTTAAAGGCGAGGTAGAGGAGGACCCAAAAAACAATGTAATTGTTGGGGCTTATCAAAGTGAGATCAAGCCCTGCTGCAGATTTTTCAAGGTCGAGTATGGCAACCCCCATGGCTGCAAATGATTTATCTATGATGTCCAGGTCATCAGGAAAGTCCAGTATCTGCGTTGATCTACTTAAAATAGTTCGTCCCACTTGTACATGAGATCTGTTTACTGCAATCTTCAGAGCAAAGTTAAGTAAACTGGAGGCAAGCTAGGAAGTCATCTTGTGTGTCATAAACCACTCAGACATTTCTCCTTGTATCTTCACTATAGATTCCACTTTTTTCATAATCGTCCTAACAATACGAAGTAACTTTCATGGAATATTAAGCTCTTCCATGCCCGCATATGGTTAATCTCGTATCACACTGCCGTAAGCTCCTCTAAAGTCTATGTAAAAGTGATGGATGGGTCGGTACAGGATATTTCCTGGTCTTTTCTGGCAGTGTCCTTAAAGGAAAAAATCTGCTTAGTGCCTACTTTTCCTTCCTTAAAGCCAGCCTAGTAATGTACAATTTCTAATAATCAATACTGATGTTACGTAATACTCTGAGCAATACTGGCAATCGTGCGATTTATACGTCCAGGATCATATTCATTTCAAATTGATTGACTGAGTCGTCTGATTCTGATTCTTCATTAGATTCATTATCCAGAAGTTTTCTATTTAATATTTTCTATTTAATATTAATAAGTTATCTATTTGATATTTTGAAGAAGTGTTCTAATAAACGTTCTAAGAACTGTTATAGTAAACCTTTCAATCGTGATACATAGGTTGACAGTCTTAATATTTCAAATTATTAATAACCCTTTATGATTATTACGATGAGGTTTCCCTTGATTTGTGGTTCTTTTTATGGCACCGAAGATAAGGGTTATTTATTCCTAACTTTTACAGTACTGATTCGTGGCACAGAAGAATTTTGTATTTCAGTCCGCTGGCTATTTTTAGTCGGCCTACTAGAAATTAGATTGATTTTCTCAAAAGATAAAGGCGTTTCAACGATTGAAATTTGTCTGGAGTATAATTTAGAAGTTTCTTCGGCTAAAGCTTTGTCAATAGTTTGTGAATATAATAATTCTGGATAAATTAACAGTTGTTCTCGAATATCGTTATCTTGGATGCCTCTGACGAATTGTTGCCTTTCCATGGAAACATAATTTAAAAGTATCAGCAATGTATAATTAACAAGTGCAATCGAAGTCAGGTTTACCTACATATTCACAAAGGAACAAAATATAGTCACTGAGTATTTGATTTCTATATATTTCTTTACAGAAATCTACAACGCTCAACCATTTTCTTCTTGGTGTTCAATTTTTTTAAAAATTATTATGCCTCTCTTTATTGGACACAGGTTTTATTTGGTTTTCAAGTGATTTATAAAGTAATAGTAAAATTCTTGATATGGCAATTCACTGGGCTCTTCTTGTGCAGAAAGGGTCGAAAGAAGTGTGTAGTTATTAGGGCCGATACTACTTAGCCAAATTCAACAGGCTAGTTGAGATGTATCTCGTTAAATATATATATTGATAATAAAACTTAACAGAGCACTACTTTATTTGCTCACTATACAGAAGGTTATACGGTTATAACATATGGTTAGTTGGTACTATTAAAATTATTGACATGATTCTATGCATCCTCATACTTTTGATGGATATAAGTAACACTGAAGCATAATGTTTAGAAAATAATTTCTAATGTGTAAATGAAACAACAGTTGAAAATTAATATCAGTTGGAGCTATAAAGATTCAAGTTTTAAAAGAAAAGTTTATTGCTTATGCCAATGTATCACTGTATTAAAGATGTTAGAAGGTCTAGAATAGACTATGATGAATCATGCTGGCTACAATCCAAACCTGAAGAAAATGCGGGCGGATACAAAAATTATTTTGGTCAGGCTATATAAATGGAAATGAGTGGGCAGGCATGTGCTATTATTGGAATTAGTGATCTATAATAAGAATCAAAGATACTGGTTTTTCTTATTAAGACTTTACACAATTGTAATAGCTGTTGTATTACAATTGTTTAACTACTAGTTTATCTCTTATCAGGTTAGGAAACGCCATATTTCTTGAGAAATTATTTGTGCAGTAAACATGAATTTTATTTATGTCTCGCGAAAAATGGAAATATCAAGACCGGATAACGGCGAATTGTGGAAATTGTAATAAATATGATTAGAAAATAGCTAAATGTGCTTTTAGAAAAAAAAAAAAAAAGCTACCATTATTATTGTTCATGAAAATAAAAACATATTTATATACAGTTGATTTTGACAGACACTGCGTAACTTTTTTCTAGATGTATCCTGCTGTGAAAACGCTATTGTTATGTACTCAGTCTGGCAATAGTTCAACGTGTTAATGTCGCTCCTGTATTTTTCATTTCCCAATCACTTATCTCCTTTCCTAGTTCGAGTAAATAATATCGTTTTCGTTGTTTGAGTGATTAAAAATAGTTTCGCAAAAAGTAACGGTCTATTTTGCGAAATATAATCAGTGAGTCGTTAATAGTGATCGACGATCAGCTGATTGCCCCCACCATTGCTGTCCCCGCTACCTCTAGCTTAAATCATTCCTGATTTATATTGCAATACTAATGGTTCTGTGCCCTGTTTTCGAACTGGCCATCGCTAGAGGAGATAATAATACGCGTATGTAAAATACTGTACCATAGAAAATATGTGAACATCACCGTAAGAGAAATGAAAAAACAAAACAAAAAAACCAATGGAAGTGTAGTTCTTGTGACAGTTCGGCGAAGACTACGGTGACAAGGCAGTGTAACGTAACACCAAGCAGGAGTATGGGAGAAAATATATCAGCTGCGCTTGCTGAATTCGCAAAAGTCAACGATGATACCAAAGATGTAAAACAATTTTTGAACACATAGAAAAAATGATTAAAAGGCAATACGAAGCTATAGAAAAGTATTATAAGAAATTAAAATCAAAGCCATGGAGGTAAGACTTAACAAATTGGAGCAAACTCAGCAAAACTGCTGCAGTTACCAACAATAATAATTCTTGAACGATACTTTGTTAAATAAACATTTTTTCGTAATCGCTATGATATATTTTGAGTCTGGGGTAGTAGGTGGAAAACATTTATATCAACAATTAGCAACAAAACTCCTTTATTTCCGAAATTCATTAGAAATTCTGGCTTCCGAAAAAAAAAAAAGGAAAACAAACTCTACTGCACTGCAAACTGCTCAAATATTGTGCAGGTACCGCGTGCATAATTAAAGCGATTTCATAAATATGTTACTAAAAAATGTTTACATTATTAACAGTCTGGCCTGAGAAGTTATAGCTTAGCTGTAGGAGAAGCAGTTTGGCTGCGAAGAGTTCTTCAAAATCAAAAATGAAATTAGTGCAGGAAACTTAAGAGGTGGTTAAGTTCAGTCTGAATTAATACAGAAAAACTAGGGATTGATCCAAACTTCTAAAAAAAAGAGATGAAATTTTTCAGATATTGTTCATTACTCTCCCATTATTAACAGGTGAAAGGTCCTACGTGGTTTTCCTTAGTTTTACTATATTATATTTTCGACAGAGCAGCAAGCAGACATTCTCACGAAGTCTTTGACCAAGCCGTGATTTGATTACTTAAGAAGTCTTATCAGTGCCAACAGTCTATCTTGTAAAGTGGCACCAAGCTGGTTTTATGGTCTTTTCTTATTACAAGTAATGTTCAGAGTTGTTACAGAAAAAAGTTTTTTTATTTGGAGGAAATGTTAAATAAAATAAAAACATATCTATCCACAGTTGTTCTTGACAGACACTGGGTAACCTTTCTCCTACTTCCTTTATTATCTATGATATGTATAGCGGTTGCATACAACTAAAAGTATATTGTTCTTTTCTATGAAGTTGGGTTGTTATTCTTATATGTTTAACAATTATATTAAACAATTTTTTGGAATACAGAAACATTTTTCTTCTCAATTATCTATTAAAATCTTATGTATATATCAGTATTTGGCAAAATCTATCTTAAATAATAGATAATAGACAACGAATATTTTTTTTCTTAGATTATAAATAAATGGAAGATTTTTTTTTTTGCGGCTTTATGCATGGGCATTCAAGTCAATATACCAATTCATGTATAGGTATGCTTAACAGTTTATGTTATTAGAAATTAATTTGAAGTAATATATTAGTTCTTTAAGCAAGCCCTTTTTAGAATTGTTTCAATCGTGCATCGAATATTTGTAACTATAAGGATTTTTTCGATAAAAGGGCCCACTTTTATGTTGTCGGGCGCGGTTTTTATGACAATATTGTAGGGCTTAAGATTGTGATTGTTATCCGATTTATCACTAGGTAAAATATTCTGTCTTGGCCTCTACATTTTTATCTCCACAAATATTCCCACTAATCCTGATACCTTATTGGCAATATCAACTGATAAAACAACTTTGCTGTCATCTGGTTCAAATCCTGAAACAGATTTCTTAAGCCAACCTAGCAATCTAGCGTTAACGGCCGTGTTGGGATGTTTTTAGCTGCTTCAATAGGATATACAGATAAGCGTTTCATTTAAGTTTAATATTAATTTTCTTATCCCTTAATTTGATTTGGTTTGTTAAATACGTAAGAGGAGATAATAATTTATTTTTATTTTATTTTGTTTCATTTTATTCTTTTAATACATAATATGCATTTTATATATAAATGTATATAACGATAATTACTTTAGAAGAAAAAGAAAGAAACTAATTACCTATAAGAAATAGCGTTTAAATGATACTTAAGGTCCAATTAAATGTAATTAACGAATAATAATACTTTTTACAGATAATTTTTAAATATTTTGTTCATAAGCTATGAATATATTTTGGATTTGGATTTGGATGATAGGAATGGTTATGGTAAAATTTGGAGGATTTTTCTGTGAAAAGGTATAGGTCAAACGGGATATTAAGGTCATGGTGTAGGGTTTTGTTGGTTACAAAAATTGAGCATTGACTATTGTTCGAAGGACTTTAGATTGAAAGGATTGAATGCGTTTGATGTTAGAAAATTTTGCTGCCCCCCACAGTTCAAGTCTGTATGTCCAAAAAGATTTCAAGATTGTCTAGTAGATAAGTAATTTGTTTTCAGTAGAAAGTTTAGATTTTCTGTTTAGTAGTCTGTGTAGTTGGCTGTATCATCGGTTGAGTTATTGTCTTTTAAGTCTAGTATGTGGGTTCCATGTTAATCTTCGGTCTAAAAGAAAGCCAAGATACCGAAGCTTTAATGGGCCAGTTATTACACCAGTGCTCAATCAAGGAGAGATGCAGATTTGAGGATGCTATTTCGGGATCAGATTTGGATGATAAGATTGAGATGTCATTAGCTAATGTTACAAGGAAGGTATCGAGAAAAATAGGAATGTCAACGGTAAGGAGGATATAAAGTACTATCTACTACTAAGAACACCGGTTTTGACTGGATAGAAATTGGAAAATTCTGTTCCATAATGAATTATACTTGTTGGACAGTAGAATGTTGAGAGCGGAAACCAAACTGATGGAAAGAAAGTTTTGGGATTCTATAATGGGTATGATTCATTTCAAAATGATCTTCTCATAGATTTTTGAAAGAATTGGTAGTAAACTAATTGTTGTATAAGGATAACAGTGGAGTGTTTCCAGGAGGAAAGTGGGCGGAACGTATGCGGATGCAATTGTAGATATATGTGAGGAATATGACTGCTCTGGATGGAAGTTGTCGAAGTGGGGAAGGAGACCATATTCAGGAGATTAACGAAGGGTTAGTTTTTTAAAATGAAATTAGACTTTTGGAATAGGTGATGTTAGGAATTTCTCTATTGTTTCGGTGTGGGTAGGATGGGATTCCGGGTGAGGAACAAATATATTAGAGAGGTGGCTGGCGAACTTCTCGGCTTCATGTTCGTCATCTGCTGCCCAGGTCATCTCGCCGGAGGGGTTGGGAAATCTGATGAGGTTTTAGTAATTTTCCAAAGGGAATTGTCTCTTACAGAGAGCGAGGATAGGTAGGAGTAAAAGGATTCAGATCTATAGGACACTAATTCTCTCTTTAGTTTTTTGCAATAGTAATTATAGGATCGCCGATCAGCGGGAACATTGCCTCAGTGATCTAGTACGTTGTTTGTTGTAGGTCAAGGCGGTAATGTGGTAAATTGTTATTCTTAGGAATTCTTGGAGATTTTTATGGGTAGGAGGCAGTCCAAGCGCTTGTTTGATTGAAGTAGTAAAGGAATTAACGGCATAGTCAAGATTATTGGGAGTTTAAGGAATGTGTTGAGGTCTATTTTGTCAAAGATGATTTAGCGTAAAAGGTTCCAGTAACAGGGCCTCTAATGAATGATGATGTGATGTCCTAAGGAGTAGAGAGAAGAGAACAGAACTGGGCATTGGATATGGATCGGTTAGGAGGACAGTGCGCTGATACAAGAGTGATCGGAAAGGAGAAGGTTTTGATTATGATAGCGATGGATTGTAGGAAATCTTGGGAGTAGATGATGGGAGAGAGATTGGTGTACAATTACAGCAGTACCGGCATGTGATCTACCGTCAGGATGATCAGCACAATATTTCAAGTATTGAGGTATTTTGATGAACTGTTTAGTGGTTAGTCGAGTTTCTGTAATTAGTGCCACGTTAATGTTCTTGTCGAGTAATAAAGTAGACAGTTCGTCGGTATGATTTCTAACGCCATTCGCATTACAAAGCTGAATGGATATAGGTTTATTGGTAGTTATTTAATGCTTTTTGGCGGGAGAGATAAAATGTTATTCAAAATTGGCGAGAAGGGATATCAAAGAAGTAACAAGAGATCTGAATTCAGGGAGAAAAGATGTAAGTAAACTGGTGAAATATGTGGTATTTGATGGAGGGAGAATGTGAGGAAGTTGATATAATTGTTAAAGATTAGGCGGAATTCGAGTAGTAGGATGTTGAGGTATGGGTTTAGGATCTTGAGGTGTATGTTGTTGTTGCGGCAGGGTCTCACAATTAGTTATTTCGTTCTTACTTCCTTGTAAATGTGCAAAAGACACGGTTGGGTCTATTAATTTGGAAGGTTCTCGTCTTGATCTTTCCGTTACTTTTTGGTTCCGAGATTTCTGATATCTTGTGTTTATATTATTATATATCTGACAGCCTTTGTAGCTCGCTAGATGTCCTTTAAGGCACAAGCACGAACTGCAGGATCTAGTTTTGGTTTTGTGCACTCACCGGATTTGAGCTGCTCTCCACATTTCATAGAACGCTGCAAATGATGGTAGTAAGTCTTGGTGTGGCCATATGCCTGGCAATTATGGCACTGGAAGATTTCCCTCTTAGGATATGGATTCTCTCCTATCACACTTGTATAGTACATTATTCTTATTTCGTACATTTTTCCAATTCCTTGAGTTGACTCCAAGTTATCGAAAAGTAAGGGTAGAGGGACTTTTCCTCCTGGCTGTTCTCTACTCTCATACAGAACATTTGTAACCTGTCACACTATAAAACCTATTTTTTTTTTTAGTTCTTCTATTGCCTCGGTTGGTGTTGAGTGGTGTAGATTTCTTATAACCACTCTTAATGCTCGCTCTCAGTTGTCTTTTGTGACAATGTACTGGTTGAGGCTGAGGTTCTTTAAATGTCACTTGTGATGATATACCTTGCTTGGTGTCGTGTTCTTCGGAACTAACAGAGGTCACAGGAGGAGTGACAAAATTGGCGAAGCTTTTGTTTAACAGGTGAAGAACAAGGTGTCGTGCCTAACGACCGAATTCTCTTAATAGAAGCTCTACTAGACATGACCTGATGATGATATCGCATAAGCGAAAAAAAGGTTAAAAAAATAATAATAAATAAACAGAAAATTAATTTATAACTGCACACAGTAAATAGCAATGGCTCGTATGCACCCTTGATCTGTTTTAATTTAATAATAAGAGATATTTCGCTGAAAAACAAGCAAATTCTGAGAGCCCAGGTAGAAACACAACCTTCGCATCAGCTGATCGATCCAGCTGTTCACTATAATATTTAGGATTAGCCTAGGGGTGCCCAAAATGGGGTTTCATGGTGCAAGTTGCGCCATAAAAATTTATGAGGGGGCCACTATCTGACGGGGTGTTCAATTTTTGAGGGAGCACATTTTGATAGGGTTATGAATTTTCAAAATGAAAAGTTTCAATTTAAAAGACAAGTGGGAGCATGGAACATACCACAGGAGGTGTAATTGTATATAATCTAAGAATATTTGAATTCTACTTTATTTGGCGCTGTTTTTAAGAACAATAGAGGAATAAAATATGTTGAGAGTGGTGGGAGAAGGTTCATGCGGCATCAGCCTTGGGGGGGGGGGCACCCCTGGATTGGCCCCCTGTATTTATTGCTTTAATTATATTACTAGATGATAGGTACGTTTTGAGTAGTATTTTTATTCGTTTCTCGAATTTATCTTTATTACTTTTCTTGAATTTTAAAAGTTGACCGTAACCTAAATATTTGTAAGAATCAGAATTTTTTAGTTCTTTTACTGTTCCATTGTTAATTATTGCTGTGTCTTCTTTATTCACTATCTCACCCCTTTTAACATGAATTATAGCGCACTTGACTATACCCATAGTCATTCCTACGTCATTACTAATTGATTATACCATTTCGATAGTGTTCTCAAGATCTTTTTCACCACTGAAATACAATTTTCAATCGACCATGTACTGAGCATGAGTTAATCTGGTTCCATTTTTATAGAGTCATTTCTGAATCATTTAATAATTTACTTAGCGGGTTTAATGCCAGACATAAAAGTAATGGACTTAAATAGGTTCCTTAACAAACTGCAGAATCATCCGAATCCTCTCGTTTCAAACCTTGCTTTCTCCTCGATCCCTGATAACCCTCCGAGGCGTCTGAAAAGAAGATGGCCTCGGGATCTTCTAATATAGAACTTTAATTTGAGTTCTACCAATGGGTAGTTTCTCTTCATGTTGTACATGCCATGTTACAAATTTCTCATTTACTTATTGTATTCTCTATGTAATACAGTTGTAAATTCCATTGAAATAAAAAAAAAAAAAAAAAAAAAAAATAGGTTCCTTGAAATATTCCTCTATTCATCGGCTTACAATTATTGGAATGACTACATTTAGGTAAGTGTAGTTTCACCTTCCAAGTCTTCATTAGAAGTTCTAATAGCTCTACTATTTTATTATCTGTTTTGTACATGTTCAGTAATTCTATTAGCCACTTGTGAGAATCTGAGCGTTTCGCTTTTTCTTGGATATCAGGGAAGCTTTGGCAATCTAATTGCTCTTTTGTCATGATGTTATACTTGTCGACATGGTCCGATATTTTACAACTGATCACAAACGTAAGCAGTTTATAAACGACATTCTGTTAGATGATAGGCCTAAAAACGTTAATGAAGATCTTTAGTAGATTTAAGGATTAACTATGTTATTCCTTTTCAGGATTGTTCTGTTGGAATAGTGGCATTGGCTAATATTTTTTTGTAATAAGCGGTTAAAATTGAATACGTACTAATAAAATACTTTAACCAATAATTCTGAATTATGTTTTTTGTGGTCTAGACCTCAGTACTGTTAGCATACAACATTTATTTTGTGTGGGCTTGAGGCTGAAGGATATTGACTGCGCAAAGCGAATGAGATTGAGGTAAGACGATACATCAGGTCCGCTTTTGGTGAGGTTCGTCCGGCAATCACTAAAGGATGAAATGGTTCAGAGGCGGAAGGTCGTCAGAGACCTTACAACGCGCCACCTTGGATGGTAAGAAAACGAGCCCACAAAATATATGTCAGTAACCAATAGACACTTACACTGGTTAATCCGACGGAAGAGGTCTAATAGTTTAAGTAAGTAATGGTACAGTACGTATGGTTTAATGGAGCAAAGTCAAATGTCGCAGAATAGATGGCCAGCAGGTGGTGGTCATCAACTCCCTTTCTAATATAGACATATTGACCTGGGAAGGAGGTGCCTATCGCTTCACTGTATTCCACTCTGCTTATAGTTCCTATTTTTTTTTATTTTTTATTTATGTTTATTTTTATTTATATATTTCTGTAGCCTGTATTTTATCACATTCCAGTAATAATATTATTCTTTCTAATAACTGCATTTTAAGTTTGATTGGTATAGACCTTTTAATTTTTACAAATATTTTTCTTCTTAACGTACAAACTCAGGTCGCCCGATTTTTTAATAATTCTTTTCAATGTATGTATTCTATTTCTCATCATCCAAAATCTGGGATTTTTTTTGCATCTATTTATTGTATAAAATCAAATCTCGCTATTCTTATATTTTTTTTTATTAGTTATTATTATTTATAATGTTCTCTGGGCTCATTTCAACTCAACCCACTATAGAAATATCCCTACCTCAATCCTTTCCCATCTGTGTACCAAGCCAACCTCCCTCCTTCCATGAATAATATCCTTTTAGGCTGCCACGTCAACGGTCAGTCGCTCCTAGCTCATTTCGATGAATTTTATAATTTTTTTCCTTCACAACTTTTACCATTTAATTGCAGTCTCTGAAACCTGGCTAATCAATCCCGACTTCTCAGATTTATCTACCGAACTATACTCTCCTTCATCATGACAAAGTGGACCGAAAGAGTGGTGGCTTTCATGACAGTCTTAAATCCGAAATCCTCAATTGCTCTTCTCCTACCGATTCTCCTCACCTCGAATATCTGTTTGCTGAAATCCTCCCCACCTCGTCTCCTCATCTCTTTGCTGTCATCTATCGTCCTTCTAGAGTTCCTTTTGACCAAGCATTTGATACTACTTGTTACAACCTAATTTCGTCCTACTCCAACGTTATCCTAACCGGATACTTCAATACCAATTTACAAGATATCAATACCAATCAGAAAAATATTAACGAAATAGTCTTGGGAGATTACCAGTGTGGGTTTAGACCGGATAGGTCAACAACGCCCAGATGTTTTCAATAAATTAAATCCTGGAGATAGCCTAATAGTACGATGATACATTACATCATTTGTTTGTATACTTTAGATAAGCATATGATTTAAATGGAAGGGAAAAACGAATGAGCGTGTGCAGGGGTGCCCATCCCTTCCCAAGGTCGATGGCGCAAAAACCTCCCCCTTCCTCCCGATATATTTTATTACTCTCCGTTTTTTTGAGCCAGTTTATACCAGTGCAAGCTAACGTATAATTTAAAAGATCATAGCTGATATACTATTACACTTTCAGTATTCTCTTCTTCGATTTCCTCATGTCCACTGGTTTGAAACTTTTCATTCAGAAAATTTATAACCCGATCAAAACGTGCCCTCTCAAAAATTTAAAACCCCCTCAAAAATTTTTATGCATCAAACCACCCTCTGGGCACCGCTGAGTGTGTGGATAAAAACATAATAATAATCAAGACTGGTGAGAATGACACTGGCAGATAAAATCAGTAGAGTACTACGAGGGAGGCTCTTACGAAAATTCAAAATAGGAAAAGTTCTTAGACAAGGAAATTCGCTAACTAAGGTGCATCTTAAACTGGAATTGAAAACAGAAATTTACATCGCATGATGCAGCATTTTGTATATGCAGTCAGTGTACTCATAACAGCACTTGCAGGCATTCTAAAAGAATTCCTCAGGTAAGCTGGAGAATTAGTTCTAGAGATTAACTATAGAATAGAAATTATAGACTGAGTATGCACATGCGGACATCAAGAACAGACCGGATGGCAGGAAAGGAAACGAGGATAGGCAATAAGAGATTCAAGACCTGTGAAGAATTCAAGTACGTGGGTAGCACTATCATTGATAATATATCTCTCAACTTGATCACTTGCACGAACCAAGTAGAGGGAGATATTAAAGACAGTATAGCCGTAGATAATCTTTGTCTGTACAGTGCACAGACTGCAACTGCTGGACTGCAAAACTTTATCCAGAAAGGTAAAAATCTAATAAATAAAAAAATTATAAGACCAATTAAGTGGCTTTATATAAAAGAAGGACATGGTCATTTTTAAAAAGGTGAGAAAAATCCAATTTTTGTAACATCGCTTCAACTTAAACTAATTCTAATGATTTTTTTTTTTTTTTTATGATTCAACTTAAAGATTCTCAAATAAAATCATCGGCTTGTTCTGAGAGTGCGGGTACCGGAATGGAATTGTACCCAGCCTGAAGGCCTAAACTGACTCCCAGCCTCGCACTCCAGACAAGACAAAGTTGATGCAAGCGCTCAACCAGCGCTCACGGAAAGGACAAATTGTACTATATAAAGCTTTCCACCGCTCGTCACACAATGAAACCAGATGGCTGGTTGGACTTTTGTCACGACCAGGTGAACACTGGTGTCGTTCAGCAAACACACGACCACCAAGACCTCCAGGTCCAATCAGTGCAAGCACTCTTACTGTCCACCCAAAGCGCTGCCAGGGCTCCAGAGACGGCTCGTAGTACCAATGTGATCAAATAAAAATTAAATTTCAATCTGACCTCAGAGCACGATCAGAAAAATTTTAGGTTAAACCTAGCAAAAAAAAATTGAGTTTTTCTCAACTTTCTGAAAATAAAAATGACCTTCTTTGATATGAGACCACTCAATCGTGACATATGTAAGCTTGCCATGGTCCATGACTAAAGAACGCAAATGGATATTCCAGGTACGAGGAACAAAATTACTTCGAAAAATTGATGTGCCAATTAAACTGTAGAATCAATGGAGAATGAGGTCTAACCTGGAGCTAAAGGAGTAATGTGGTAAACAAGATAGTGTGAGAGTCATTCAACTCAATAGATTGCAGTAGTTGGGGCATGTGGAAAAGATGGACCCTATAAGAATTCCTGGATAACTTCTCAATGGAAAGCCGCGGAACGGAAGAAGGTGGGGAAAGCCTCGGCTCAGATGGTTGGACGGTTTGGAAGGTAACCTGAAAGAGATGTTTCGTAACTGACTGGGACATGTGGAAGAATACTTAAGCAGAGACCATAGTTCTTCAAGGACTTTAAAACCCATCAATAAATGAATTGTGATATATATGCATTTATTTAAAAGTTATTTTGATCAATTTAAATTTTTTGTTTTTTTCATCTATATACGATGCATCAAAGCGAAAAATGTATTCTTTAATAAATTAAAGAACATTAAATTTTGTGTGAAACGAGTACATAAACTTTGTAATTCGGTTACGCGGTAAGGTATAAAACCTCGGTCAACAAACGCTGATTTTTACCCAATTTGTCAAAACCTGAGGCAAATTACTATAAATGGCTCTGTAACTTGGAAATGAGTTCCCTAACAGGAACAATCCATAAAATCAAATTTGTAGAGCATCAAATTTTGCATAATTTGTCTCAGGTTTTGACAAATTACTATTAATGGCCCTGTAACTTGGAAATGAGTTCTCTGAGAGGAAAACCCCATAGAATCAAAGTTGCAGAGCACCAAATTTTGCGTCAATTAAGTACTGACAGTTTTATTGTAGGCCAACTATATCTTGAATCGGGATTCGTTATTTCTTTATAAAATTCGGTATCTTTCGACACATAGTTTACCAAATTCATTTGCTGTTGAGAGGTGGAAAAGAGGCTCATACTGCATGTAACAGACTCTAAACAAAAATAACTCAGTAGAATAGACACCCATACTGTTGAAATATTGAAAATCACGTTTACCTTCATTACCAATTTCTAACCTAATAAGTTAATATTTTCGCACAGTATCTGAGTATCTCCAATTTTGTTCGCAGTGAGTAACCTACATTAAATTAGTTGGTACTCAGCTGACGCAAAATTTGATGCTCTACAAATTTGATTTTATGGATTGTTCCTGTTAGGGAACTCATTTCCAAGTTACAGGGCCATTTATAGTAATTTGTCTCAGGTCTTGACAAATTGGGTAAAAATCAGCGTTTGTTGACCGAGGTTTTATACCTTACCGCGTAACCGAATTACAAAGTTTATGTACTCGTTTCACACAAAATTTAATGTTCTTTAATTTATTAAAGAATACATTTTTCGCTTTGATGCATCGTTTATAGATGCAATGATGAAAAAAATATATATCGAAAAAAATTCACTTTCTTGGCTATAAAACATTTTCCCTTGGTGGCCCGCCTTAGAAATTTTGTTTTTTATATTTCTAAACCCATATATATATATGTTATTCTGAGTATAAGGAACCTTGTCTGCCGTTCCAGAGCCGCCGCTTTAAAAAATGGCGGCTAATTTAAAGAATATTAGGCCAATTATTTCAGGATCGAAACGGGAAATCCATTGCGAAAAATGTGAGAAAAATTTTTATTTTTTGATTTTGTTTAGAAAACTTTTCTTACATTTTTCGCAATGGATTTCCCGCTTCGATCCTGAAATAATTGGCATAATATTCTTTAAATTAGCCGCCATTTTTTAAAGCAGCGGCTCTGGAACGGCAGACAAGGTTCCTTATACTCAGAATAACATACAATTTCGTAATTTACAATCAAACCTTCGTCTGCGAACAGGTCGATTTTTGGGCCCTGGCTCCGGGTAATATAAACCCTTCGTAATTGCCTTCATATACAATCATCCTCTCATACCCACCTATTTTTTAAAAATTCAATCAAAAACAATGCAATCGTACTAATATTTAGTCTCAATCATTTTCCAAATCCACTAATGCATGTAATTCTTCACAACAATTTAAGCGACATTATTATCCGGGGACATTATTTGTATTATCATGGAGTCCATGGCTGTGCCCAGTTTCTTCATTCATGCTTAACACTCCAGTAGTCACATGTCATCTGAGAAATATTTGTGAGTGTGGCCAGTGCCTGTTCAAACCTGAAAACCCTTCTCCCCTGCTATCCTTCTGGCCTAGTGACAGCTACATGCCAGTATTGTTGCGGTTTTTTTCTTGTCAAGTTTTATTGATTTATTAGCGGAATCATCTCTAAGATCCCACGTGGCTACTATTGTAAGTATTCATTAAATTGTTTTTAAAATGATAATTAGCTTTGTTTTGCTCTTTTGAGATAATTATTAGAAATTTAGTTTTCCAGAATCATTTTACTTCCTTTACTTTTTCTATAAAATATTTGTATTGACCTCTCTGTTCAATATTTTACATTTAAAAAAATCCCTTATTGTTTTATTTATTTATATTTATCAAGCCTCTATGATTAGAAATTTGAATATTTCAATCATTTTAACGATTTTCTATAATATTAAAAGTAATATTGTGAGTATTATTGGATAAAAAAGAAAAGGCATCTCACAGATGACATGCGACTACACTACTTATGCAACATGTAGAGGTGCGAATACTGGAGTGTTACCCTGTGCACATAATCAAGGGGAAATCAGCCTTCACTGTATTTTAATACGGGTAGGCGGAGGAATCATCTGGAGTCCTTCTTTGCACGCGATAAAGTGGGGTAAGAGCTGAGCTCAGGTGATTTCAAACATAACGTCAATATGTGTGACTATGATCAGGAGTTTGTTTTTGTACATATGTATTTTACGTTGTTACCCTGTTAGTTTTTATTAAAAGACGGGATGGTCGAACACGTCGGGGTGTGGGTCCCAAAGTGCCTGGTTCTGAAAGTTGTGGTTTCGATTCCCATCTTAATGCCGTTTACTTTTACTACTACATTTCTCGGCGCCCACATTGGGTAAGGTTCTTTGGACATAAGCTTTAACTTACTTTGAAATTGCAATACAGTGTGTGTGTGTGTGTGTAGAATTTAATAAAATTAATTTTCAACTCACTTTCAAATTCACTTTTAGAACACAAACTTTTTGCTTCCTGTGATATTGTACATTTATTTAGGTCGTAAACTTGATCTGATGAAATAGAAATCGATTAACAACATTTTAAATATGACTCTGCTATTATTAATGATTGACTAATTAGGTCTATAGGAACTTGAAAAGTTCAATCTGTCTACTGACATAGATACTTACTTAATTTTTTTTTCTTCCTATCAAATAAATGTAACATGTCAAATATATTGTATAGAATGTAAAATATTGTATTTATCCAAATGTTAGCAACATTTTTAAACGTCATAAACAGTTCTATTTCCATTTTGATTTATGTAAAACAAATATTCAATGAACAAAATATTTTTCGACATTGTTGCTCTTACCTATTAATTGCTTTTTATATCAGATATTTTATGTTAAATAATAAGTATTTCGTGTAAAATTATTATTTCATGCAATATAAGTATTTCAAGTACAAGCATTTCACATAAAATAAACATTGTAAAAATATTCGAGGTAGATACAAATAGATTGCTTAAAATCAGTGTCTTGTAGTTTGTATTGTAAACATTACATTGTTCAGATATTGTATAATTTATTACCTATTTCATAACATTATATTATAATAAAATGAATAAATTATAATAAAATATAAATATATAAGTTACATGTATCTAATAATAAAAACAATTTTTTTTTATTTGTCTTTATTTCTTGAAGCTTAGCTATGAAACTCGTGATACGTTTATGATTTGGTCAGTCATTTAATCAAAAACTGGGTCGATATTAACTAGAATACGTATAGTAAAAAAAATAAATAAAAGTGATGGAAGTCACTCAAAATTCAACGATCTCGCGTGTTAAGTCCAGATTAATTTCCGAAGTGCCAGGTCTTACTTTTTAGAACTTAAAACCATAATTAAAAATAGAGTCTGTCACGTTTTTCGGGCGATATCGGGTGATTTCCGAAATGTACCAAAATTGTTTGAAATGTCATAACAACTATATATATTTTTAAAAAACAATGTTTCGGCTGTCTTAAGATCCACTAGAAGTACCTAATTCTGCCCAGCACATGACGTTAGGTTCGAACAAAAAATACCGGCAAACCAGATCTAAATATAAAAAAAAAATATGATTTTCAT
Organism: Nezara viridula; assembly: GCA_928085145.1. Classification (NCBI taxonomy): domain Eukaryota; kingdom Metazoa; phylum Arthropoda; class Insecta; order Hemiptera; family Pentatomidae; genus Nezara; species Nezara viridula. The sequence continues at coordinate 109,563,195 of OV725078.1, read as the reverse complement.
TTCTACTTCTATTATTTCACATCACGGCATTATTGATGCGATAATTAAGTTAAAAATTGCTGGTCATGAAGGGGAAACAATATCAGTTTGTTACTAATGCAGTAAAACTTCCAACAGCAGCGTTAGCTCGCCCTAGTATGCGATCCCGGATAATGGATCGTGATGTTCCCACTCCGGTAAGTATGCCGCGGCAACCTCAAGATAGCAGTCACAGGTTGGCAAAAAGAACCACTATAGGGCTATCTTGTCGGACTAGCTCTCCCCACCAGTAGCAGTAGCAGTACCAGTTTTTGTTTTATTCATCTTTTATATTCCGGTATGAATAATGATTCATCATCATAATAGCATATTAATATTTTCCAATAATATATATATATATATATATAAAGAACAGAAATGAGACACTCAAAATAAGAAATATCTTAATTAAAATACTTACGACTAAAGTTGAGGTTTATTGATGCAGCAACTTCTCCTAATTTATTTTTGGCCTTAACTTTATAAAGCCCTGCGTCACTTTCTATCACATCATCAAGTTCTAAAACCACTGCATATAAATTTGTCCCTATTGATTGTACTTTAATAGAAGTTCTATTGTCCTCGATAAGTTTTGTGTCACTACGAAACCATGTTATTTCTGGTTTAGGAGAACAGAGTACTTTACACTCGAATACAAGGCGGTTACCCTCATCCTCCTGCCGCAGCTGCGGTTTTTGGGTGAAGCTTGGGGCGAAGTCCTCTGCAACCCCCATCGCAAGCTCGGGGTCGTTATCGGGTCGCAAGCTCCAACATCCGACGCTCAAACACTAATCTCTGTAAAAGAAATACAAAATATTAGTACAGCCCAAGCAATAGGTTTAGTATTTTAACATCGCTTTATTAAAATTATAAGGTACGAGCAAAAAAAAATAACCAATGCATTATTTTTTTTTTATAAAGTTTTGTAGTGCTGTGTCCTACTAATTATTTTTTATGTTTAGTTTTATTTTATTAGGCAACAAAATAAAATCTGAAAATCAAAAGAACTTAAAAATAGCTCATTTATGTTTTATTGAAATAATAATGTATTTCAGTTCCCGATACTTCTTATGATCTTAGTAATTTTTAAATGAAAACACACTGCCCATTCTGAATATAATCTAAAAGTACACTGGCAGCGATAATCAAACATTAGTCGAGTGGGTGGGCAGAGATTCCACTGTTCTAGTGCCGTCGCGGACCTGTGACATGATTTGATGGTTATAAACTGTAAATACAATAAAACAAAGGTTGGCCTTGCACAAGCTCAAGCTGGGCCGACGATCATCAGCCACACAGGACCAGAGATACCCCAGGGATAACGGAATTCATTCCGCCATGGGAAGTATGTGACCTGTGGATGGTGATAGACAGGCAGAGGATTAGAAGGTTACTTGAACTCTAAAGAAGAGCTGTTAGAGATTATGATTATATATATCCATACAGGGGGCACTTCCCTGCCTAATAGAATATCGCCGACCTAAGACTGCTGTATAAGGGGGTAGGAAAGGACAAACAGTTAGCAATTTGGCATATGCAGACGAAGGGCTCATTACAGCACTGCAGGCGCTCTTGAAAAATTCCTCTGGGAAGCTGCAGAATTGGTTCTGAAATTAATACAGACTAAGTATGTACTTGTGGACATAAAGAACATACCAGATGACAGGAGGGGGAACGAGGATGGGCAATAGGAGATTCAAGAGCTTTAACGAATTCAAACACCTAAGTAGTAAGATCATTTGCAAGAACCAAACTATATGCCGATATACCTCTCGTTATGAGCAATGTCCTGGATCACCTCATTGTTAAGAGCCTGAGGTCAGAGTCCTACGGGTAGCGATTCAACTGAGGTAGTTTGGATCCAGGAAAAGTAGAGAGATCGGAAATGCCCTAATGCGGGTGTGTGGGTATATATAGAGAGAGGTGAATAAATATATTATGATGGTCTAATTTGATATATCCTCTGCCTTTGATAGTGTGTTGTGGCCCTGCGTACTTCAGCGACTTCAGCAGTTTGAGATCCCCAGCAAAACTTGTAATCCTTAGTTTGTGGGTACGTCAGTGACAGGAGAGCTAGGGTCCCGCACCCTAACCCGCGTACCTATGAGGAGGTTGAGAGGAAGATTAAGAGGAAGACTGAAAGGAAATGTCGACAGGGCTCAATCAAGAAGTTGGTGTTCTATCAGTTTCCGAGGGTATTAGACAGGTGGCACGGTTCGTTTCCGTTGCATAAGTGGACGATCTACTAGTAATGTTGGCCGTTAATAGCAGGATGAGGCTGTCCCGAGAAGGGGAGAGATGTGCCACCATAATCGAAGAATGGTGTGCCGCAAAGAATATGAGGATGGTGGCAGCAAAAACCCAGGCCATTGTGCTGAATGGATTCAAGAACAGGGCTCCCCTATAAGCCTGGACGAGGGAGGAGACAGATTCCGCTTAGGTGAGGAAGTTTCATAACTAGGCGTGAGATTCAGGGCAAAATTAGATGCTCTTTGTTACGTCTAGATTGGTGGATAATCAGTAAAACGCAGCATACTTATACACTTATTTTTGAGAGAAACAATAGACTATTACACATTAGCATCGTGACTATAATAACTGAATAAACTAGGAACGTAACACAAAGGCAAGGATCACTAAATAATCGATAATACAATCGAGACACAACAGTCTTCCCCCTTGCAAATCGGGTACCACCAGGATAGGGTGACCCTATCTCTAAATGTCCTCGCGAGTTTGGGAGAGGGTACGTTTTGGGGACTCAGATACTCTGTGACAAAAATCATCCATAAGGATGTTGTGCTGGGTATAATAAGATACTCAATGACAAGAATCATCGATAAGGAAGTTGTGCTCGGTATAATGAGATACGCACCCCTAATATAAGATAGTTGTTGTTTAGTTCTAGGAGGCGTGAAACCCTGAGGTCACCAACGACTACTATATAACATAGTATAATGGTGTCGCCATCTTAACTAGCAGCAGAAGAGGAATATGGACACCCTGGTATCCAGAGACTGAGGAACGTCTTCCCCACCGTCCACGCCATATTGCAAGTACAATGGTTGATGCTGGACTATTGGTCCTCGCAACTCCTGACTGGACCTGGGGACGGGTTAGAGACAAGCACAGAAAACATGGAAAGAATAGGCCTTTTATGTCCTGATTGCAGAACCGCGGACACAATCAAACATCTGGTGATAACCTGCACCGCTATAGAATCACATAGAACATTCATGGTTGACAAACTATTTTTCCACTATTGCCTAAACCCCGTATGGCAGCAACGTCGGGCAGAAAAAAAAATGGAGTCCTCAAATGATTGTTTACGAATACGTTAATCCCGGAACGCCGAGATAACTAAATGTGCAAGAATAGCCGGTATTCCGAAGCTGTAATTATAGTGAGTAAAGCTTATATTCATTTCAACTTTGTAATTTTATTTATTTATTTTGGTAGTTTTCTAAATTTTATTAATAATGCAATTTTTCGTTGTAATATTTTATTACATTTCTATATGAAATAAAGAGGTCTATTAAAATTTACCAGGCATAGTGCATTCAATAAGCTACAATGAATGGTATGCATCAATAATTTGTATAGCTGATGCTGAATGATGAAATAAGCATTCGAAAGTTGATGATCTTCACATCCTTTTTTCTAGGACTAAGTTGAAGTTTTTTCTGATGTTTTTAATTATGGAATCTTCAGAAGAAGGTATGTACACCATTTTAATGCATTTCCAACATGAATAAGACTAATCTATAAATAGGTACTCTCTTTTAGTTATTATAAGTACTAATGTTTTTGTACCTTTTTGCAAAACGTTAAAATTTCCTTGATGATTAAAGTTAAACTTCCAACCTATATTTCTTACATCATCTTACATCATTTTGAACCTTTTTTGAGCCTTCGATGTGTATATACTGTTCTATGTAAGATATTTATTTTGCTATCTACACTATTAACAGGTTACTACACTCCTCTTGTGACACCATGATGCCTTCAATAATCAGTGCAGCATTTTTAATCCAGCTTTACTTCTCCCAACCTCTTTGAGCAATCGATGGCCCATGCTCAATACAAAATATCGATTCAGTTTTTTAAAACAGGTGATATAAAAAAAGACAGTTAGAGTGATAGAAAATTGCAGTTTAGTCGCTAACGTAAAAAATGTGCAATTTCCGACTAGCGGTATAACAATTGTCTGGTCCCCCGCTGTATTGTATTATTTGTGCTGGAGCTGCAACTTTTATGTTTTCGTTAATTGGCAAGCGTTATTTTATTTTTTGTATTATCAGGATTCGAGGAAGAAGCAAGGCTGGTAACAATAAGGTAATCCTCTCTCCTTCCGATAGGTTAAGGCTAGAAAAGTTAGCTCCTGTGGCTGACAGGATTCAGGAAGTCCATCTCCCTGTTGAAATTGATACTATTGCAACACCATCTTCTAGCTATTGGTCGCAACTAAAGCGACTCGAGGCCCAATCCAACTAACTAAACAGGTAGCCTAACTCCAGCTAAGAGGATCAAGCAACTCCCGGCCCGATAGTAGCCAGCGACAACAATCCCGCTCTCATAGCCGTAACTCGAACTACTATTTCTACCACGACCGGTTCGGAGATCAAGCTAGGAAATGTACAAGGCACTGTTCTTACATGAAGCAGCACAAGGCGACGGAAAACTAGATGTACTGCTGGAGATGGCGGAATCCAGCATAGCCTCAACTCATCCGCAACCTAAGCATACAATCCTGCACTACATAGAGACTACAGGTCCTCCAATGGTACCTAAGGCTCCACGCTTGTTAAGCGCTCGACAGAGCGTTACCAGGCAGCCAAGCAGGAGTTACGTCGCATAATGGAGAGGGGGATTATTAGACTGTCGAAGAGTCCATGGACATCACCTCTGCACATCGTTCCCAAGAAGGATGGAACCATCAGGCCTTGTGGAGACTATTGGCGGCTGAGTGAGCGTACGACTGCAGACCGCTACAGTTTTCCTCTATTGCTGGACTTCAATGTTCTTCTCCATGATAAGAACATTATTTCCTGTCTCGACCTGTGCAAGGCTTCGACAAAGTCCCAATTAACGAAACCTATATTCCAAAAGCAGTTAGTTCCACTCTCTTTGGTTTATATGAATTTGTCCGCATGTGCACAGGGTTGAGGAATGCAAGTTTTTTTTTGCAACTTTTGAGCGCCTAATGGACCAAGCTCACGGGGACTTCAATTTTAGATTCGCCTATCTGGATGACATTTTGGTGTTTTCTTTATCAGCTGAAGAACATGAAGACCACCTCCGTCAGGTAATGCGTCGCCTGAATGAGTTTGGAATTACTGTCAACCAAGACAAATGCGGCCTCGGCCAACCAGATATTGATTTCCTGGGGTATAGGGTATTAGCAGATGGTATCAAGCTTCTGGATCAACGCATCGAAGCCATCATATCTTACTCGAAACCTACCACCATCAAGGGTCTTCGGCGGTTCTTAGCCATGCTAAAGTGCTATCCCACTTGCGTCCAGAATGCTGCGCATCTACAGAAACCTCTCAACGGCTACCTGCATGAGGTTAGGAAGAACGATTAGCGCCCTGTTGAATGGATACCTGAGGCTGAGCAGGCATTTCAAATGTGCAAAGAGGCTCTACAGTGACGCCCGCATCACCCTGGTTTGCAACGCCTCCGATACGTATGTCGGAGCAGTACTACAGCAGTGGAAAGGTAACAAATGGGCCCCGCTAGGTTTCTTATCGACAGTGCACTAACCTGCGCAGCGCAATTAAAACGCTTATGAACGCGAACTACTGGCCATTCCCATGGTTATTAAGTATTTTCGGCCAGTAGTCGAGCCTTTCACCTATGCGCTTCGGCAGAAGAACAGTCCAGCAACAACCATGCGGATCCGTTGGCTGAGTTCCATTTCCCAATTTTCAACGGATATTCATCACATCGAAGGCATCGCCAATCCAGTCGCAGACGCATTGTCCATTGATTGATTGAGGAGTTGTCCCTGGATGAGGACTGGGATCAGTTAGCGAAGGAGCACGAGACCGACGGACAGCAGCCCTAGCTGCTCGCCCAGGAATTTCTTCTCCCTGGAGCCCTGAAGCTAATCTACCCATCTGGTGCGATCTACCATGCTTACCACCACAGGTGTTTTGCCTGATGCCACGACAACAGCCAATGAGTAGTGAGAGCCATTCGACGTCTTGTGGCAGGGAAATACTTTTGGCCGTATATCAATGAAGATGTCGGCAACTGGGCTCGCGCATCCGTTTCTTGCCAGTACTCCAAGATCACACACCATACTGTTGATCCTCCTGGTATCTTTTCTGGCTGCGGACGATCTACGCATGTCCACATTGACCTCATCGACCCTTTGCCGTCGTCTAAGAAGATGGGATTTTGTCTCATCATAGTGGACCGCTTCACACGCTGGCCTGGAGCCGCACCATTACCTCACATGGCTGCAGAGACCGTTGCACAGGTTTTCTTTGAGACCTGGGTTGTCGTTTTGGTTCGCCTCGCAAACTCACCACTGACCAAGGGTGAACATTTTAGTCTGCTCAGTTCATAAAGCTGCAGAAGTTCCATGGAACTGATAGGGCTTGTACCAACGTTTACCATCCCCAAACTAACGTGTGTGTTGAGCGATGGCATCGTTCGCTAAAAGATGCCCTAACTACATATCTCGACTCCGTTCTGCTTGGCCTCCGTTCCACCATCCGAGAGGACGCCAACGCCGGCGTCGCAAAATCTGTGTACGGGTAACCTCTTCGTCTTCTTGGAGAGTTTCTTGTTGATCCCACTGGTCCGCAAGGTCCACAGGAGCATCTTATCTGGTTGATAGATGCCATGTATACTCTGCGCCCAGCGACGTTATGCACCTCATTCAGGAAACCATTCCTGTATCCTGCACCAATGTGTTTTTGCGTAACGACAGTCTTTAAAAGTCGCTCCAGCCACCTTACTCAGGCCCTTATTTAGTAGCCAGTAGGAGTGAGAAGGTGTACCAGATACAGTTGCACGACGGAACCAAATGGAATGTATCCCTGGACCGTCTCATGCTGGCATTTCAGCTCTAGGACCTTGATTCAGAAGCAGCATCGTCGTTTTCTACGCCAAAGCCTGATGCATAACCACAGCCTGATCCACAGTCACAGCCTGACATTAGCGTGTGTCACGAAGGTAGGACGCACAGTAAAAAATTCAGTCAGATACCTGGCCGGCGTCATGGGTGGAGTACTCAGTGCTGCATTATTAATCCAGCTTTACTTCTCCCTATCTCTTTGGTCCATCGATGGCCCATGCTCGATACAAAATATCGATTCAGTTTTTTAAAACAGGTGATACAAAAAAAGACAGTTAGAGTGATAGAAAATTGCAGTTTAGTCGCTAACATAAAAAATGTACAATTTCCGCCTAGCGGTATAACAATTGTCTGGGCCCCCGCTGTATTGTATTACTTGTGCTGGAGCTGCAACTATTAAAGTTTTTGTTAATTGGCAAGCGTAATATTATTTTTTTTATTTTTCGTTTATAAAACTTAGCCTTCTTTTTTTATTTATTATGTAATTAATTTTTCTGCAGCTGCATTTCTCATTCTTTTATAACGTTACTTTTGTATATTTGTTTCATTTTATTACTCATAGCTTTTGTATTTTTTTCCAAAAAATAAAGTGTATATTTCTATTGTTAATGGTGTATTTATTGAGTGAACTTACCAGAATCCCTTTAAAAACTTATACTATTAACTAATAAATTAATAAAATTAAAAAAATGTTAATGGTTTTTAATTTGTAATGGATTATTTGACGTAAGGAGGCTAAGTAATCTTACGGAGACCACTGTACGATAGGGTTAAACAACAAAAAAGTCTAGAATGCGAAAAAATGTTGATGAGACAAAAATGTATGCCTGACCTTTACAAAACTCCTATCAACTTCCTCTGAAATTTATCAGATTACCCTGTTGCTCGGTTGCTGAAATATTTGGAAGAAGTGATTAAAATCTTAAGCCAGCATGACATCAGACACAGTTGAAACAAAGATTTGAAAATCAGATAACTTTTTGTTGGGAAAGTTATAGAAGAGACGTATGACATCTGTACAAAAAATTGACGCCGACATGTTCTCTACTAATGCCATGGACACAACAGAACTATATGTATAACAGTATCCGTGGCATACAATGACTCCAGTAATGCCCGTGGTTCTAATTCATGGGGAAACTGTATGTTACCTATTGCCAACATTCATAAGAAGCGGCTAAGGCACGGAAAAAGATAGTTCGTTTATATTGTCCAATCCTAGAAAAATTTCTTTCTTTAAATATCATATTCTCTTTTGATTCTCATAGGACCTATAAAAAAAAACACACACAACCTTTTTTAAAAGAAACTCTAGAGCTTTTGCGACCTATTTAAACGTCAGGTATGGATGGAAGAAGTGTAATTGAAGAAGAGCCATTTGAAAATAAAGTGGAAGAAAATTATTATTGCAAGATGCTCGGTTATTAATTCCAATTCGAAAATTATTTAAGCTACTTGCTCAGTTTTTACTGGTGAAATCGCGAGAAGAGAAGTTCTTCAGTTCTGCGCATGCGCTAGATTTGATTAGTTTCACATCGTATCCCACAGTTTCTTGTTTTTTAGTAGAAAAAGTCTATTGCCAGAAAAAATCCCAAATTGTCAGTCATACGGCTACACTAAGTCTTATTGCCACCACCTGCTGCACTACGTGAAGTGCGATGAGTCACACAAATCTGGCAAATGTACTAAACCAATAAAAGACCCTGCAGTCTGCGCCCTATGCTGGGAAGGTCATCCGGTCAACTTTGAAGGTTGCGTAATTTACAAAAACCTCAAAGCTAGATACATGAAGCCCCGGAACAAAGTTGCTACACCTAAACAAAGAAGAGGACCCGCTAAAATCGTGAACTCTAAGGTTTCCTTTGCTATGCTACTCGGAGATAGAGACCCGACTAATGAATGTGAGGCCCTATCGAAACAACCAACTCAATCCCTACCTCAATATCATATTGATGTATAGAACTCTCAATAAGCTAAGCAATATCAAGTCCTTCATATTCCTCCATTGTCTAATACCACAGATCTTACTAATTTATTGACATTCTTCCTTAACGAATTTGAATCCCTTATTACCCCACTGATATCACTCCTTACAAACCTAGTATCTCATTTCATTCTTCATTTAAAAACCCTTAAATGACTCTCTTATCCATTCTCCTGTGATTGGGAATGGTGTTAGAAATAACACAGATGAACTAACAGCCTTACTATTAGACAAGAACATCAATGTAGCCCTAACTACAGAAACTATACTGACCAAAAACCAGCTTTTGAAAATACCATAGTATTTAACGTATCGGACTGACCATCCTGACGGTAGAGCATAGTCGTATTGCCTAATCACGATTTCCTGCAATCCACTGCAGTCGTAATTAAAACGTTCTCCTCTTGACACCATTGTATCAGCTTATTGCCCTCCTAACCTGTCCATCTCCAATGCCCAATTGACTGCTCTCCTCAATTCCTTAGGACATCACTTCATCCTGGGTGCAGACTTAAACGCCAAGCATCAACAAAATTTTACCCGCCTTCCACCCAATTCACCTACATAGTGATCCTAAATCCCGATATCGTTCGATTACTTTATCCACAGTGGTTTAGGTACCTTCAACCATTCCTTTGCACGTCTTGATGAGCTTTCCTCAGACCACAGCCCATTAATACACACGTATCACCAGCACCTATTTCTAATCCTTCATCAGAGTCCCAGTTAATTGAAAACTCTTTTGTAAAATCCTTTCCGATAAAATTAACCTTAAATTAGAATAATCATGAAAACCCCCGAAGACCTGGACAATGCCGTTCATTCCTTTACTACTAAAATTCAGGAAGAAGTCTGGACGGCTTCTTCCCATGTTCATTCCTCAAAAATCCTTAAGAAACATAATTTACCTCAACACCTCCTTGATTTAATCCACATAAAACGCCGTGCCATATTATCCCAATCCTTCAACTCCTACCCTACTTCGCTCCTTGCTCATGATAATTCCATTTGCAATATCACCAAAAAAATCCTATCGTATTTCTCATCCCCTTTGTCGAGGTGATGGTATCTGGGCAGCGTCTGATGTAGACAAAGCCGAGGAATTTGCCAAACACGTTTCCTATATTTTCCCTCCTCATCCGGAATCTCACCCTACCTACACAGTAAAAATAGAATAATTACTTTTTCACCTGTCCCACTCTCCTTACCATCTTATAAGTATTTAATCCCTCTAAGGTCAAATACCTTTTACGCAAAATCACTCCTCGTAAATCTCTTGGATACGATCTTCTAACCCCACAGATCCTTAGACAACCACAACCCTTCATATTTCTAACTATATACACAATTGTATATAGTTATCTTCACACTCTTATGGAAACATTTCACCATCATCGTTTTCCTGAAGCCAGGAAATCCTTCCAGTAATACATTATCCTATAGACCAATTAGCTTACCCCCAATCTTTTCAAATTTTTTGAAAAGATCCTAATGAAATGAATCCTACCCATATTAGAATCCAAAAAAATCCTACCCATTAATGCGTATTTCGTTCCCGACATTCCACCGTCCAACAAGGACTCCGAGTTTTTGACTACATATCCTCAGTCCTAGAAAAGAAGCAGTTTTGCTCGAGAGCATTTATGGAAATAGTGCAAGCTTTTGACCGGTTATAGCACGCAAGATTGCTCTTCAAGCTCAAATATCTCCTAACACAGTTCTTATATCTAATTCTCCGATCCTACCTCTTCTACCGCTTTTTTCGAGTTCACTGTGGTACAGAATTATCCGATTGTTACGCAATTAAGGCTGGAATGTCTCAAGGCAACGTCTTGGGTCCCATCATTTACATCCTCTATACCGCTGATATTCTCGTCCATCCCGAAATCCTCCTGGCAACATTCACTGATGACACTGCTATCCTATCTTCCAACTCAGATCCTGAAACAGCATCAATAAACCCGCAAAGAGACCTATATCTAATTGATCACTGGTTAAGAAATGACTTATCAAAGTGAATGAATCCAAGTGTAAATCTATATATAACCTTCACCCTTCGTCGTAATTCCTGTCCACCAGTTTATTTTAACTCCATCCAGCTTCCCTCCTCAGGCACAGTCCGGTATCTTGGCTTTCTCTTAGACAGACGACTAGTTTGGAATCCTCATTCTATACTTAAAAGTCAGAAACTTAACCGACGGCCAGCTATATAGACTACTGAATAGAAAATCTAAACTTTCTATTGAAAACAAACTACTGGTCTATATACAATACTAAAACCCATCTGGATCTACGTACTAAAACTATGGGGGACAACGAAATTTAACATCAAACGCATTCAATCCTTCCAGTCTAAAGTCCTCCGTACTTGACCACATACTTCATTGTCACAATTAGCCTTCTGGAATGTAGAGGAGGTATTATAATAATTAATATTCCGTTATATTCAATATAATATTATAATAGGTAACATTGCTTTCTGATTAATCTGTTTTGTGTAGCTAAAAAATTGTTATCAAAATAATAATTGAATAGTTCAGCTTAGGCCTATGATAGGGTCACATCAACTCTAGGTTGATATAATTTTTGATTAATTTTCCTTCATCCAATTGAGCTGAGAATTTGCATGTGGGCGGAGCCGTATGCTGGATAAAGGCTTCTGAAATTTGGTGAAAATCGATATAGGATCTTCGCCAGGACTAAAAGGCAAATAAGTCTGTGTTGCAGTCCTCCACCACGGCTGCCTCGCCACCTCTAGCAAGATCAGTATCATCCTAAATAGCTGTCCTCTAATCAGCCCTACGTTCTTTATTATTAATTGTTTCATTTTCTTTTCTCAAGAATGCATCTTCGTCTGTAGTTATAAATATATATTTTTTTAACCAATATATTTATGTGTGCTCATTCACAATTTATGTATTCAAGTATTCTTTATATATTTAGTAGTTTTAATATATTTGTATAATTAAATGTAAAAGTAAATGCTAATGCCTGCTGAGGCGTCAACTTGCCCAGGAACACACTGTATGGGATGCCACAGGGGTTTTTCGAAGACTCTGCGACAATAAACTCATCCAAAGACCTTCTGCTGTGAGCGCACCTCGTTGCGGTATTCTCTTACTTTGAACCTGTACTCGTTACGAAGTGCAGCTCGCTTTTCCTAACATCTGCACTTCTGGTACGACCACCGGTCCTTGTAGAGATATCTTTTCATATTAGTCAAGGCCGGCTTCCACCATGAGATAGGTCGAGCCCTTGACTTCGGATGCAGCAGTGAATTTTCGGCTGCATCACGGATGGCATCAGTTATCCTGCTCACTCTGTAATCCATATTGTCTGTGTTCACCGATTCCACCTTTTCCTAGCCTTCATCGATGATCCCTCTCTCCAGTATACTTCAAAACACACTCTAGTCGTTTCTACGGGTTACATATCCCTTGTCTATGCCACACAGTGGTCAAAACTTAACCATGTCGGCATTTTGTTCTTCAAGCAAAATTTTTAAATTTCCTTCATATGAACTTTGCCATTAGAGTTTGTAAAGAGGATTTAAGTACCTAATTTTAGATTTTCCAAACTAATGAAAATTTCAAATTTCTATGCTATCTCATAGAAAATTTAATTATTCTTTTAAATATCTCTGAAGACAATACTAGTTTAAATATATTTTAGATTTACTTATGTTATATTAATGAAGAAATAGTGGATGATGCCTTCTGGGGATACTAATGTAATTTTGTACATAAATAAACATAATAAGGAATGTATACAAATTAAATAAATCAATTAAATATATACATTATTGGCGCTTTTAGGTGGAAGATTTAAAATTATTTTGAGTAATAAACGCAAAACTTTGAATATCGATAACTCAGTCGGATGCTGGTAGAACCTAACAAAATTAGATGGGTATTGTTTTTTGTTTCATGTGAAACAAAATGACATAAGTCACATTCTATAATCCGTCCCCCCTTAAGAAATGTTGCGATTTTAAAATCGTAAATTTGTACATTTTAAAAGTTATTTTCCATCATAGCTTTCTTCAGAAGAGTAATAGAATACTTTCTACTTAAAATTGAATTTCCTATGAGATGGCAAACAAAATTTAAATTTTCATTAGTTTGGAAAATAACTAAACAATTTGTTATCCTAATATAAAATAAGACTGTGTTTTGTTATTTCTTTACCAAATTTATTTAAATTTCCATCGGCCACGTTTCGTCTAGTAATCCATTTTATTCAATCATGCTTGTTGAGTGTAGTCCATAATCTGATTATGACCATCTTGAGTGTAGTCCATAATCTGATTATGACCCTCTTGAGTGTAGTCCATAATATGATAATAGACTACATGCAACAAGCATGATTGAATAAAATGGCTTAGTAGCCGAAACGTAGCCGATGGAAATTTATATAAATGTGGTGAAGAAATAATAAAACACAGCCTTATTTTAAATTATTATAAATACTTCACCTAAAACAAATAAACACATATCCTTTTTTTGCCCTATTAGGTACTTAAACCCTCTTGACAAACTCTAATGTCAAAGTTCATATGAAGGAAATATAAAAATTTTGCCTAGAAGAGCAAAAAGCCGACTTGGTTAAGTTATGACCACTGTGTGCCGTGGGTCTTCCCAGCTCTTCTTTGTAACTGTTCAAATAACATCCCTTTGTGGTTGGAACTTGTCTCAGATCTGATGGTCCAATCGACAATGTAGCTGACCAGCGTTGGTGTAGCCAGGGTAACATCAGTCCAGCTCTCTCCCATTTATCCAGAGAACATAGGAGTAGACGAGGGGTCGTTTATAACAACTAGCTGGTTTCTCGGGATGAACTCTCGGAGTTTATTGCCTCTTTTATCTGTGTAATTGGATCCCCGAACCGTGTTCCAGGAGTTGGTATCTGAACATAATATCACATTTCTATTGCTTGTGGTGATCGCTTCCCTAGCAGGTATGCTTTCTTCAATATCGTTTCCAACTAGTATGTATACTGATGCTAGTGTAAAGGTGACCTTGCCCCATCTGATGTAGCATGCTGCACAATCTGCCAAGATGTATTGTCTAAGATCTATCACGTCGAGGTTCGTGTTGTTTACCACTATAGCAAACCTCCTCTCTATACTGTCCAGAGCTATAACTCTTGACTGACCGAACCCCGAGACCAGGTTTCCACAGCTGCTCGGTTCCTCGGTTCCTTGACTACCAATATGTACATCTACGACTTCGTAACGTTGAGCGAATGATCTCAGCTCATCTGCTACAAGATGCCGACGGCCCATCTGGAGCTGAAGGATGGTGATTCTATTCATAAGCTGTTCATAATAAGCCATTTCTTTAGTTCATCGACCACCATCCTCTATCAATGATTCCCTTTTCTAATAACTGGAATCTTACAGTTGGGGGCACTTCTGCCACCCGATTCCTAGTGAAGTCGTTTCTAGCGAATGAGGAAAACTGCCGAAGATCATCAATGACCATTGGACCGGGGACTGACTTTTCGATTATCCTTTCTCGCAAAAATTGGACCAGTGTCGGTGAGTCCCAGGAGCGAGGTACACCCCTCACCTCAATCATTGGTTTCTTCCTCAAGTTCCTTAGATTCAAGTCCTTTGTTTTTCAGGTCCTGCCATCCAATAATTTTGTGGACATGCTGTCATCTAAGCAGACCAAGACTGAGCCTGCCTTAAACGCACATACAATGCGGCCTTCTCACCTTTCTCTGTTGGGGCTGGTAATCCGTTGTTGATATCAAATAGGCTCTTATCAGTGTGGCCAACTGATAGTGACGTATGTCATTTTTTCGAGTCTGGATTGGCCTAGACGGCAAAGATTTAACAATCTCCGCTATGGTCTTGGGCTTCATTTCAGCAACAGATTCACTAGGCGACTCCACTTTGGGCTTTTGCTGCTGATTTATTTTTGTTTCACCTTCAGGTTCAAGGGATTTTCTATTTTTTCTTTGGCCTCTTTTCTTTATCAGAGCAGTGAAAGATGCAGCATCGGGCGGAGGATCGACTGGTCTCTAACTTATTGTACGTTGGGTTGTTGAAAGCTCTCTATAAGCTTCGGCACTGATTTCTCAAGTATAATTTTGGTAAGAATAGAATGCAACTGTCGGAGAAGCAAGTGATTCATTTACTGGCTGTTGGACTAGAATAGAAACGCTTTCAGACTTCTTCTGACATTTTTTTTCCTCTTTCTGCATAGTTTCGATGACATCAACTAAAGGACTGAACCTTATTGTTGATATAATTTTGAACCTATCTATTTATATTTTTAGTATAAACTCTGAGATTCTCTTAAATTAGTGTCGCTTTGTGGAATGGACATTTACTTCTGGCCTTCTCAGACACATTTGCACTATCATCATGAGAGCCCTTCTTAGCTCATTTGGCATTACGTCTTGAAGACCTTTGGCTCATATCTTCTTCACCAACTTTCACATCCATTTCTTCAATGTTTCCTTTCACTCCCTGCACTTAGGACTTTTCTTCCAGAGGATTAGAAAAAACGTGTTCCAAACTAACCCTACCTGCCCAATAAATCGATTTTCACTACTTACACAAAATAGTAATAATTAACTATTAAAATATGTCCAACGACATACAAAGCAAAATAAAAATTAAAACTCACGAAAAAAAAACTACACAAAACACATTGTAGCCTTAACAGTAATCTGGAATCACAACTTCACCTATGAAGGTGTCCCGGGGTATCTCGAGGAAAAACTAACACAGGTTGATAACTTGTTTTGTACGTTTCATTTTAGATATCCTAATGGAAGCTCTCGTCTTCCCGTTTTATGAAGAATTCAAGTGACTTTATCTTTGTGAGTGGGACCAATAGCCGATCTAGGAAGACAAAATTCATTGAACATTTGTTATCTGGTCTAGAAAATATGCTTCAGGCATGACATTCTTCTATAAAAATAAAAAAATAATTTTCTAAGAATTTTTTGTAACGCTCATTTAATTTGTATATAAATAGGGCTTCATTGTCTTTCAAACCTGTATACGTTTTATTATATAATTTATAACGTTTTTATAAGATCTAAAAAAATTTATTCCAGAACTTTTATTTACGTTTTCTGAAACAATTAAAAAAAACAGTTTCTAAAAAAAAAAAAGGGCAAAATTTGATGATTATTTTTTTAAAGAATATAAAAAAATGTTACAAAATGAAGAAAAATATTAACGGTGGGATACCAGGAAGGGTATTTTATAGACTAAATAAGTTTGTTTGTGTATTTCCAAGATTTAATCATAGCCAATTTTTAAATACAATTGTGACCAAAATGAAACTAATTCAACCTAAATTAATCCAGTGAAATAGAAAGATAGTTAACTGAATTATTAAAAACAGTCTTAAGCAATAACGCACACAGTGTCTGATTTAAACAATAAATGCAGGAACTATTTGTCAACTGGTGGGACTGAAGGCATGCTCGCCCAAACCTCCCTCTTCTATACCCTACTGTGAGAGTTTAAACGAACTTTGAAATTTTACTAGGCTACTTTTAAGACCACTATCTATGAAAAGGATGATACATTATATTTATCATATTTTGAAAGTTTTTTTGTCCCAGATCGGTAGTCGGTCCCACTGCGCGTCGTATTTCCTGGCAACCTTCCTCTTCCAAGTTATCCAATCCCGCCGTTTATCATACATGTCCGAACTACTTCAATTCAAATCCTCTGTCTATTCCCTCAATACCCATCCTAGATCTTCAGATTATATAATATGGCTCACCGATCAACGGCATTCGACAGTATTTTCATTATCCGATAATCATACTAATGGAATTCCATCCCTTTCTGCATCCGTAATTCCAATATCGTACCTACCTATCCTATCCCAATTCAATCACTCCCTATCCATCCAGTTCCCAAACGATTGCAAATAGCTTTTCCTGTAAATATGTATATAAATTATTAGGGTGAGCGCAGCATTGATGGACATAGCTAAGGAAATATTTATCTTTTTTGACTTATACCGCCGTAAATCAAATACTTATTAACTTCTCTGTTAGACATTTAGAATCTTAAAGGTCTCCTTTTTCTATTTAACACTATAAAATTGAAAAAAATATTCAGTTATACAGGTATAATCTCCGTTAAAAAAAAAAACACCTTTTGCACTAATGATGGACTCTTGAATTCAATTGGTCTAGTAATTAACTTGTCGGTACCAGCAACAGACATACCTCTGAAAAATTCTAAAATCTTCATTTAACTATAAAGATAAGATAACACAAATATAAACTTAAAATCAATAAGGAAGCTTATTATTTACATATTACATACATCTGTCCGTTACTGGGCTCTCTGTACATAAATGTTGCGTTCACCCTAGTTTGTTTTTTAGTATGGTTTTTATTTTTAATTTATCAATTTTAGAAATTGACTTATATATTTTTAAATATTTCTATTCTTTTTATAAAACTCTGAGATAAACTATTGTATTATTCTAAAGGGACTTGTCTCAGAATAAATAAAGAACATTATTATTTTTAAATGACATTATAAATGGTTATTCTGAATTTGATACACACTGCTAACTTGAGCCCGACCTCATTCTGATTTACATGAAATTAAACAACCCAGAAGCTGGACCCCAAAAGATGGGTTCCCAGACCCACGGAACCTGAGTTGGTGGGTTTAGTTTCAAATTAAGTTTTTATTAATTATTTTCATTACAATGTTAGCCGAAGCTGCCTTAATCCTGAATCCTAAATATCTAAATTGAAAATGAGGACATATTTTTTTTAGATGGGCTAGTATTCCAAAACGATACAACATTTTTTCTCTAAATATTATTAAATACGTACTTTATGATATAGGATTAATAACAATTGAGAATTTTCTTTTCAATTCAGTGTTTAGTTAAGTTGTGGAAGACTGAATAATAAACTAGAAAATTATTGATCTTGAAGTATGATAGATAGATCATTAGAAGTTGCTATAAACGTATTATATTACAAATAAACCTTTTAATTTGAGGACAGGAGGAGAAGGGGATTGGAATAGGGCCAGTTAGCATGAACCATATCGGCGCGGATTCATGCCAGAGGAGCTAAAATTATTTTGGTCGAGGCCCTACAGAAATAATCTTGCTATTCCCTCGGGAAAAGGACGATGATCACTTGATAAACCCTCTTTGGTCTCGTAATTGGAGTATAGTGGGGTCTGAATGCAATAATACCAAAAATAAAAATAATATGAAATAAGCCAAATCCCTTGTTACGGTCACATGCCCAGCCTCATATTTGGTGTTAATCCATAATTTTTAAGAACTATACCAGTAGGATACTGCTTGAAATTTGATATCCTCACGTCAATGCGATAACCATTGAAGTTATTGGAAAAATAAAAAAATATCTTTAATTTTCTTTAAATAATCACTGTTATTTTCATGATAAAAAGTTTAATGATAAACAGCCAATAAATGGAAAGCATAATAAAAAAGAATAACACAGAGATATTGTTCAACTAAGTTAGAAAATAATAATTTATTTATATACATATAAATTTTCTGTTTGTACAGTCAGATATAATTATAATTCAAATTAAATTATTTTTTTTTAATAAACGTGATATATAGTTATTAAAAAAATTCTCTAATAAGAATAAATTAATAAAAGTTCTTGAAATTATTATTTTTCTGAATCTATAGTGATATTTAATTCTTAAAAAACCTATACTACTATAACCCATGAAGGGTCTTGGGATCAGTAATATGTTAGGAAGTACTGTCTCTTGGTCAACGGTTGTGCAAGGAGGTGATTTGACCGAGATCGCACTCAACCATTTTTCTCCACGTTTTCTCCCTTAATTATTTAATTAATTAAAAGTACCCACTTTATAGAGGCTGGGTGTGCTCCACAAGGATCTCCATCCCCAGGGTCAATCCATCGCTAATGATACAGAATAAATAATAACCTAAGGTCATAATTCGAACCTGGGACGTTGAGCTTTGGCAGTCAGTGCCCTACCCACTGATCTACCCCACTCCTAGTGAAATTAAATGTAGGAGGCTAATCAAAAGATTTTAAACTATTCTTTTTATTATGTTTAAAAAATCAAAATAAATTTTATTTGTTGTCTCATAAATGTTTTATTCTTCTTTTTTCGGTTATTAAAACTAAAAAAAAAGAGGGAAAAAGGAATTTCCGAATAAAACTTTAAATGATATTAATTGATTTTAAAGTATCGATCTAAATATGATATACCTGTCCTTCCTGCCCTCCGACCTATTATCAGCCACAGAAAAACTTCAAATAGAATTTGTGACTGGGCGATAGCTAACAAGTTGAAGTTGAATGCGGAAAAGACAAAGGCAACCTTAATAGGCTCCAATCCACCTCTTTAAAACTGTTCCTAATATTTCAACTCTGTTCTTACATGATAATCTCATAAAATTTTGATCAAACACTTTCCATCTTAAAACATCAAAATTACTCCCGTCACCTATTTTCCCTTGAAGCCCGTATGCTCCTAGTCACTTCCTTCATTTTTCCCAACTTTAATTATTGCTGTACGGTATATGGGGGCGTCTCTGGGGATCTCGCGGCGAAACGTTTGATAAATTGCTTTGTACAATTCATTTGCTTTGTATCGGGATCCCAAGCGACGATTCTGTTTCCCGTTTTTATGCAGAGTTAAAGTGGCTTTATCCTTCCTACCGTGGTAAATATTTCCTGGCATCCTTCCTCTTTCAAGTCATCCAATCCCACCGTCCCTCATACATCTCCGAGCTTCTACAATTCAAATCCTCTGTTCGTTCCCGCAATACTCGTTCCCGGTCTTCTAATTTATACATAAGGGCCCACCGAATCGGTGCTTTCGACAAATCTTTCATTATCCGATCCGCATCTCTATGGAACTCCGTCCCTTCCTATATTCGTCAAATACACCTTCCTACCTTTAAATCCCGCCTGTTCAATCATTTCTTATCCATCCAGTCCCCATAAAATTGTAAATAGATGCTACTGTAAATATGCATATAAATTATTAGATCGTTTTTCATTATTTTTACTTCATGTTTTTTTTCAATTTTTTATTATTAACTGATTAAAATTAGAAAGTAACTTTATATATATATATATATATATATATATATATATATATATATATACATTTTTTATGATGACTATTATGATTACTCTATATTATTGTTTATGTATCTCAGAAGCTCCTTAGCCCTCATTTCTATATTATTATGTATAGCCCACATAGTGTTATTATTATTGTTATTATTATTAAATATTGGTTTTAAATGAAATATGTTGTTGAAAGAGAAAAATAAATAACTTGCAATATTTTAACGTGGTTTTCAATTAATTTATTAGATCTATTATAAATTATAAATATATGGTTATGTTTTTTATTTATGTATAATTTTGAATTCTTACTTTCAATGGGATCGAAAATTCAACGAGTTACAATGTGATAGTTTTTGAAATTAACTAAATAATATAATATAATTTGAAATAACTTAGTAGTATGCTTAAAATAGCCATCTTTATAACATTTATTAAATTTTAGTTTCCTTTTTTTATATTATTTTTACTGGAATTAAATTACATGTGTGCGTACACACTCTAAAGAACCCCAGGAAGTCATTAGACGAGGGAAAAGATGTCATCACCCTTTCTCAGTGATGGTTTGGTGGGGAGTTTGCTTTGATGGCACCACAAAGCTCCATTTTTGTGAAAACGGAGCTAAAAACTATCTGGACGATATTTTGGAACCTTTTGTCAAGACTGTAAATGAAACTCTGCCTCGGATTGGCCATCAGGAAGCCCTAATCTTAACCACTATCTCAACAGCTTTGGTCCGAACTGGAGAGAATGGCATGCCACAGAGCACACTCTAACTTGGAAAGCTTCAAAAAATCTCTGGTCAGAGCAGTTGAGCGCTTTCCTCAAGAAGTGCTGCGTACTGCTATTGATTACTGGCCACGGAGAATAAATACTTGTGTCAAGGCTAAAGGGGGGCATTTTTAGTAATTTCATTTTTGTTTTATTCTCTAGAGACGTACATTTTATTTTCTAATAGTTTTTGAAAAAAATAATTTTTCTCTTGAAATCTGTATGTATTTCCTTGCAAAAATATTTATGACAGGATTAGGTATGTTAAATGTGGTTTTGTATGATACTGATTGTGTATGAATCTTATAGACGGCTTGAAAATGGAACCATAGCAAATGTAGAAGAAAAATGAAAATAAATGTGTTGAAAAAATAGAGCATTACTCTTTATAAATAAACATGATTTCACCTAACATAGAAACATCCATGAATATATAACCATTTCCAATTCAAATTCAACCATTTCCATTTCAAATTAATGTTTCGAATTTTTTATTTTTTTTTTTTTAATAAGGGCCATTTCCCTCCCCTCCACCCCCTGCAATATGAAGGTATATTATTATGGTCCCTTAAATAGAGTTTTTCAAAATACTATCGATTTTATGTTACACTTGAGGATATCGATTTATTGTACCTATTCAGATTTATTAGGGTCTTGTATTATGCTGTCATGTGTGCAGTTTTTGAAAATAACCTCTTTTTTATGATTACGCCACAGTGTTTCGGCTTATGTAAGTTTTTCGGATTTATTCGATATAAGGGTGTATTCTTATGTTTCCGGAGCCGTAAATTTTGAAAATACCTCCATTTCAAGATTACGCCACTCCGTTTCGACGTATTTAAGTTTTTCGAATTTATCCAATATAAAGGTCTATTTTTATGTTTCCGGAGCTGCAGAGTTTGAAAATGACCTCCATTTTAAGATTATGCCACTGTGTTTTGGATTATAAAAGTTTTTTTGACTTATTCGGTATAAGGATCTAATTATATGTTATCGGAGACGAAGTATTTGAAATTTTTCGAATCTCTAATATTTAAATTTATTTAATATTTAATCTACATTTTATGATTACGTCGCTGCATCTCGATTAATTAAACTTTATTTTGAAATTTTTCAATACAAAGTTTCATCAATATATTTTCGAGTGTGAATAAATAAATAAATAAACATTATGAAGCTAAGGTTAAAATAACCACAAAACACAAAGTAAAAATCCGTAAAAGCAACTAGGAATAAATTTAACCTAACATATTCAGATTTTTCAGCTAATTGTTTGGAATCATATAATTTTGTAAGAAGAGACCAAAACATTAAAAAAGATAACTAAAATTAAATTAAAAATGAGACAATAGATATTTTATTTATTTTGGTTGAAAAATAAATTAATCCTACGTTTTTTTTTCTTTTTATTCTAAGGAAAAATCAAAAACACTTAAACAAATTGAATCATAGTAGCCTAATCTTAAAATGGAGGTCATTTTCGAAATCTACGGCTCCGAAAACATAAGAATACACCCTAATATCAAATAAATTCGAAAACATTAAATATGTCGAAACGCAGTAGCGTAATCTTTAAATAGAGGTCATTTTCGAAATCTACGGCTCCGGAAACATAAGAATACACCCTTATATCAAATAAATTCCAAAAAATTAAATAAGTCTAAACGCTGTGACGTAATCTTAATATGGAGGTTATTTTTAAAATCTGCGGCTGCGAAAACATATAAGTAGACCCTCATATCGAATAAATCCGAACAACCTTAATAAGTCGGAACGCAGTTCTGTAATCATAAAATGGAGGTCATTTTTAAAATTACGGCTGCGTAAACATAAAAGTAGACCCTTATATCCAATGAATCCGAAAAACCTCAACAAGTCGAAACGCAGTTGCGTAATCATAAAATGGTGGCCATTTTCAAAAACTAGGCACACGACAGGGGCTAATATTATACCCTAATAAATCCGAATAGGTGCAATAAATCTATACCGCAAGTGTAACATAAACTCAATAGTATTTTGAAATATTCTATTTAGGGGAGAATAATAATAGACCTTCATATTATAGAGGGGAGAGGTGGAATGGTTCTTATTAAAAAAAAAAATATTTACGAAAATTAGATAAATTAATTTGAAATGGAAATGATTGAATTTGACTTGGAAAAAGTTTGGTGTGATTTGGAAAAGGTTGAATTTCACTTGAAAAAGGTTGAAACTGACTTGGAATTGCTATATATATATATATATATATATATATATATATATATATATATATATATAGGGTGTCCCGTAAGTAAAGAGAAATATTTATAGGAATAGTAGACTTCAAGATCTACATAAAAGTTTATATAAATATTCTTCCGATTTTAAGTATAACAGTAGGAAACTCAAATTACGTGTTTTTTTAAATGTCGCATTTTTTGTTGAATAGAAGGCGATAACTAAAGAAATATTTAATTTAAGTAATTAAAAATTACTTCACAGCAAACTAAATAAAATTTATTTCAAATTAAAATCGATTTGGCCATTATTAAAACAATTTACAGAGGACTTCTAAGCTTCTGAGCGGCTAAACTAAGCAACGTTCTGTTCATAAATTGATCGAGATTTGTTTTATCATTGTCCAACTATACTACAGATACCCCACCTTTAGGAAAACTTATTTAAAGCTCATTTAATAAGCATTCAATTCATATTAATTAAGTTGAGGTTTATCATGGAAAACATTGAGATTAACCTACAGTAGTAAAAATATTATATGATTATATATACTTCACCCAAAAGTACCCGTATTTTCAGCAAACATTACTACAATAAATAATTTCAAAACTTGTATTTCCTTTTTTGTATGACTTGGGGTGTATTACAATAAACATAAATGCATAAAAACACATTTTATTATTTTTTTTTAAGTTTTATGTTTATATTTTTTATATATTATGAAAATTGTGTTTTTCACCCAGATCTCTATTATAGGAATTTATCTGTATCTATAAGTGACTAAATAGATGTTCCTAGTTGTAACATTTACATTTAAAATAAAGACACCTGCTGATTGCTTTAATTATTTCCATGAAAACGTATATAGGTCGTCACTTGTAAATGTTAATCAATTCCTATAATAGAGTCTGGGTGAAAACAGTTTTAGCTTTTAGCAATCACTTTAGATGAAAGGTATTTGAAAAAAACAGTATTTGCAACAATTTGTTTTTTTAGAAATAAACGTTTTGCAATAATTTATTGTAATTTATGTTGAAAATACGAGTAGGCGAGACTGAGTACGGTTGTGACAATATTTATCTAATTGCCCATAACTTTGTTAATATACCAATTATCTGAAAAAAATTATATTTTTCTGTAAATATAATATCTTACTCATAGGAAAACGAAATATCACAACCGACCCCAACCCAGGGCCTAAGCTTAAGCTATAGCACCATAATAATTAAGTTGAGGTTTATAAGATTCACTTTGTTTTCAGCAAAAAGGACTATAATAAATAGTTGCAAAGATTCGATTTTTAGTTTTTCGATGACCTGGGATGTATAACAACAAATATAAATGCATAAATACACATTTTATTTCTAAAAATATAAATTATTTTTTAAAGTTAATTTATTATTAGCCATATTTACACCAATTTTTAAAAAATTTATTGTCACTTCATGTTTTTTTTGTTACCAATTTTTTAAAATTGGTGTAAATATGGCTAATAATAAATTAACTTTAAAATAAATAGTATGCACCGAAGAAGAATTGAGTAATATTGTGAAAATTATTTTTTAGTTGTTAGTCACGTTTTGAAGAATAGGAAGTGATAACAAAAAATTATTAATTTAAATAATTCAAAATTATTTCATTGTAATTTAGACAAAGTTTAGCTCAAACGAAAGTAGAATTTGTTCTTTTTAAAACTATTTTGAGCGGCTTTAGGAAGTTCAGTTTAAAAAAAATCATAAATTCTCCGCAATTTTTATTTATCATTCTCCAACTGTACTGCAGATACCCTACTTTTAGAAATGAACTTTGTCATTTAATTAGCTTGAATCCATGTTAATTACATTGAAGTTCATTAGGGAAAAAATTGAGAATCACATCGAGTTGAGTAAAACAACTATGTAATTTCATATTCTGTCACCTAAAAGTAAGTTTTCAGAAAAAATACTACAGTAAATTGTTGCAAAAGCTTTTGATTCTTATTTCCATGATATGGGATGTATGTAGATATACTTCTATTTCTAAAAAAAAAAAAAGTCAAAATAAATGATTTTTGAATATCTAAAGAGGTTATGAAACTGTGTTATTCACCCAGATATATATTATAGAAATTGGCCCGTATTTATAAGTGGCAAACTAAATGTTTTTGTTCCTAGTATTTATGTTTATATGATAATAACTGAAGCAATCAGCAGGTTTCTTTATTTTAAATCTAAATATAAAGACCAGGAACATTTAGTTTGCCACTCAAAAATAAGTATCAATTCCTAAAATAGAGATATGGGTAAAACATACTGTTTCATAACCACTTTCGATAATAAATAATTAAAAATAATTATTTTTAACATTTTTAAAAAATAAAAAGTGTGTTAATGCATTTAGATTTATTATTATACACCCCAGGTCATCGAAAAACAAGAAATAAAAGCTTTACAACAATTTATTGTAGTCCTTTTTGCTGAAAACCCCGGCACTTTTAGTCATTGCTTATATAAATCTTTTTTGTAGCGCTCCTTTTAAAAATTTCACTCTACTTACGAGACACCCTGTATATATTTAGAATATAATATAATAGAAGAGAAGAATCAATTTTATTCTGGGATAAAGTCCCTAAAGAATAAAAATTAACAATACATCTGGCCAAAATACATATTACAATAAAAGAATAACTAAAACATATGTAATAAGAGAAGTATTTACATAGCTATACAGATATATTAAAGAAAAAAGATGAGCGATAAGCTCACAATACTGCAAAATAGTTGCTACAAACAGCAAAGTATGAATTAACTAAATGAAATTGGAAGAGAACGATAAATTAATTTTATTGTCAAACCATTATAGTAATGAATAAAAAGTAGATAAATATGTACAAATTAGATATATATATATATATATATATATATATATATATATATATATATATATATATATATATATATATATATATATACAGAGTTTCCTCTAACTAGAGGGAAATTTTTAAGAGAATGATAGTAAAAATATAAAGAGCTACAAAAAAGATAACTAAAATATTACTTAATTGGTGAAGGTAGCAATTGATGAAGTTGCTGAAGGTTTATTATGTTATGAAATGTCATGCTATGTATGACTTACCAAATAAACTATATATAATTTAAGTAATTACCAATTACATCACAATAAAGTAGACAAAATTTACTCTAAATCTGAATAGAGTTTGTCATTGTTAAAACTATTTAAAGTTAAAGAGGATAAAATAAAATCGCCAATAATTTATGATTTTTCTTTGAACGGAACTTAGCTTACTTTAGCCGCTCAGAAGACCTCTTTAAGTGGTTTTAAAAATGACAAACTCTATATTCGTTTAAAGTAAATTTTGTCTAGTTTATTGTGACGTAATTGGTGATTACTTAAATTAAGTATTTTTTTAGTTATCGCTTCCTATTCAACAAAAAACGTGACTAGCCGCCCCACCTAAAAAAATACAAAACTTAAGTACCCTACTTTTACGCAGGAAATTGGGCAATCGTTAACATCAATTGTTTTGTACCTCTAAATATCTGCTCAACTTCTTTAAAAAAAAATTTCCTCTGCTTACGGGATACCTTGTATATATATTTTTATTATATATATATATATATATATATATATATATATATAATAAAAATAAAACGAGCAAGTTTTAAAACTCTATTATATGGAAAAAAAAAAATGAATGTCTAGATCACAATCCTACTTAGGTGAGGTAAAGGAATTTCTTGATGCATGGAATTTCTTGATGCGCCGTGTCCAAGCCCCGCACGACCTCACAGCATTGCTTTACAATATACATTACATCCCTTTTTACAAAATTTCGTTTTTCAAATTAAAAAAAATCAAAGCTTTATTTGTGTATATATATATATATATATATATATATATATATATATATATATATATATATATATATATATATATATATACACATATATTAAATTAAATAAATTTTATAACTATCAGAATTTAAACTTTTCTTTATTTTAAAAAAGAAAAAGAAATTGCTTTCCCTAATATTTTTTTTTTTTTTTGCACATCAGTGGAAGCCGTATTCGTAGAGGTTTGCTGCTATAGCTTTAGCACATATATAATATATAAAATTATCATATATATATTTATACCACTCTTAATGCAAGAATATTGATTATAATTTTTTTTTCATTGGTGTATAGTATTGAATTTCCCCTTTGTTTTATAAACGATAATATTAAAAAAAAAGTTTTATAATATTTTGAATAAAGAAAAGTTCCCCGAGAACTGTAAAATACAAAAATTACTTCACCTTACAAAAGTAATTTTTTTTTTGTTATTCAAAGAACATATAATAGATATTAATTATTTATAATTTTTTTGGTACTCATTTTGATCGTTGATGTTCAGAACTTTAATATATTTTCATAAACCATTAAAATTACTATTTCTTTAGGTGTAACTGAAGATTAGCTCCTCTCCATGCAAAATTCAAGATATGTACTCTTTATTTGCTTGTTGTATCTTGCAAAGTTTTATAAATTTCTAATAAATAAAATGTGTATGATTTTTAACTTTTCAAACTGAAAGTCTGTAAATATTAAAACTTTCTGATTTTCCCTTTTTACAAACGTAACGATAGAAAGTCAATGTCGTAACTTTAGCGTGATGGCTACCTTAACATTATTAAAATGAAAAGGGGACGGAAATGGCACTATGAATTATTTATAGTCTTTGAAAAATGAGGAAAAGTAATAAAATTATTTTAGTGCATCCGACGAATCAAATGAGAAAATAAAATGCATTGAAGACCTTAGGTGTGATAAAAACCAATTGTTTATTTGTTCTGTTTATTAATTACATTTCAATATTAAAGTACTCCTGCGATGAATAACATGAAGGCTTAAATTCGTGTTATTTCCAATACCGATTTTTGTGAAAAGATCATCATTCGACAATTGAAAAGGTTTTTTTCGTTATGAACGATATGTAACTTAAAGGGCATTGGTAGCTTTGCTATTAATTCTCACTTAAAAAGGCTAATATCACTTAAAATAAAAAACTTTAAATTACAAATAACGATTAATTTCTAAAAAAAAATAAATCTTAAAACAGAATAATTTAATTTATATATATATTTAAGCCTGATTTATATTATATAAAACTACAACATTTTTAAGATTGGGGTAATTTGATAAGCTTCAGAAGTAATACAGAGGTTTATAATAAAGGCAGCGCTTTATATTATATTTATAAGGGTATCGAACAAATAATGGTAAAGGTTAATGCTTGAAAAAAATCTTTTTTTTTTTCAACAGAACGGAAGGAATATTACATTTTAAAACAGAATATACTAATTTGATCTATTTTTTTACTTGTAGTTTAGAATGTTTGCGAAATATTTTCATCGATTAAAACAACAAGTGAGATAGTCATTAGCTTGCCTATGTTGAAATGGTATACACAGAAATTAATCATAATTATTGATTACCGAGCTAAGTTTATTTCATATTAATAATATTAAAAACAAACAGTTCCACCAATAGACATGATTTTCTAGTAGGTATTTATTGTCATTGATATAATTATGATCAATCAAAAGTAAAACATCGTTACTATTTCTATTCTAGTGATGTATGATGGTAAAAATAGGGACTTTAGAGGGTTTTTTCTTTTAGTTTTGTTTATTCTCAAACAGAGGATATGTCAGCAGCACCAGATTTAATGTTTGAGCGCTTGGGTCATAGCGATTCTGCTGCCATAAAGAATTTTGCTGAGATAAATATGTCCTCAAGAAAATAATATAATGTTTACATAAATCGATAAAATATATAAGTAAAACTTTTTCTACCTCCTCATAAATATTTGTATTGTTATTTAAACAATATTTATTTTTTTACGTGATTTTTTTTTTATATCAGCCAATATGAGGCGTGAATCTAATAATGTGTAAATTTAGCATTGAAACTAAGTAGATATTATTAGATTCGTTAATATAAATAAACTGGAAATTGGTATGCTCAATAATAATAATAACACACAACCTTGTATACGCCTTCATATTCATGGTCATTATTGAATATCAACAGAATATGTAATTCGTCATGGATTCGCTATCAGATTTAATTGCAATTTCGGAAAGAAAGGTTTTAAAATTTCTTTTAAATGCTAATGCTCTTCATTATGTCGATATCGTGAAAGAATCAATCAATTATTCATGAATAGCGTTTCTTTTTTTCGAATCTATCAATCTAAAATATTGTACAAAAATCCAAATGTATAAATAACATTGTAAAAATGCCCCCAAATGGTTTTTAACTACAGAGTTTATAAATTGAAACCAAATTATCGAAGTAAATTCAAAATTTCATTATTAATATTAGCATTAACTCGAGAAATCATAATTTTTTTTAGATACACATGTTTCTATATTTAGATAATAACATAATTCGAAAAATAAGTTGTTATAGGCCATAAAAAAAAATGTTAAATTTTGTAAATTCATGGTTAAGGGAACAGGTGCATTTAGTTTTAAAGTTGTTAGTGTTTTTTTTTTTTTTTTTTTTGTTTTTTTAGCTTTCAAAAGAGCTTTCCTCAATTTTGTACATTAGGCAATTTGCTATGTTACTTATTAGTAACATTAACTCTATTAAGTTAAATTGTTTTCAATCTAGCTTCAACAGCACAACTCGAGAGTTCCATTTAGAATTTTATTTTAATCAAAATTTTGATATTTTAACATCCTTTTGGGTTAAAACTTGCCGAAACAAGTTCTCTAATCTGCAATAATATAAAAGGGTCCACTTTTTTTTTTACTTTAAATGATTCCTGAGGTTAACAAAATAATATTCTGAAACGGTCGTATATTTATCAGAAAAGATAAACCTGAAAATCAAATAATAAAAATCATTTTGTTTATGCCTCGTAGAAAATAATTAAAAAAAAAAGATATCGTTATTTTAATGAATATAAATCCTTAACTAAAAAGATAATGTATAAAAAAAGTAAAGAAATAAGCTAAGGTAGATATACCGGAAATGAGCCTATCATAGGAAATTAATTAAATAATACAGCTAATGGAAGGTATAAAATATGAAAAATTTCCTTCTCTTTAAACAAAGTTACCTCAACAGTGATATTTTTTAAAATGTTCAAAAATAAATCAGCTGTTCTAATGAATTTTTTTTCTACTAAGTTAGATTACAGGTAAGTTCTATTAATAGGAGTACTACCTGTTTCTAAAATGTATTTATGTAAACATTTTTAATTTAGGAAATTTTATATATATATACATATATATATATATATATATATATATATATATATATATATATATATATATATATATATATTTATTTATTTATTTATTTATTTATTTATAATCATTCAAAATCTGATAAGCATTAATAATGAATGAAATTATTTTTAAACCTCGCTGGAATGCCACATTAATCAACTTCTACTTTTATAAAAAATTGGTTACTTTTCGGCCTAATCAAAGTCGAGTATATTTTACATCCAATAAAACAAATATGTATCTGAAAAAAAATTAGGAATATGAGAAAGCCCATCAAGCAATGATTTGTGAATCATTACTATATGAAATAATTTATAGATTGGCAAGAATCTAATCAATATTATTGATGCTGTAAACAAAAAAGAAAACGATCTAGAGTGCATAATCTTAAATTTTAAAAATTAATGTTTAATACGTTACATTTAAACCATAATATTGAGTGACTATTTAAAATTAGCTTAAAGTTGCCCATTTATTACAATATATGTGTAAAAATAAGTTTTAAATCATACTTTAATCTTTATAAAAATAACTAGCCTTATTACTGTACTTGATTAAATACAACTGCCATGTTTCACTTAATTAATACATGCACTGTATGCCTGAGTTTCGAAGTATTAATATCAATCTAAAATTGATTACTTTTTTACATTCTATCTTAAAAATATATAGAGGCGGTATAATTAATATATATAATATAAATATAAGATGCTACAACCTCCTAAATGACTAATTGATTCAGTTTCATAGAGTATAGAATTAAGATTCCGAAGTATCCATATTCATTTAGAAAATGAGATATCAAAGAGTTATAGTCTTTATAACGTACAGTCAAACGATATCCTATAACTAAAATAAGCAAATAAATATATATATTCCTGGAATAGCCTAGCGGTTGTCTTAGTGCCTCTGCATCCATTTATTTTTCTTCACTAAAATCTAAGGTTTTATATTTTCATATGATGAATAGCTGATATATTATTTCATATAAAATTCAGGCGAATTAAGTTCTTTTGCTTTTATCCTTTCTTAACAAAACATACTAAACATATATAACTTGTGATTGAAAAAACTTGTTATTAAATTGAAACAACGTGTGATTTGATTTAAAATTTAAAACGATTTTGATATCGCAAATCAAATTTCAATAATTTATATTTTATACATAGTTATTGAAAACGGGAAAACATAGTCAGAAATAATGATCAATTCTAAAATTATTTTTATTTTGTAGAGTTGATTAGGAGCGATATAACTTACGTAATTTTTGAATTACAGATTGAACGTGAAGACCAGTCGGTGATAGTTGAAATGGACTGGCGAAGAT
Organism: Nezara viridula; assembly: GCA_928085145.1. Classification (NCBI taxonomy): domain Eukaryota; kingdom Metazoa; phylum Arthropoda; class Insecta; order Hemiptera; family Pentatomidae; genus Nezara; species Nezara viridula. The sequence goes on along the minus strand of OV725078.1, from coordinate 109,531,403 downwards.
CTTGGGATTTCCTCAAAATATCTAGGCTTTTTATTTTTATACTGCTCCTTTTCTAGCTCCCCACCCCGACTGTTAGGATACAAATATAGACTCTCTTCATCAGCTCCTTCGGAAAATAGGTTATAATATTGATAAAATATGGCGATTCGATGCTCATCATTTTCCAGTAACGAAAAAACAAGTCAGCGTGAAACAATAAAAATTGGAAACTGAAAGAAAGGCGGCAGAGGTTTGGGAGATATAGTAGTTGCCTAATCAAACATATTAGTTATATAATTAATATGAGAATTTAAATTAATAAAGGGAAGATGATACTTACGTTTAGCGAAGATGCGTGCCTTGTGGCGGGATGTCGGCTACTGGGAGCTTCAACGCTCCCACCCTCCTCCCAGATCTGGAGTTGCCAGTCTAATTTTATCTACTCTCATCTTACGGTCCTTTCTTATACACTCTGTCACGTTCCATCTTCATTCAGCCTTTCTAAGTTTCAAATCAATGCCAAAATTTATAATATTAAAAGAAAATAATAATTTTCCCAATTCACTGAAAATAAATTCAGATACAATGATAGATAAATCTTTTAGAGATTATAACGACTATATCGCCGCAAAAGACTGCGGGTAGAGCTGTCACTTTAGAAGACTTTTATTAATATTCTAATATACTATACTTTTATAAATACTCTATGGTTAAAATATTATGTACTTTAACTGTAAAGCAACTGGTATTTATGGACAAGTAGGGCACTAAAAAATATTTTTAATTAAAAAGAATCTGAAAACTCTTTATATGGCAAAGAGAAAGATAAAAACACATATCAGTAGCAGGAAATTTGTAATAGATATCTTTTTGTTAAAGGTTATTAATAGATTTAAATGGTAATTCAGTTTTTTATAGCTATGTTGTTATGGCTGATAAATCAATTATGGAAAGGTAGACTCTGAAGAGCAGCACTATAATCATAAATGAAGCACTAATCTATAAATTTCGCTCGACGATGAATGAGAAGAATAGTCGGAAACAAAATATGTATTAGAAATGGAACGACTGTAAAGAGTATTATTTTCGGTAAGGATAGATAAATAATTAATTCGAAAACAATTTCTTTTTCATATTAGGCATGGCATATATGATTGTTGGTAAGACTATTTATACAGGGTGTTTCATGGTTAAGTGACCAAACTGAAAATATGAACTAAGGACCTCAATATAAGAAAATAATTTACTCTGAAGCTATGTCCGTAAATGCTTTGTTTAGGAGATAGTCACACCTAAAGATTTTCATCGTTATGAATTATTTACGTTATATTAAGTAAATAAAACTTATTTATTTGGTCCAACTACTTTATTAATCAAACGTAAACATTAATATTCATATTAAATGTTGTTCAAAGTGATTTCCTTTTTCCATTAAGACAGACTCGACATCTTTCTTCAACAGCAGCAGTGGCAGAACGGTACTGGATGTGTTATTGTTTCACAAGATTCAATTATCTTTCTTCGTAAGGAATTAAATTCATTGACCGGACTTGCATAGACTTTTTGTTTAATGTCATCCCAAACAAAAAAATCCAGGGTCTGGAGAGAGTGCAGGCCAAGCCACTGGTCCTGCAAGGTCAATCCATTTATTTGGATAATTAACATTTAGCCATTGTCGTGGACCTCTTCCATAATGGGCAGGACAACGATCTATTTGAAGCCTCATGTCCCTTCTCAGTTGTAGTGGAATATGTTCAACTAAATCATAGTAATCATTATTAAGAAATTCCAGAAATGTACCCGCATTGAGTCGAGGCGGCAAGAAATGCGGACCTATTGAAATATTGTCTATTATCCCCAATCACACAACGCACTGAAACTGGTGCTGAAAATTATGCTCACGAATTGCATGAGGATTTTACTGGGAACAGAGATGATTATTTTTCTGATTGAAGGTACCTCTTCTTGTAAAGGCAGCTTCATCTGCCCAGAGAATTTTTACTGAAAATTGTGGATTATGCTCAACTTGATTTAAGTACCGATCTGAAAAATTTCTTCTTTGCCGAAAATCTTGCGGTAATAAATTTTGTACCCATTGATAATTATGTGGGTGAAGTCCATCTGAAACGAGAGTTCTCCACACTGTAATTGTCTTAATATTTAATTCTGCTCCAGTTCCTGGTGCACTGCCAGATGGATTACCATAAAAATATTGTAATATGGTCGCACTCCTTTCTCCATTTCGTAAAGGGACAAAAATACCATCAGTGCGTGGTATTGTAGCAAATGTACCAGTTTCTCGAAGACGTTGAAACGTAGAGCTAAATATAGACTTGTTTGGTAATCTAATCGGAAATTGCCTGACATATTCACGACGGGTAGTATTTGCATTACCATTGCAAAAACCGTATGCATGGTGTTCATACGGTATATTCGCCATTAGTATAAATGGATGGCATAATGATGAGTACTTTGCGAAAGCCTCATACAAACTGATAAATGTTATTGAGAGCTCCCAATGCTAATTCCTTATTATTTTTTTATTATTATTTTTTTTTTAAACTTTCTTTATTGAATATTAATACATTCTGCCACATTGAAGGGCATTCTTATTATTAATAATCCGTATGTTGCCAATAGATTTTATACAGTTAGGGATAAAAGGCCATATTAGTATTCTATCTAAACCATCTCCTAAAAAAAAACCGTTTGCGGACATATCTTCACTTTGAACGACATTTAGTATGAATATTAATGTTTACATTTAATGAATAAAGTAGTTAGAACAAATAAATAGGTTTTATTTATTTCATATAACGTAAATAATTAGGTGTGAATATCTCCTAAACAAAGCGTTTGCGGACATACCTTCAGAAGAAATTTTTTCTTGTTTTGAGGTCCATAGTTAATTTTTGCAGTTTGGCCATTTAACTCTGAAATACCCTGCATATTTGTTATTTTAATTATTCTGTTTTTATTTTATATTTTATGGATATTGTATATTTACATATATTATAAATGCAAACCATTATGCTATTTATCACACTGGGCAGATCTTAATATTTTTAATAAAAATTTTTAAAAAAATATTGAAATACAAATGATAAGCAAATACGTTATTTTATAGTAAGTTATTATATTTTCCAGTTGGTATGTAATTAATGTTTCAATTAATAACGAAGATCTATTTATGTCTTTGTTACTTCGGTTTATAGTAGTTTGGCAACTTATTTAACAATGAAATTTGTAGACATACAATTATAACAATCAATCAAAGTTGGTTATTTATCGATTCATTTTAATTAAGCTTAAAAAAATTACTTTTATTGAATAGAATTGAAAACAAACTTTATTCCGGAATTAGGATCCTTAAAAATAACAAATATGTTTAATAACAAAAATGAAAACATTTCTGGCCCTAAACATATTAATAAACTTCAATCAATATATTTATTCCCAACACAAAAAATACATAAACTATAATATTATAATATAATTATTAATTTAATATTAATATTAACATTAATATTATAACCATTGAATAATAAATTAGACAATAATCCGATACCAATTTGAATTATAATATTGAACCTCAAATCATTTTAATAATTCATGTATAGTTAGCTATATACATTGGTATTGACAGTTTGGTTTCAATAAATTAATTTGACTAAATTAAAAATTTCATGAATATATATCAATTAAATATTCATGATTTTTTAAAATTTTAATGTTTTAATGCTCTAATGAATATGTCTCATTGCAGAATGAAATCAAAATAATCACAATTCTGCAATCATAGACATTACTTATACCAAGGCAGCTTGCCAGTAGTCTAATATTACCTTCTTGGCCCTAAATATAATTAGAACCCAAATGAATTGTTATTGTAAATATGTTTAATGTAATATTATTCAATTTAATGTTGTTAATGTAATAGCTGATTTTGGAAGTTTAGAAAAGTTGAATGACAAAATTAGTAAAAAATACAGAAATGATTTGTTATGAAGCCATCCAATCCTTATTAATCTATTATAAGAAATAATATAAAAACATTATTTCGTATTCAATTTGACTCTTTGACAGATGTGCGTTATTATTAAATTATAAAAACTTATAATTTTCTTCTTTATTATTATTTTTTTTATTTGGTCATTTCAATTGTATTTATTTCATCCTAATTTTACACTAACATCTCTCATTTCTAGGCATTTCATAATTTTACGAATACAACTATTTAATAAATTAAAAAAAAAACTAATTAACATTCATAATTTTACCATCTCACAATTATAAAATTCTATTGTATAGTATTCCAATAAATAAGTGTTTAAAATTATCTCCATGAAAACTTGCAGTCCAGAAGAAATTTAATTCTCAGAAGGCAGTTAGTATCGCCTTTTATAGTAGTTTAGTTTTAAATGTTAATATCAATAGGTAACATTCAAAATTATGGGGCAACATTCTACTTTTATGCAGTTGACTGTACTTTAATGGATTGGTAGGTTATACTGATTTTGCAAAAACAGTTTACCATCTTTATGCCAGCTTACTTCTCTTCATACCTGAGGGCCCTCATGTGCCGTTGTTGGTGCTGTCCCGGTGGCTACCAGTGATGGAATTGGCCGAGAAACCGGCAGCTCTTGAGGATTAAGTGTTATCTTTTAGATCTTCTGATCTGCCCCAAACATTCGCCGTAACGCGGGAAATTAAAACTATTTTCGCACAAACAGAAGTTGTATTAATAGGAGTGTATGCCCCCACCGATGATAAAGATCAGAAAATAAAGGATAGATTTTGGAACGAGTTCGGAGACATGTTAAAAAGAATTCCAAAACGGAAGGAAATCATATTTCTCGATGGCATGAATGCAAGAGTCGGTAAAGATTGTAACAGTGTGATAATCGTGAGCCATGGAGAATCAGAGCGAAATGTTAATGGTATAAGGCTCGTTCAGATATGCGATCAACTGAACCACAGAATTAAGAACACACTCTTTCAACATAAAGGTATCCACAAGTTCACCTGGTGATCAATAAAAGATTATATAATTATTAAACAGCAAAGTAATATAAAAGTATGGAAAGCGAGGGTATATAGAGGAGCTGAGATTGGATCGGATTATTCTTTTTCTTCTTTAATGGTGCGACAGACGCATAAAGCGATCCTTGGCCTGCTCAACTTTTTTGCCCCAAACGACCCTATCAGCAGCATGTACCTTACTGTACTCATCACTGCCCGTCCCATGTCTGTGAGGACACCATCCTGCCAGCTTGATCTGGGTCTTATCCCACCTGGTGTGTTCCTGTATGTTTTTAGAGAGCACCTGTAGTCTTCCATCCTACTGGTGTGTCCAATCCATTTCAGTCTTTGCAACATGGGGAAGTTGGAGATACTTAAATCCTGGTATTTACCATACAAATCCGAATTTTTTTGCCTATGTATATATATATATATATATATATATATATATATATATATATATATATATATATATATTCTTTTTTTGGCGTAGATGACAAGTTTCATTATCTTTGACAGGTCCCAGAATGCGTCTCAGGACTTTCCTCTCGAAGCGATCAAGCCTTTGTGCAACTGTCCGTTTCGCACGCGTAAGTCGCTTTGGTCTTGTAAGACATTTTTATAGTCTTATTTTAATATACTTACTTTAATATGCGACTTAATAATCTGCTTCTAAGCATTTTGGCTAGGAAGAAATAGTTTTTATTGGCTTCTGGTAATCTACATACTATTTCAGTTTCCTCTTCCATCCTTTCTGTGATTGTAGATCCCAGGTATTAGAAACATGGAACAACCTCAAAAGTAAAACCCTCCTTTCTAACTTGTTGTGGGGCCATATCCTGTTTCCTTATGCACAACATTTTCGTTTTATTTTTATTTACCTTGAGGCCCATATTTTTCGCTTCTTTTTTTAACTTACAAAATACTTCTTCCACAGCAGCTTGTGATTTCCCAAGAATTGCTGTAATCTGCATATGCTAGTATTTATACCATTCTGGTAAATATTGTATTGCCATGGTTCATTCCTGTCCTGCTAAAGATACTGTGGAATACTATATTAAATAGTAGTGGTGCAAGTGTGTCACTCTGTCTTAGCCCTGTGTTCACACCAAATGAGCCACTACTCTTACCGCTCATCCGGACTTGACAAATATTATCCTCCATGGTATACCTAGTTAGTCCTATAAGTTTTCTAGTGATGCCCATTTCCTTCATTGTACTGTAGAGTTTCTCTCTCACCACAGAATCGTAAGTTGCCGAAAAATCCACTAAAAGTAACTATATATGGTGTCCGAATTCGTACATCTTTTCACTCAGTTAAGGAAAAAAACTTGGTTTATTGTAGACATATTCTGACGAAAATCTGCTTGGTAGTCACCAACTGTGCTTTCAATGTTGGGTATCAACCTGTTATATTTTGCAATGGGGAAAGTTTTATACGCAACATTCATAAGACTGATCCATCTATAATTGCTGCACTCTGTGGGATCACCTTTCTTCTTAAACATTGGGGAGACTATGGATTCCATCCATTTTTTGGGTAAACGTTCTTTTTGCCATATATGGGCTATCAGCTTACATAGTTCACTATTCATTTCATAATACGCCACTTTCCACAGCTCCGCCGTGATTTATGTCATCCGTTCCTGGAGCTTTATGATTTCTCAGTCCAGCAATGATTTCTGTAATATCCTCTACCTCCAGAGGCACTTCTTCATCCGTCTCATCGTCCTGATCACATTCATTCCGATATACATCAGGTGCAGTATTCAGCTGCTCACTAAAGTATCTCTCCTATCTTTCCATTACTTCATTAGCCACTGTAAGGAGTGCATCATTTTCATCCCTTATTATAGTTTCGTTTGATTAAAATGTTGTTTTAAACAACTTTGCGGAAAAATTTCCTAGTTACTCCATGATTTCTGCGCATGCGCTTGATTTGAATGCCCACATTTCACGTTGTGTCCCACAGTTTTACTATTTTTTAGTAGAATAAGTGCTCAGTTTTACTTAAAAAATCTAGTTAGGCTGACATCAAAACAACAATAATGGACTAACACCACAGTGAGTAGTGTTGTTATTCACTGTGTACTATTGCAGACAGTGAATTTAGTGGTTTAGCGTCTATAGTCTTTATCTCTATCGCCATATCAGCTGACGGCTCCCCACTCCAGTTGTGGCCCAGCCACGTAACTGACTGGTCCACAGTCGGCGGTTCATCCATTATAAGAACACGCAGACGTAGTTTTATTTTATTTTTTTTCTTATTTGTTTTTATTTTTTATATGCAATATAACCACCAAGTGATGTCAACGAAGCGGTCCTATTCAGTTGGCTCTACCCCTCGTAATTCACCGCCTAAACAGAAAACACGTCGCAGTAAGCGATCAACACCCCCGGAACTCCTCCAGCGAACACTCAAGTGTCTGTGTCTCAACCACAGCCAAGTACGTCTTCACAAGAAATGGAACCTCCTTTTTTTACACCTAATCCATACCAGGTGCTTGAAAATGACAGGGAAGAGATGGAAGATGCACCTATACCCAGAGAACCACGCCTACCTCCTATCTTTGTCAAAAATTTGAGAAATTTCCAGTTGTTGTGTACTCAACTTAATAAAATCTGCCCAGGTAGCTATACATGCCTAAACAGAACCAATGATACAAAAATAATACCGGCCACACCTGAAGCATACCGAAAAATAGTAAAATATTTTAAACAGACACAAAAGCGGACTTACACACATACCAGTTGAGGCAGAAAAGAGCACTACGGGTCGTAATAAGAAATTTACACTCCTCAACACCAATAGAAGTGATTAAAGAAGAGTTAACGGCGTTAGGGTTCAAAATACGTCAGATAACCAATGTATAAAAAGAAAATAAAGAACAACCAGGTGTAAAGAATAAAATCCCATTGCCCTTATTTTTCGTCGATCTAGAGCCATCGCCTGGGATCGAAAAAATATACAATGTGAATAGAATTTTCTACACCAGCGTAAAGGTCGAAAAACCGTACCCAAAAAGAGAGTTCATCCAGTGGCATAATTGCCAGGCATATGGCCACACCAAATCTTATTGCCACCACTTACCACGCTGCGTAAAATGCGGTAAAACACACAAGTCTGGCGAGTGTAACAAACTAAGTACAGAACCAGCAATCTCTGCCCTATGCCTGGAAGACCATCCAGCCAACTATAAAGGCTACCAAATTTATAAAAATCTTAAAGCGAGATATATGAAACCCAGGGACCTTGATGATACACCTAAACCAAGAAGAGGACCCGCTAAAGCAAAGCTTTGCCAAGCTACTTGGGGGTAGAGACCCGACTAAAGAATATGAGGTCCTGCCGCAAGAACAAACTCCCACCTAATGTTCCTAATCAACAACATCAAATCCAATATGTTCCTCCACCGCCTAATGCTACAGATCTAACCAGTTTATTGACATCCTTTCTTTCAGAATTTAAATCCCTTGGTACCCCACTGATATCACTTCTCACTAACCTATTATCTCACCTTATCCCTCCTTTAAAAAATCCTTAAATGACTTCCATCAAACCCATATCCATTCTCCTTTGGAATGCGAATGGTGTTAGAAATCACATACACGAACTAACAGCTTTACTACAAGACAAGAACGTAGATGTAGTCCTAATAACGGAAACTCGACTGACCAAAAAACAGCACCTAAAAATACCACAAAACATAACTTACCGTACCGACCATCCTGACGGTAGAGCACATGCTAGTACTGCAGTCATTGTGCACCAATCCCTCTCCCATCACCTACTCCCACTGCCTACACACGATTTTCTACAATCCACCGCAGTCGTAATCAAAACCTTCTCCTTTCCTATTACCGTTGCATCAGCGTATTGCCCTCTAAACCAATCCATCTCCAATATCCAATTTAGTTCCTTCCTCATTTCCTTAGGACATCATTTCATCTTGGGTGCAGACTTCTCGTGGTGGAACATTGCTGTCTGTACTCAATTCCCAAAATTTTACGCTTCTTCCACCCAACTCACCTACCTACTGGCCCACTGATCCTAACCGTAATCCCGATATCCTCGATTTCTTTATCCATAGTGGTTTAGGTGCTCTCAACCATTCCGTTGCCCGTCTTGACGAGCTTTCCTCAGACCACAGCCCATTAATACTCCAAGTTTCACTAGCTCCTATTCCAAAACCCTCTCCACCGTCCTTCATCAGAGGCCCAGTTAACTGGAAACTCTTTCATCAAATCCTCTCTGATAAAATTGACCTCAGAGTAACCCTGAAAACCCCTGAAGACCTGGACAATGCAGTACATTCCTTCACTACCAAAATTCAAGAAGCAGTCTGGACTGCTTCCTCCCCTGATCACTCCTCAAAAATCCTTAAGAAACATAATTTACCTCAACACCTCCTTGACCTAATCCACATAAAACGCCGTGCCAGATTATTATGGCAACGTACCAGACATCCAGCCGACCGCCACTCCTACAATTATCACATTATCACTGTAAAAAATTAAAACAAGAATTAGCCACCTTCAGATCCAAATCATTCAATTCCTACCTCACCACACTCTCTGCTCATGATAATTCCCTTTGGAATATCACCAAAAAAATCCTCAAATCCCATCATATTTCCCACCCTCTTCGACGAGGTGATGGCTCCTGGGCAGCATCTGATGAAGATAAAGCCGAGGAGTATGCCAAACACCTTTCCTATACTTTCACTCCTCATCCGGAATCCCATCCCAGCCAAACAGTAAAAGTAGAAGAATCCCTCTCAACACCTATCCCACTCTCCTTACCACCTCAAGAGTCTGGCCAGAGACAGCTACCTGTACAAATCGCTATTACTCTCTTATATCATCAGTTCTGTTTTTTTATTTTTTATTTTAATGTTCAGTACAGTTCATTATAGTTGAGTGTATTTTTCTTTTAACAGTATTAGTATTCACTGTGATTAGTGTAATATATATTCACTTTTTATCTACTTAAAGAAAGTGTCGTGAATCCAATTGAGTTCTAGAAGCTACGGGATTGTAAACGTCTACTAATCCTTACAGCATTAGATAACACTGTTTACTGCTTTCATCAAAACAACTCTCTCCCGGTATTTATTTATATCTTAATTGTACTATTTTAATTAAATATGGTGCAGTGCAATATTTGCAATAATACTATTGCACGCGAAGACAAAAACAATCTTTGTTGTGTAAAATGCAAAAATTATTTTTCACGGTCGGTGTCTCAATCTAAGTGAAAAAGAAATTGAAGCCTTAAAAGAACACAAAAAACATGGGTATGCCCTAATTGTGACCAGACCAAAAACCTAACACTGAGCCGTCCGCCTCAGAAATACTGGCGGCAGTAAATCGCTTAGACTCGAGTGTCAATGAAGACTTAAAAAACATAAAAACAACGCTCGATAAATATGGAGAGCTCAATTTTGAGCTTAATGAAAAATTATCGAAAATTGAGAAACACCTCGAAAGTCAAGCCAGTCATTTCGAAAAAATTATCCTGGAAAATAAAGCCCTCAAATCTCGAGTGGGCGAATTGGAGGTTCGCCTGAATAATGCAGAGCAGGGCTTGTTATCCAGATCACTGGAGATCCGAGGGAGGCACGCTGGAGGCACGCTTTGTCAAACAGTCAGTCAGAGATGACTTAATAACGAAGAGGAAAGTCAAGAGGGACCTCACTACTCGGGATTTCGGCTGGCAGGAGAATGACTGTCACCGGATATATCTGAGTGAGGAAATGACTCCCACGAACAGACACTTATATTGGCTTGCCCGACAGAAAAGAGCTGCGGGGAAAATCAAATATACGTGGTTTGCCGCCGGAAAGGTGCGATGTCGGAAGGAGGACGGGCATAAAGTTATTCTGATTGAAAAGGCCTCGGACCTCGATATATTTGCCTGACCACGAAGAATTCGTCCACTCCTCATCCTCATTAAAATAACTTTGAACTCAATTATCTACAAAGGAACATTTTCACTTCTACACATAGAGATATCTCTTCACATTTACACACTAATTTATATTTTATTGACCATATGTTTTTTATTACTTTTTTTAGTTTCTGCTTACACTTTCTTTTCTGCTATTTGTTTTAGAGTTTCTCTACCAAACTCTGACTGTTTCCCTCCCAATTCCTCTCATGTCTAGTACCCTAATCACCTGTCATGTTAACTCTCAATCCCTCCCTGCCCACTATGACGAGTTCCTGCAATATTTCACTTAAAACTTTTATCATATTATCGCAATCTCTGAAACTTGGCTTAAACCTTACATCCCATCCTCTTCAGTTTCCTTGCCTAATCACACCCTCCTCCGTCATGACCGGGTAAGCCGGAATGGCGGAGGAGTAGCCATGTTTGTCTATAATAGCCTGAAGACTCGAATCCTCGATTCCTCACCACCCTCCGATCATCCTCAAGTTGAATATCTTCTAGTAGAAATCCATTGTAAGGATCTTCCTCTCCTCTACACTGTGGTATATCGTCCTCCCCATGTTCCATTTGATCAGTCCTTTGAATCAACCTTATTCAACTTCGTTCCTCTATATCCCAGAATAATCATCTCCGGTGACCTCAATACCAATTTCTTCTCTAACTCCAATGACAAATGCTATCTAGAAAACCTAATTTTCTCTCTGCACCTCTTCATCGTTCCATTTTCCCCCACCCACCACAGCAGCAGGTCCGACACTTGGCTACATTATAGACTCTGCACAAAATCTCCTCTCCTCCTCCCAATTGCCAGTATCATTCCTATCATCTCACGATCTTATACAAATAACATATAATATCCAAACTCCTTCAATCCAGCCTCGAACTATCACCTTCCGTCACCTAGATACCCTTACTCGAGAAAAAATATTACCTGACCTAGAAACCCTAGATTGGAATGGAATATATTCTTGCTCTTCTATCGACTCCATGGTTGACATTCTTACCACCAATCTTCTCAATATTCTCAATACCCATGCTCCCCTCAAAATCTCTACCTTTCGTCACCGGCCTGCTCCTTGGATGTGCCAGGAAATCAAAGATCTGCAGAAGAGGCGCGACGCTGCAAGAAGACGTTTTAGACGTACTAGGCTTGCAGATGACTACCAAGCGTTCAGGGTGCTTCGCAACTTGGCACAGACAAGGATTCGGCGTGCGAAAGCTTCCTACTTCCATGAAACCCTTTCCTCAGCTCCTGATATCAAATCGAAATGGCTACTGATTCGTGAACTTTCCATTTGTAATCCTTCCAGATCCCCTACCGCAGCCTTTCCTGTATCCTCCGATGATTTAAACTCTTATTTTATATCTGTGGCTAATACCTCTTCTCTACCTTCCTCTTCCGGCTTTTCTCCAGAAATATCCTTTAACGACAATAACTTTTATTTTTCCGACATTTCTCCCACAGAGCTCTTAACCGCGGTAATGAAATCCCACACCAATTTCATAGGACCAGACGGCATCCCTGTCAAATTAGTCTAGTATGTGGATTCCATGTTAGTCGTCTGTCTAAGAGAAAGCCAAGATACCGGACTGTATCTGAGAAAGGAAGCTGAATGGAGTTAAAATAAACTGGTGGGCCGGTATTACGCCGAAGGTAATGTGTTTACATTTAGATTCGTTTACCTTGATGCGCCATTTCTTACACCAGTGTTCAATCAGGAAGAGGTGCCTTTTGTAAGTTTGCGGTCGCTGTTTCAGGATCTGAGTTGGAAGAAAGCAGTGTCATCAGCGAAAGTTGCCAGGAGGGTATCGGGATGGACGAGAATATCAGCGGTAAAGAGAATGTAAAGGATGGGGCCCAAGACGCTGCCTTGAGGAACGCCAGCCTCAATTGATTAACAGTCGGATAATTCGGTGCCATAGTGAACTCGGAAGGAGCGGTCGGAAAGATAGGATTGGAGTACTAGGTATAAGGACTGTGGTAGGTGGTTTTAAGCTTGAAGAGTAATCCAGCGTGCCATACCCGGTCAAAAGCTTGCGCTATGTCCAGAAATGCACCCGAGCAATACTGCTTACTTTCTAGGGTTGAGGATATATGGTCAACAACTCGAAGTCCTTGTTGGACAGTGGAATGTTGGGAACGAAATCCGAATTGATGAGTAGGAAGGTTATAGGATTCGATTATAGGTAGGATTCGTTTCAGTAGGATCTTTTCAAAAATTTTTGAGAGGATTGGGAGTAGGCTAATTGGTCCATAGGATGCTGTATTGTTGGAAGGTGTTCCTGGTTTCAAGAAGAGGACGATGGTGGAATGTTTCCATAAAAGAGGGAAGTGGGTAGTTTGTAGGATGCAATTGTATATATATGTGAGAAATATGATGGTTTTGGATGGAAGTTATCGAAGGATCTGTGGGGTTAGAAGATCATATCCAGGAGATTTGCGAGGAGTAATTTTCCGTAAAAGGTATTTGACCTCATAGGGATTAACAGCTTCTTTGTTTTTTAATAGAAAATAACTTTATTCTGGGACAAAGTTCCTTTAGAATAACAAAATAGAACATAATTAAAATACTACATCTGGCCAAAATAAAACAATAATAAAAAAGAGAAAGTAAAGAAAATATTAGTTAAACAAGCTATATACAAAAAAAAAAAAATCTATATACAAAACACTTAAAACTATGATAAAACACTTAAGACTATGTACAGTAGGAAAAATTATAATTATACTCTTTTGAAAAATAAAATAATAAAAAATACATTGAGTTCTTCTTTAAAATGAGGTGTGTTTCTGCTAACAAAGAAAAGACAAAGCTGACAATATAAAATATCAGTGTCTTTAAATAATGATTAATATGTAGACTCATCATTGTCAAATGCTAGAGGTACAGATTTAATTATATACCAATAAAAAATAATAATAAAAATAAAAAAAAAAACAAACAATAGATGCGGTCAGTGGCATTAAGAGCCGGAAAATATTGTAATATCCCTAGTGAAGTTCACAGTATAGAATAGCACTATCGTTTGATGATGACTAGAAATGTATAATATCGAAAGTTTAGCAAGTATCTGACTGTTTTTGGGATAGGAATTGGAATAGGAGGGATTTGAATGTGGATATGGAGGGGAATGCCGAATTTTGATAGGTAGAGAATTCCAGAAATTGACAGCGCGAGCTATAAAGGAATTCTGAAATGAGGCAGATCTGTGAGAAGGGATGTAGAGGTCAGAAGGTCGAGATCTTGTTGAAAGGGAATGGACTGAGGACTTGAATTGGAGAAGGTTGTAGGCGTAAGAAGGACGATGGTTGTTAATGATTTGATAGAGGAACGTACCTAGGAAATATTGTCTTCTAAAGGAGGGGAAGAGCCACCTTAACTCAGTGTAGTGGTGAGAGACATGGGAGTACCTCGGGGCACCGATAACAAATCTTACGCAGCTATTCATTAATCTTTTCAGTATATCACGGAGCTCCAGTGAGAGGCCATCATACACCACACAGCTGTAGTCAAAGTGGGGGAAGATGAGAGAGGAAATTAGGAGTCTACGGGTATGTTGAGGTAGGAGATGGCGGAAGCGATGAAATAGTTTAAGGGTAGAAATTGTCCTACGGGAAATGTGAGAAATATGGTAGTTCCAGGAGAGGGTTTGATCTATGAATAATCCTAAATTTTTAACAGAGGAGTAGAAGGAAATTGGCTGGTCATTAAGGTGTAATATGGGAAAGTCAGTATGGGATCTAATAAGGGGCTTGGAACCAATGACAATGGCCTGAGTTTTGGCAGCATTTAACTTTAATCCATTTACATTTGCCCAGGCACTGATTCGATCAAGGTCTTCTTGAATCTTGGCAAATGCTACCAATAACTCAGAGGGAGAAAAGGATAGGTAGATCTGGGAATCATCTGCATAAAGGTGGTGGGAACAATGGAGAATTGAATTATGAAGGCCGTTAATGTAGGAGCTGAAAAGGAGAGGAGATATGCTTGAACCCTGGGCAACTCCGGAGGATAAAGGAAGGTAGGCAGATAGTGGTTGATTGGGTATAGAGACTGCTTGGGTGCGTTGGGAGAGGAAAGATTGGAACCAAGAGATGGAACTATTGGAGAAAGATAATGATTTTAGTTTGTTGAAGAGGATGGAATGGTTGATGGAATCGAAGGCTTTGGAGAAGTCGAGAAGTATAAGTACAGTTAATTTTCTATCATCTATTGCAGATTGAACGTCGTTGGTAATTTTAATTAAGGCAGATTGTGTGGAATAGCCGGGACGGAAACCAGATTGGAGAGGATCAAATTGGTTGGACTTTTCGAGAAACTTAGAGATTTGGGATTGCGCCAGTCTTTCAAGAGGCTTTGAGAGGTTAGAAAGAATAGAAATTGGACGGAATCTTCGGGTGAGGGTGGATTAGGCTTTTTATTTAAAGGAAGAACAATGGCTTTTTTTCCAAGAGGTAGGGAATACTGAATTCTGAAGGGAGAAATTGTAGATAAAAAGGAGAGCTGGGAGGATTTCAGGGAGACATATTTTTATTAATTTGACAGGGATGCCGTCTGGCCCTCTGGAATTGGTGTGGGATTTCATTGCCGCGGTTAACAGGTCTGTGGGAGAAAAGGCGGAAAAATCAAAAGTTATTGTCATTAAAGGATATCTCTGGAGAAAAGCCGGAAGAGGAAGGTAGAGAAGAGGTATTAGCGACAGATATAAAATAAGAGTTTAAATCATCGGAGGATACAGGAAAGGCTGCGGTAGGGGATCTGGAAGGATTACAAATGGAAAGTTTACGAAGCAGTAGCCATTTCGATTTGATATCAGGAGCTGAGGAAAGGGTTTCATGGAAGTAGGAAGCTTTCGCACGCCGGATCCTTGTCTGTGCCAAGTTGCGAAGCACCCTGAACGCTTGGTAGTCATCTGCGAGCCTAGTACGTCTAAAACGTCTTCTTGCAGCGTCTCGCCTATTCTGCAGATCTTTGATTTCCTGACACATCCAAGGAGCAAGCCGGTGACGAAAGGTAGAGGTTTTGAGGGGAGCATGGGTATTGAGAATATTGAGAAGATTGGTGGTAAGAATGTCAACCATGGAGTCGATAGAAGAGCAAGCATATATTCCATTCCAATCTAGGGTTTCTAGGTCAGGTAATATTTTTTCTCGAGTAAGGGTATCTAGGTGACGGAAGGTGATAGTTCGAGGTTGGATTGAAGAGGTTCGGAAATTATATGTTATTTGTATAAGATCGTGAGATGATAGGAATGATACTGGCAATTGAGAAGAGGAGAGGAGATTTTGTGCAGAGTCTATAATGTAGAAGTCTAGCCAAGTGTCGGACCTGCTGGTGTGGTGGGTGGGGGAAAATGGAACGATGAAGAGCTGGAGAGAGAAAATTAGGTTTTCTAGATAGGATTTGTCATTGGAGTTAGAGAGGAAATTGGTATTGAGGTCACCGGAGATGATTATTCTGGGATATAGAGGAACGAAGTTGAATAGGGTTGATTCAAAGGACTGATCAAATGGAACATGGGGAGGACGATATACCACAGTGTAAAGGAGAGGAAGATCCTTACAATGGATTTCTACTAGAAGATATTCAACTTGAGGATGATCGGAGGGTGGTGAGGAATCGAGGATTCGAGTCTTCAGGCTATTATGGACAAACATGGCTACTCCTCCGCCATTCCGGTTTACCCGGTCATGACGGAGGAGGGTGTGATTAGGCAAGGAAACAGAAGAGGATGGGATGTAAGGTTTAAGCCAAGTTTCAGAGATTGCGATAATATGATAAAAGTTTTGAGTGAAATATTGCAGGAACTCGTCATAGTGGGCAGGGAGGGATTGAGAGTTAACATGACAGGTGATTAGGGTACTAGACATGAGAGGAATTGGGAGGGAAACAGTCAGAGTTTGGTAGAGAAACTCTAAAACAAATAGAAATACAAAGGCTTTAAATATGAAATAGCAAAGAAAGTGTAAGCAGAAACTAAAAAAAGTAATAAAAAACATATGGTCAATAAAATATAAATTAGTGTGTAAATGTGAAGAGATATCTCTATGTGTAGAAGTGAAAATGTTCCTTTGTAGATAATTGAGTTCAAAGTTATTTTAATGAGGATGAGGAGTGGACGAATTCTTCGTGGTCAGGCAAATATATCGAGGTCCGAGGCCTGTTCAATCAGAATAACTTTATGCCCGTCCTCCTTCCGACATCGCACCTTTCCGGCGGCAAACCACGTATATTTGATTTTCCCCGCAGCTCTCTTCTGTCGGGCAAGCCAATATAAGTGTCTGTTCGTGGGAGGCATTTCCTCACTCAGATATATCCGGTGACAGTCATTCTCCTGCCAGCCGATATCCCGAGTAGTGAGGTCCCTCTTGACTTTCCTCTTCGTTATTAAGTCGTCTCTGACTGACTGTTTGACAAAGCGTGCCTCCAGCGTGCCTCCCTCGGATCTCCAGTGATCTGGATAACAAGCCCTGCTCTGCATTATTCAGGCGAACCTCCAATTCGCCCACTCGAGATTTGAGGGCTTTATTTTCCAGGATAATTTTTTCGAAATGACTGGCTTGACTTTCGAGGTGTTTCTCAATTTTCGATAATTTTTCATTAAGCTCAAAATTGAGCTCTCCATATTTATCGAGCGTTGTTTTTATGTTTTTTATGTCTTCATTGACACTCGAGTCTAAGCGATTTACTGCCGCCAGTATTTCTGAGGCGGACGGCTCAGTGTTGGGTTTTTTGGACTGGTCACAATTAGGGCATACCCATGTTTTTTTGTGTGCTTTTAAGGCTTCAATTTCTTTTTCACTTAGATTGAGACACCGACCGTGAAAAAATAATTTTGCATTTTACACAACAAAGATTGCTTTTGTCTTCGCGTGCAATAGTATTATTGCAAATATTGCACTGCACCATATCTAATTAAAATAGTACAATTAAGATATAAATAAATACCGAGAGAGTTGTTTTGATGAAAGCAGTAAACAGTGTTGTCTAATGCTGTAAGGATTAGTAGACGTTTACAATCCCGTAGCTTCTAGAACTCAATTGGATTCACGACACTTTCTTTAAGTAGATAAAAGTGTGAATATATATTACACTAATCACAGTGAATACTAATACTGTTAAAAGAAAAATACACTCAACTATAATGAACTGTACTGAACATTAAAATAAAAATAAAAAAACAGAACTGATGATATAAGAGAGTAATAGCGATTTGTACAGGTAGCTGTCTCTGGCCAGACTCTTGAGGTGGTAAGGAGAGTGGGATAGGTGTTGAGAGGGATTCTTCTACTTTCACTGTTTGGCTGGGATGGGATTCCGGATGAGGAGTGAAAGTATAGGAAAGGTGTTTGGCATACTCCTCGGCTTTATCTTCATCAGATGCTGCCCAGGAGCCATCACCTCGTCGAAGAGGGTGGGAAATATGATGGGATTTGAGGATTTTTTTGGTGATATTCCAAAGGGAATTATCATGAGCAGAGAGTGTGGTGAGGTAGGAATTGAATGATTTGGATCTGAAGGTGGCAAATTCTTGTTTTAATTTTTTACAGTGATAATGTGATAATTGTAGGAGTGGCGGTCGGCTGGACGTCTGGTACGTTGCCATAATAATCTGGCACGGCGTTTTATGTGGATTAGGTCAAGGAGGTGTTGAGGTAAATTATGTTTCTTAAGGATTTTTGAGGAGTGATCAGGAGAGGAAGCAGTCCAGACTGCTTCTTGAATTTTGGTAGTGAAGGAATGTACTGCATTGTCCAGGTCTTCAGGGGTTTTCAGGGTTACTCTGAGGTCAATTTTATCAGAGAGGATTTGATGAAAGAGTTTCCAGTTAACTGGGCCTCTGATGAAGGACGGTGGAGAGGGTTTGGAAATAGGAGCTAGTGAAACTTGGAGTATTAATGGGCTGTGGTCTGAGGAAAGCTCGTCAAGACGGGCAACGGAATGGTTGAGAGCACCTAAACCACTATGGATAAAGAAATCGAGGATATCGGGATTACGGTTAGGATCAGTGGGCCAGTATTGGTGCCGAGCGTGGTGAGCACTTGGATGGGTGACCGCCCAATGGGCGACCATCCGCCAGAGAAAGCCACGCTGCCCGCGATCTTCCCCGATAGGCGAGTCCCGTCAGACTACTGGAGGCAACTCACTTTGCCCGCCCGGAAGTAGGATTGATGACCCTACCCCCGTATACTTAAATCGGGAATCACACGGACAAAGATCCTCAAGGTCTGTAGAAAAAAAAAAAAAAGAGAATCGCCTTTGAAGTTCTTGAGACAAAAGAAAGATATGTTAAAAGAACGGAATTACTCACATACAGAAGACATAGAAAACAGAATCAAAGAGAAATAATAAGCATATCTCAGATGACATAACATAATTGGTGTCAATTATCAATAGCTCCTATTCCTAAACCCCCTCCACCGACCTTCTTCAGAGGCCCAGTTAACTGGAAACTTCAAGGTAGCGTCTTGGGCTCCTTTATATCATTTTTACCGATGATATCCTTGTCTATCCCGATACTTTCCCGGCAACATTTGTTGATAACACCGCTATCCTATTATCCAATTCAGATCTTGAAATAGCATCCTTAAATCTGCAAAGACACCTCTCCCTGATTGAGCATTGGTGTAATAAATGTGTATAATAAATTTGTATATATTTGTGTATAAACACAAATATATACAAAAACACTAAGGAAAATACAATAAAAAACTGAGAAAAATAATAAAAAAATTAAAATAAAATAGCTGTTGTTAACAATAAAAAAAACTATGGGCATATGGTATTTGAGGCTAGATGTTTCGACTGGATTGATGATAACAGTATAATTAAAGAAGCTCAGGCTGGTTTTAGCAAAAAATATTCAACAATCGATAACATATTCACATCAACGAATCTAATTAAAGTAAAAATGCAAAAGAAAAGGGAAAAAGTTTATGCATTTTTGTAGATTTTTCTACAGCATTTGATAGATCATTATAGTCTAATTTATAAATTATATCGGCTAGGATTTTCATAAAAATTAATTAATTCAATTAAACGTTTGCTTAGCGATACTAATGCTTCAGTTTGGTGTTTGGATGGTTTGACTAAACTATTTAGTATGGAATCTAAACTATGGAAACTAAACTATGAAGTATGGCAAGGTTGTTTGCTAGGTCGATTCTATTCTCGTTATATATAAATGATTTGAAAGAGAATTTAGATGGTGGTATTTATGTTGAGGAAAACTACCCAGCTTTTCGGGATGAAATTGTTCTATCTTCGTATCCAGTGACATTACAGAGAAATATAAATTCTCTAGACGAATACTGTAAAAAATAGAATCTGATAATAACTTCGAAAAATCTAAACTAATAGTCTTTCTCGATGGCGGTAAACCACCGCGTAAAGAAAATGGTTCATGGGCTCCAAAAGTATTGAAGTAGTTCATCAGTACAAATACTTAGAAATAGTTATCAAGCCTACACTCTCAATGTCCAAACACCTGGCAGAAAAACTGGAGAAAGCCAAGGTTGGTTTGAATTTGATTTGGTGCCAGTTTATGGAAAACAAATACATACCTCTATCCAAAAAGTTGCAAGTATTTAATTGCCTTAATAGAGCAGTGATGTGCTCTGGAGCACAAATCTGGGGTGGGATAAGTTATGAAGCCGTGGAAAGACTACTCAGATTCTTTCTTAAAAAAATATTTAAATTAGCAAAGTATACTCCAACACATTTTATCCACTTTGAGACTAGAATAGATCCGTTATTTATCTTCACAATTAAACTCCATTTTGATTACATTATACAAATTTTGAATCTTTCACCACTAGATATGCAAAAATGTTAGCACTAGACATAATTAAAAAATAAATCGCATGGTTTAGGGACTTACTTAATCTGATATAATTGCATGGATTAAATTTCAACTTAAATCACTCTAACTGTGATGTTAAACTATAGATGAAATTGTTCTATCTTCGTATCCAGTGACATTACAGAGAAATATAAATTCTCTAGACGAATACTGTAAAAAATAGAATCTGATAATAAATTAAATAGAGAATTAATTTAACTTTACTAAGGGTGATCACATAGTGGAGCGATGATATTAGCAACGAATACACATGCATTTCAATAGAACACCGCATAGTGAGAGCAAGAAAAACGCGGCTATGAGTGCTGCTAAAATGTATACAAGTGACCACATAGTGCAGCGACGATATTAGCGACGAAAACAAACACGTGCATTTCAATAGAACACCGCATAGTGAGGGCAAGAAAAACGCGGCTATGAGTGCTGCTAAAATGTATACAAGTGACCACATAGTGCAGCGACGAAAACAAACACGTGCATTACAGTGAGGATAAGAGCAACACGACTAACAGCAGCGCTACTAGCGATATGAGCGAAGATATCAAACATGCTTGATTTCTTCGCTATACTCGCTGCTGTTTTTTTCCCCAAAATGGACGTTTAGCTCCTTATTACTGAAGTGTTTGATCACAACTGCAAATGTTACAACTGTTGCAAGGAAATAAGAAAAAAACATTCAAAATTTAAATATTTAAAACTATGTTATTTCTCAAAGGTGTTTTTATAGGCTCCTTATCTTCATATATCCTTCATAAAATGAGCTCACATTTTGAAATCCTTCTTTTCCTTCAGAGGGAAAAAAAATATTCACATCCTCCCGAAATTTTAAATAAGTAATAAAAGAAATGAAACTTTATTTATAAATAAATCAAAAAGTATATATTCTTTTTTTATTGTATCCATGATTATTTGAAAGATTACTAAATGATCAACTAAACAAAAGTATTAGCTGAGATACATGTTAATGTAATTAGTAAACAATTTGGTTTAAAACAAGAATGAAGTTTTATAATAATTTTCTTTTCTTTGGTAAATTATAATTGCCGAAAAAAATAGGAAATGATGGCTTCATGTCATGATGCATAGAATTGTTGTATTTTTTTAATTGTTTTGTTATTTGTTCACGGACACATATTTTTTGCCAATTATTCACACAGGCCAACTAATTTATTATTATTTTCAATTGGAATTAAATAAAAATTAAGAAATTCAAATAAATTTACCGATAAATTTACCGATCCTTCCTAAAACAATAACCTTCCGCAATATAAATTCCCTAACCCATAAAAGCATCTTGCCAGATATTGAAACCCTGAATTATAATGATGTTTACACGAGCTCCTCAATTGATATCATGGTAGATATCCTGACTTCTAATCTCTTCCATATCCTCAATACCCATGCCCCACTTAAAAACTCTACATTCCGCCGCCAAGCTGCTCCTTGAATGCGTCAAGAAATTCGAAATATGCAAAAGAGACGTGAGGCAGCCCGTAGACACTTTACAAGAACCAGGCTTGCAGACCACTATGAAGCGTTCAGGGTACTCCGTAACTTGACGCAAACAACGGTAAGGCAGGCGAAAACCGATTACTTTCATGAAGCCTTCTCCACTGCTCCCGATTCTAAATGCAAATGGCATTTACTCCGAAAGCCGTTTCTTTGCAAATCATTTTCCTTCATAGCCGTCCCAGTCTCTTCTGATGCTTTAAATTCCTACTTTCTATACTCCTCCTCTAATAATATGTCTCCCGCCTCTCCCCATATTTCTATAACATCTGCATTTAATAGTGATTTTTTTTATTTTTCCTACATCACTCCATAATGAAATCCCAATCCTACTCTATAGGAACTGACGGAATACCTGTCAAACTATTAAAATTATGCCTCCCTGAAATCCTTTCAGTTCTTCTATTCATTTATAACTTTTCCCTTCAAAATTCTGTTTTTCCTATTCTTGGAAAAAAGACTTAGTCCGCCGTATTAACAAAATCCCTAACCCCACCCCTCCTAAAGACTATCGTCCAATTTCCATCCTCTCAAATCTGTCAAAACCCCTCGAAAGAATGTTACAATCCCAAATTGCCAATTTTCTCGAAGAGTTCAAACTTCTAGATCCTCTCCAATCACCCGGGCTTCTCCACTCAATCAGCTTTAGTGAAAATCACAAATGACATACATACTGCAATTGACGAAAGAAAACTGACTGTATTAGTATTCCTGGACTTCTCCAAAGCATTCGATTCCTTAGACCATTCTATCCTTCTCCAATATTTTTATCCTATGGTTCCAATCCTTCCTTTCTTACAGGACTCAAGCTGTTAGTATTCCAAATCAACCCTTATCTTCTTTCCTCACTTTGTCTCATGGAGTAGCCCAGGGTTCAAGCATTTTTAATTCTTACATTAATGACCTCCCTAGTTCAATCCACCATTGTTCATACCATCTATATGCTGATGACTCCCAAATTTATCTTTCCTTTCCGCCCACTGAGTTATTAGAAGCTTACCAATATCCAGAAAGACCTAGATAGGACCAGTGCCTGGGAAAGCTTGAATAAATTAAAATTAAACGCAGCGAAAACTCAGGCCATCTTTATAGATTCCAGCTCCCTCCTTAGATCCATTTCCACCCTTCCTTCCTTCATCGTTAATGACCAACCAATCTCCTTCACCTCCTCTGTAAATAATGTAGGAATTGCCATTGATCAAAACATATCATGGAAACTCCATATTGCTCATATCTCCGGAAGGTCAATTAGTACACATAAACTATTTCATCGTTCTCGTCAGCATCTTCCATAACCTATCCGCAAGCTCCTTGTTTCCTCATTGATATTCCTCTACTTTGACTATGTCTGTGTGGTATATGGTGGCCTCTCTTTGGCTCTTGAGGGCAGACTGAAGAGAATCATGAACTGTTTTTTAAGATTCGTCTTCGGCACTTCGAGGTGGTCTCATGTGTGCCATCTATATGCCGAGTCAAATTGGCTCTTCCCCTCTTCCCGCCACCACTACTTCCTTGGAAATTTCTTATACCAAACGATCAACTCCCAGCACCCTTCCTATATCTACTCTCTCCTCCAGCCTAAACCTTTAGTCCACTCAATAAAGACGAGATCCCGTGTTTCTGACCTCTATATTCCATTCCACAGGACAAAAACCTATGAACGTTCCTTCGTAGCCCACTCCGTCGCTCACTGGAATTCATTGCCACATAACATCTGTCATGCCTCTTTCCTGTCAACTTTCAAATACCTCCTTTTCCAACATCTCCTTACATCCCAAACAGACGAATGGCAACCATAAATTTTATTTTATGAACCGAATGTTTGAGAAGTAAATGGTGGTGCCTACTGTTAAATTTTGACGTAAAACATCAGTGATCTTTGTCGCCTAGTTTTACTGGTATTTTTACTATTTATTTGTTTTTCTCTTTCCCTCAGGTCGTGCTTTTTTTTCGGTTATATTTTATACTTTTTGTCTCTCTTGTGTACCTATATGAGTATATGAATGTATACACAGTTCTTTTTTTTCCATTACACCACAAGTAATTCTGAGATTTTGTTTTATCTTAGTGTTTGCATATAATTATATAAATCACTGTAGATATTATTACACTTTGTATTAAATCATTTTTCTATTAGATAGCCTATTGTTTATAAATTGTGTAATTATAAGTTAAGGCCTAAGGAAGCATGATAGTATTAAACTTAATCCAAAACTACTATCGATATTATTCATGTGTCATTTAGATATCTTGATAAAAAAAAGCATATGAAAAGAGAAAGCCTTGCTCACACTGGCTTTTCCAAAAATTATGAATACAAGCTAACCAGCGACCAAGAATGTGTGGTCCTTACAGGCTTCGCGGATGACCACGCTGTTTCAGCAAGCGACAAAGGTGCTGCAGAGAGGATAATTAACTGTGTACAGAGGATCCTCTCCGAGATTGGTCTGGTATTAATCCGAAGAAAAGCGTGACCTTAATTATGGATAAAGGAGAGCTCTACGTCATCACATATCGCCCTCCCCATGTCCGATTTGATCCTGCCTTCGAATCTTCCTTTTTTACCTACGTTCCTTCATACAATAATGTAACAATAGCAGGCGATTTTAATACCAATTTATCCTCCAACTCTCTCGAAGAATCATACCCCGTAGATCTTATCTATTATCTTGACCTATTCACCTTTCCTTTTCAACCTACTCACCATAATCAGTTCCCAAGTACATGGCTCGGTCTTTTTTTAAATGACTTCTCGCAAAACTTATTGTCCTCCTCCCAGAATCCGGTCTCTTTCCTTTCATATCATGACTTCATCAAGATTTCTTATAACGTTCCGACACCTAAGTTCACTCTCAGGGAAATTACATGGCGGGATCTTGGCTCCTTGACCTCTGAAAAACTAAATCCTGATAATAATTATAATTTGTTTGCAACAGAGACCAAGAGGTACTCGAAGGATGAAATGGACGCCATAAATGAACAAGGCTGTCATCCAGGCATATCTTTTGGCAACGAAATTAGAAACAGATAAGACGGGATATCTAGGATGGATTCAACAGTATTGGGAAGAACTATATCCAGAGATGGCTATGAGTTTACAAAGGATAAGTGACCAAGTTAGAGTGATCCGTTCAAGAAAATTTCTATCTGAAGTGGACCTAAACCTGTAAAGACACATCTCCCTAATAGAGCAGTTGTGCAACAATTGGCGCATCAAAATCAATGAATCCAAATGCAAGCATGTCACTTTTACCCTCCGACACAGATCCTGTCCACCTATCCTTTTCAACTCAGTACCTCTTCTCATCTCAGACACAGTTCGGTATACTTGGATTCCTTTTAGTCAAAAGACTAACATGGAACCCACATACCAGACTTAAAAGACAAGAACTTAACCGACGATTTGGCCAGTTATACAGACTACTTTAGAAAATCTAACCTCTCAATTGAAATCAAACTATTAATATACAAGACCATACTGAAACCCATCTGGACCTACGGACTTGAGCTGTGGGGGACAACTAAATTTTCGAACATCAAACGCATCCAATCCTTCCAGTCCAAAGTCCTTCCTCAATAGTAAATGCTCCTTATTACGTTACAAACAAAACTCTACATCATGATCTTAACATCCCTTATGTCCTTGACGTTATTCCATCCCGTTTCTCAAATTTTCATCAAAACCTAATCCATCATCCTAATCCCTTAGAACAATCCTTATTCAGTTCTAGCCATCCCTACAATCCTCCTCGAAGGTTAAAAAGGCCTCGATATCTTTTGTACATACGTCATTGGAGTCCTGGCAATGGCCAGCTTCTCCACTCAGGTCATGAGCGTATGTGGCTTTAGTGCCCTTTCTCAGTCTCCACTGGATTTCCATCTCAGTGATGCGGCTGAGCGAGAAGCGCCGGGATCTCATAGAGTCTTGCCTTATCTCCCACACGTGGGGGAAAGGACCCGACTTGGAACTCCCTTGGCTGACTGTAAATATTGTAAGTAAGCATGAATGTTTTATTTATTTATTTTTTTCTTATTTATTTATTTTTTTAAATTTGTGTTGTATCATATTTAATAGGTTGGCAAAAAGGACCAATTCCCATCCAAGTCTCGAAGTGACGAATCTTAAAAAACAGTTCATGATTCTCTTCAGTCTGCCCTCAAGAGCCAAAGAGAGGCCACCATATACCACACAGACATAGTCAAAGTAGAGGAATATCAATGAGGAAACAAGGAGCTTGCGGATAGGTTATGGAAGATGCTGACGAGAACGATGAAATAGTTTATGTGTACTAATTGACCTTCCGGAGATATGAGCAATATGGAGTTTCCATGATATGTTTTGATCAATGGCAATTCCTACATTATTTACAGAGGAGGTGAAGGAGATTGGTTGGTCATTAACGATGAAGGAAGGAAGGGTGGAAATGGATCTAAGGAGGGAGCTGGAATCTATAAAGATGGCCTGAGTTTTCGCTGCGTTTAATTTTAATTTATTCAAGCTTTCCCAGGCACTGGTCCTATCTAGGTCTTTCTGGATATTGGTAAGCTTCTAATAACTCAGTGGGCGGAAAGGAAAGATAAATTTGGGAGTCATCAGCATATAGATGGTATGAACAATGGTGGATTGAACTAGGGAGGTCATTAATGTAAGAATTAAAAATGCTTGAACCCTGGGCTACTCCATGAGACAAAGTGAGGAAAGAAGATAAGGGTTGATTTGGAATACTAACAGCTTGAGTCCTGTAAGAAAGGAAGGATTGGAACCATAGGATAAAAATATTGGAGAAGGATAGAATGGTCTAAGGAATCGAATGCTTTGGAGAAGTCCAGGAATACTAATACAGTCAGTTTTCTTTCGTCAATTGCAGTATGTATGTCATTTGTGATTTTCACTAAAGCTGATTGAGTGGAGAAGCCCGGGTGATTGGAGAGGATCTAGAAGTTTGAACTCTTCGAGAAAATTGGCAATTTGGGATTGTAACATTCTTTCGAGGGGTTTTGACAGATTTGAGAGGATGGAAATTGGACGATAGTCTTTAGGAGGGGTGGGGTTAGGGATTTTGTTAATACGGCGGACTAAGTCTTTTTTCCAAGAATAGGAAAAACAGAATTTTGAAGGGAAAAGTTATAAATGAATAGAAGAACTGAAAGGATTTCAGGGAGGCATAATTTTAATAGTTTGACAGGTATTCCGTCAGTTCCTATAGAGTAGGATTGGGATTTCATTATGGAGTGATGTAGGAAAAATAAAAAAAATCACTATTAAATGCAGATGTTATAGAAATATGGGGAGAGGCGGGAGACATATTATTAGAGGAGGAGTATAGAAAGTAGGAATTTAAAGCATCAGAAGAGACTGGGACGGCTATGAAGGAAAATGATTTGCAAAGAAACGGCTTTCGGAGTAAATGCCATTTGCATTTAGAATCGGGAGCAGTGGAGAAGGCTTCATGAAAGTAATCGGTTTTCGCCTGCCTTACCGTTGTTTGCGTCAAGTTACGGAGTACCCTGAACGCTTCATAGTGGTCTGCAAGCCTGGTTCTTGTAAAGTGTCTACGGGCTGCCTCACGTCTCTTTTGCATATTTCGAATTTCTTGACGCATTCAAGGAGCAGCTTGGCGGCGGAATGTAGAGTTTTTAAGTGGGGCATGGGTATTGAGGATATGGAAGAGATTAGAAGTCAGGATATCTACCATGATATCAATTGAGGAGCTCGTGTAAACATCATTATAATTCAGGGTTTCAATATCTGGCAAGATGCTTTTATGGGTTAGGGAATTTATATTGCGGAAGGTTATTGTTTTAGGAAGGATCGCAGGGTTCTGGATATTGTATGATAGTTGGATGAGGTCATGCGAAGGGAGAAAAGGAACAGGTAGTTGGGACGAGGACAAAGGGTTCTGCCCAGAATCGATGATAAACATGTCCAGCCATGTATCCAGGTAGTGCTTGTCGTGGGAATCGGAAAGGAGATTGGCATTAAAGTCACCGGAAACTATTATGTTACTGTAAAATGGGATAAATTTGGGTACTTTTTGTCTAGCGGGCCGGCAATGATTGCTATCTGCCAATGTTTATAACCTGAACACTGATAATTCCCATAACGCATTGATAAGCCTTCTCCTACTTCATATCTTCGTATTATTGTATTAAATTCGTATTTTTGAAAGTGTAAACAGATACAAAAACAAATGTAATAACAAAAAAAAAACTTTTCATTTACGACACATATATTAATGAAATAATAAAAAAGCACTTTAAGAAGATATGTACATATAAAAAATCAAAATGAAATTATAATAAAACATTTAAAGAACATATTTACATAGAAAAGAAAAAATATCAACACTATAAACAACACATGTACAATTTATTTTCACTTTGCGTTATTTATTTTGGAATGCAAAATTGTTTTATGCTATTTAAAATAGCGAGGAACGGGTCCTCTTCTCTGTGAACCCGCCGCCACAAAAATTCATACAAATATGAATCGAGGTGTTGTCTGGCAGTTCCTCTATGTACTTTATTTCTCCACTTCGCTGAGCCCCATAATCGTTCTATGTGTTGAGTATGAACCCCAGTTGATGGATCGACAAAATTATACCGGTGATTCACTTGGAAATGGTCATAGTTTGCTTCGTTCAGTTATCGGTTGTTGTATCCTTTCCAACAGTCCGAATAAATGATCGTTCCTCTTCTATATTGTCTTTAATTGCTTGCAATAAGGTTGTTGCTTTTCTGTCATTTATTTTGACGATAAAACATTCAGCTGTTTATCGGCAAACTCCACCAAACATCCATTGCTGAGGTAAAACTCTAATCACATGCAAATCCCATAATCTAAGAAGATGCATAATATGACGAAAATGAACGGGAAAAATGAAAAATAAACACAAAGGGGCCACAAACTAAAAAAAATAAAACACAAACGGGCCAAAAACTAAAAATAATGAAAAATAAACACAAACGGGCCGTAACACAAAAGTAAAGAATTTAATAAGTGAAAGTAATAAGGAATAACTAAACAATGCAATAACCCAAAGGTTTGGTGGGATAAGAAGAGGGAGGCTATGTGACGTGACGTTGACGTTAGATAAGATAGATAAGAAGTGAGGTTTCGTGCCTGCCCGCTATACAAAAAGTACCTAACTTTGTATAGGGTAGATTCAAAGGATGAGTCAAAAGGTACAAGAGGAGGGCGATATACTACAACGTATAGGAGAAGATGGGCTTTGAAGGAAATTTCAACAAAAAGGTATTCCATGTGGGGACAATTGTGATGAAGTGAGATATCTAGGATTCGGGATTTTAGAGTATTATGGACGTGAAGACCCACACCACCACCCGTTCGTGTAATCCGGTCGTGGCGGATAAAGGTGTGATCGGAAACCGAAGAGGAAGGGATGTGGGGTTTTAGCCATGTTTCGGAAACTGCAATAGTATGGTAAAGATTACAGGTAAAATATTGCTGAAATTCGTCGAAATGAGCAGGTAAGGATTGCGAATTAACATGACAAGAGGTCAGGACACTAGACATGTTGGAGAGGAAATAGAGAAATATGATGAAAGGCAGCTGAAATATAATGAATAACATTTAAAAACAAGCAAATTATGGTTAAATACAAATAATAATAATAATAAGCAGCAATGACAAAAAAAAACTAAAAATGAGAAAATAAAAATTACGTCAGTTGTGCTAGAGAAATGTAATAAAATAATAATAATAAATAATAATAAAAATAACGATAATACCAGTAACATAACACGGCAAAGTGATTTATAGTAGGCAACGCTTAACCTTTCCCAATTATGACCATCAAGTTGACGATTGTCAAACCGTCAGCAGAAAATGTCAAGATCTTGTGGCTGGTCGATGTAGATCACCGGGTGTCCATCTTCTTTTCTACAACGAACTCTACCGCCAGAAACCATAAGTATTTTAATTCGCCTGCTGCTCTTTTCTGACGGGCGAGCCAGTACAGACGTCTATTCATAGGAGACATTTCTTCGCCGAGATATATCCGGTGGGAGTCATTTTCTTGCCTACCAATATCCCTGGTAGAAATGTCCCGTTTTATCTTTCTTCTTTGTACTAACTCGTCCCTTACAGACTACCTCACAAAACGAGCAATCATGGGTGGTGTTCGAGGATAATCTTTTCTTGGTCCTCGTCAATTCACAAAGTCGAGGTAATCTGCGTTGATCTTAATTCCGAGGCCGGCTCCCACGCTCGTTAACAAGGCCGATGGAGTCTCTCCCGCGCGTACCGGGATGCCGCAAATTTCTATTGATCTACGAAGTAGACCTTGCTCGGCTTTGTTAACACGCACCTCAAGTTCGCCTACTCTGGATTTCAGCATCTTATTTTCAGAGGTGAGTTCTTCTAGGCCTTTCGCTTGGGCTTCAAGGTGTCCTTCTATTTTTGTGAACCTTTCATTCAACTCGAAACTGAGTTCACCACTTCTCAAGCGACTTATTTAAATTTTTATATCCTCATTGACCTGTTCACCGAGCTTGTTGACGGCTAGGAGAATATCTGATTAGGAGGGTTCTCTGGTGTCGTTCTTGGATGGACTGGCAATTTTATAGCTTCATCTCTTTTTCACTGTAATTGCAACATTTGTCGTGAAATATTACGCGCCATTTACTACAGCTTAAATTATATTTGTCTTCTCTCACGATAGGGCTGCCACAAGTTAAGCATTGCACCATTTTGTTGAAAGAAAACAAAAATTTACTTACGCAAGGAAAGTGTTGTTTATCACAAAGGCGTGTTGATGGCCTTTAATACTCTCTGGCTTAAGGGAATTAGCTACTTCTCTTCTCTCGGCGGCAGATGGTTCACTAACTTTCCTCTATGTATAATGATTCGTAAATAGATATAAGACGCAACTATGGTGGATTAAAGAACCAAAATACTATTATCAGAAATAAATATAAAAAAATTTATGAACTAGATTAGTTTATGTAAAAAATGACTGAGTTTCACAGGAGTGATGTGAACTGTACACCGTCTCTGGCCAGACTGTTATTGAAGGGGATTGATGTAAATATCCGCAGGAGTATCAAGGCCATAATAGGGCTCCCCGCTAATACATCATCGGCGATGTTATATTCACCGAGGGGGTATCGAGGATTGGGACTGATACGCTGTCAATGGGAGGCTCCTTTGCAACATTGGTCCATAGCCCAGCGATTGGTCTTGGACCCAACTGTTCGCTATGAGAGCAATGACCTCGATTAGGCTAGTGAAGTAGAAAGAGAAAAGAAGGAAATCTATGTTAAATGCATCCCTTTCCTAAAAGAGAAATTCCGCGAGACCTTCGGAGAGAGAGAGTTCACAGTGAGAGACCTCTGGTTTGGGTCTCGCGGAACGATCCTTAAAATAACAGGAGCTTCTTAGATGGACTAGGTGTTGATGCCGGGCAGCTTGCACTGTTGGCCGAGGGTATTATTCTGGACTCCCTTGGGATCATTCATCATCACATATATGGTAATTAGGGATTATCGTTATTCATTTATTTATTCAATTTTAAATGATTTAAGTAACCATATCCTTTTGTCAGTGTTCATAGGACTATTTTATTTGCTGTGTGTGCGTTCTAATTAAAACATTTTCTGGTTTTAAAACTTTGGCTTTCGAATACCATCTTTTTTTTTTCCTATAAATTTCAGAAATTGTCTTATATCGGTTTTACCGATATATGTATTTATTGTATAATTTTAATTGTGTGTATTAGTATATTATAGTATTGATATTGTTTATGCTGTGTGATATGAAAAATAATTTGTATATACACTGACAGGCTAAAAATTCCACCCACTTGATTTTTTCATGTTTTCATCTAAAAATATTTCTGCTTTGGATTGGTCTATGGTTTTTAATGAATAAATAGGTAATCTTTTTTGACTTTTTTTTTTATCCGGTTTTTGACTTTGAGAATTTTACGAAACCAGCACCTTACCGTTGTTCAAGCGATTCATCAGCTCTAAGAAGTTCAAGGTGTGCAAATTTCTGAACGTACCGCTCGGAGAAGATTAAATGAGTATGGATTAATGGCTTTTCGTCCAGTAAGAGGACCAGAGTTGACCATAACTCACAGAGTAACACGGCTGGCTTTTGCTCGAGAACACAGCCATTGGACTACGGACGAATGGAGTGCTGTACTTTTTACAGATGAGTCAAGATTCGCTCTTCGATCTCCAGACGGGTGTGAAAGGGTGTAGAGAAGAAGAAACGAAAGATATGCAGCCTGTAATTTTTCCCAGAGCCAACCTTTCCAACGTGGTTCCTTAATGGTGTGGGCTGGGATTTCAATGGAGCGCCGCACAGAATTGGTTGTTGTTCGTGGAGGGTCTTTGACGGCTATTCGCTATTTAAATGAGATTTTTGAACCTCATGTGTTGCCTATCCTCAACGAGATCGGCGATTTTTCTATTCTAATGCATGATAACGCCCACATGTCGTCCGCATAGTGCAGACGTTCCTTCAACAGAACAATATTGAGGTTTTAGCCTGGCCAGCACGTTCTCCAGATTTGAACCCCATTGAGCATTTATGGGATAACCTCGCAAGACGAATAAGAGCGCGTGCAACACTTCCTGATACACTGATGGACCTTGAAAGGGCTCTTCGGGAGGAATGGGCTATCCTCCAGCAAAGGGACATTTCCCGACTGGTGGAAAGTATGCAGAGGCGTCTTCAAGAAGTAGTGAAGGCAAGAGGAGAAAACACGCGCTACTAAACGATGATGTAATTAATTTCTTTTAGAATAATAATGGTTCGTTTTTCAATTTTTTTTTCTCTAATCTTTCTTACCCAATCACATTTTGATTATTAACGATAAAAAATATTATAAAATTCCATATGTACTAAGTATTATCTACAAATACCATGTATTATATACAAATACAACTTTTTTTACAAGTGGCAGAAATATTTTTAGATGAAAACATGAAAAAATCAAGTTGGTGGATTTTTTATTCTCTCAGTGTATATAAACATAAATAATTAAGTAAGAAGGGCGGTGGGATTGGAAGACTTGAAAGAGGAAGGATGCAAGGAAATACCAACGGCGGTAGGAAAGATAAAGCAATTACAATTCTGCATAAAAACGGGAAACAGAGGCGTCCCTTGGATCTCGAAGATGAATCGTACAAAGCAATTTATCAAACGTTTTAGTTTCGCCCCGAGATCCCCAGAGAGGCCCTCATATACCGTACAGCAATAGTCAAAGTGGGGAAAAAATGAGGAAATGACTAGGAGCCAACGGGTTTCAATAGGAAATAGGTAACGGGAGTAGTTTAGACGTTTTAAGATGGAAATGGTATGGCAGGAGATATTGGATACATAATTTTTCCAGGAAAGCGTTTGATCAAAGATTATTCCAAGGTTTTTGATGGAGGGATAAAATTTGATGGGATTATCATATAGGAACAGAGTTGGAATATTAGGAACAGTTTTAAGGAGGTGATTGGAGTCTACTAAGATTGCCTTCATCTTTTCTGCATTCAACTTCAAGTTGTTAGCTCTGGCCCATTCATAAATCCTATCCAAGTCTTGAAATTCTTCTGTGGCTGATAACAGGTCAGAGGGCTATAGTTGTGGTTATTTAAGTGAACTTTGTTTTAATTCTTTCAACACCACTCTCCCTTATATGAGTTTGTTTGGTTCTGCTCCTGACAATTATTTTTATATATTTTTTCATTTATTTAAGGTATGAGCATTGTGGTTATTTAGATTTTTTGTATCAGTTTAATAGTTTTTTTTTCTATATTTTGGGTGATGTGGATTGTCTCTTTTGTTTTTCTATTTTTTGTGTTGTACTATGTTTATAATTGTTGTATTATTGAAATCAAAACTATGGTTTTTGACTATACTTGGGTTGTGAGAGGGCAGTTGCATTTATATTTTTTACACTTTTGAAGTTATTTTTATGTTGGCTGATTCTAGTCTTTAATTTATTGGTTTTTCCTATGTTTACTTAGTTGCAACTTTTACATGCTATTTCATAAATGGTATTCTGTTTATCTAATTTGTCTATTTTATCCTTCATGTTCGATAAATGGTTAGAGTCTCTGCTTCCCAGTCTTTGGGGGGCCCCTTTCATCTATAAATTGGGCCTCTTCGTCCTGCTCCACCTGGCCACTAGACCTTTCTCTCCTATTGTTTTCCACTTTATGAGTTTCATTGCCTGGTCAGTACCCATGGTTTTTACTAGGACAACCTTACCAGTGTGGGTGACCTTCAATACCTCCACTTGGAAGCCTGCTCCCATGAGCTCCTGTTTGCTCGGGAGCTGCTTCCATATCTGTGTAGAGTTCCAGTCGTCTGATGCTCATTTAATGGTTATTTATGCAGGAGCCTCATTAGTCCCGCTTAGTGTCCTTTTGGTCCTTACATTTTTAAAAATATACGAGTAGGTCAATTGCTTGCTCCCCACCATCTGTAATTAGATGGTCTTCTTTTTTGCCTTCCTCGCGGCCTTTTTCCTCTCCTTGCGAGGGATGAAGTCCTGTTGGGCATCCGCTCTCTTACTCTCCATCATATCTACTAAATAATTCTTCTACAACTCAATGTTCATTCCCGGGAGTAACCCCTTTTCCTCCAAGTCATCATCAGATATGACGAAGTGCCTCCCCCTAGTGTTACCCTGCTCTGTCGAAAGCAGGGCCACCTAAAGTAGGATGCGGTTCTTCACCACCCACAGACGGTCTTAAGTGTCCTTAGGACCTCCTCATTATGGTTCACAGGCCTCCTTTAGTGTAAAAGAAGGACCAATTTACAGGTCAATCCAGAAGAAGGTGCTACCTCCCTCCGCTCCTTGACTCCATTCTTCCACTCGAGAAATATAAATATTTAGGGACTTTAAACTATAAGTACAAAATTTTAATTAATTAATGTATAAGGTATTAATTGAAATAAGCATACAAAATTTGAAAGTTTTATAATATATTTAAATTCTTAAAAATTTTAAAACCTTACATAACTAAAAAAACTAATACATTTATATAGTATGCTTAATCATTCTTAAAGCCAATAAACTAAGCTCTTCTTTTAGTGGTTAACCTCCTAAAATTTTGGAGGGGAGTGGGTTGTTTCTGGAAACGATTTAGACTGTTTTTCTGACCCAGTTTCATTAATAAGATGTTGCCTTTCCCGAAGCATACTTGCTCGCATATTCTGAATTTCATGTTGCTGAAACATTTTCAATAGAGCAAATATTGATAAACCAACCCAACAAGCCATAGATGCCCAAGCTCCAAACTGAAAAAAAAAAAATATATACATATATAAATAAATACTCACACAACCACGTTCTATATCCCATTTCTTGGCTATTAACTTTTTAATTAATAATATTACATAAATCTTGGATCTTTCATTTTATAATTCAGTATCTCAAATTTTGGAATATAAAAAATAGATCAACTACAATTAATTTGTAGCCTGAGGGCTAACTTAGGCGGCACTAACAAGGAGAGGTTATAGACATGGTGTCACGAATTTCAAGGTACTTTTTTTGGTGATATTAGGTCGAAAAATATTTTGTTCATGTCCAAGAGTATTTTGCCAAAGTGCCCTAGGAGCCAAGAAATTTATTTTTTATACTATGGTTTTCTGTCAATGTTTTATGAATCTATTTGTTTTTTATATAAAATAAGAAAAACATATTGTTGATTGTATAAATATGTATGATAAATCATAAAAAATCTAATAGCATTATCAGTAAAGTAGGCCAAGTAAATTTTTGCCATGAAAAATAAAATTCAGATTTGTTTTTAATGTCCTTTTAAACTATAAAATACGAATTTGTTTTGATATATAATACATACATTTTTGGACTTGATTTTATTGGTAATTTTTTTTTCATGCCGTTTACTAAATCAATCATAACTTATCAGAACTTTCTCCTAATTAATGTTTTTACAACTGATGGAAAACCTACTTATTGCTCTCCAAACCATGTCAATTACATTTATAACTAGTTATGGTTATAACCAAGATTTGGTTAACTAAGTTTAAACTGCCAGTAACAGTTCAACTTCATCATCTTCACTACCTGTTATTGGTATAAGGTTAAAACTAAACTGAGAATTAGATTGGTAAGAGGTTATGCTTAGGTTAACCTAAAGTTGTTTTGTCTATTTGTAAGTTTTTTAACATTACTAGTGTTTATTTTCCTTAATATATTGAATCTACCTTTTTTAGATTATAAATAACTTTTATTGCAGGTAATTTGTTATTTTTCATGTACACCTAATTATAAAATTAAAAAACAAAATACCACCACATATTCATTTTAACTTATAGAATTGATGCAATCTATTTTATAATCAATTTTTTTTACTATATTTAACTTTAGCAAAACAAAACAAGACCTAGGCATAAATCTAAAATTAATTAAATAGAAAACACAAAAAATTTTTCAATATGATGTACTTTACATTTCTGAAATGCCTCAGGATTCTTTTAATAGATTCTTTAAGAAAACTGCATATGTATATTTACATAATATTGTCTGAGTGCTTATTATACTAAGCTCATGTTACATATGAAAGCATGTCCTAATCTTTCGGGTGCACTTGTATTCCTTGGGTTCCTCAATTACAACTATTCTCCGTTACAATCTCTTATTTCTCCTTTAGTTAATTACCAAATTCTTTCATATTTTATATTTAACTATCTTTTCTATTAGAGATTAATGTGAAATGGTCAATTCTTTCTAATAAAAAAAATTAAAGGTACTTTAGGGGGAGCTAATATTGAAAATTAGCCATTTAAGCCCTGTTAGAGAACATCAATCAGAATAAAAACTACATTTTATTTAAAACTGCTTAATTTTACACTGATATAATGAATTTAATCAAAATCGTTAGAGCCGTTTTCGAGAATGTGTTAAGCTCATGATATAAAATGCCACTTCTGGTTAGCCGGTTTTGACGAAAAAGTTGCTGTAACATCCCTAGCATATAAAACCTTAAATGTGCAATTTCACTTTTGTACGACTTTTCGTTTGAAGGTAAGTGAAAGTAAAAAGAGACAGGGAATTTGATTGAGTGAGTAAGGGAGGAATAAAATAAAGCTAGCCTTAGAATTAGAAAGTGTATTAATTGCACTGAAAAATTTTCCAGCTGAGACAAATAAAATGAAACAAGAACCATTACTGTAATTGATTGTAAAAATAGAAATGGATCCAACAAAAATGCATGATATATTTATTTATTTTTTTAAGCTCTTCATTAGAGAAAGACTAATAATCTAATAACTTCATTGTTGATAACAATGAAGTAATTAGAAAAGAATGTTAGGGTAGAAGAGGAAGGGCAGTAAAATTGGCCCTTTGGAAACATAAATATTCATCTAATTATGTTATTTGATCTATGTAATCAATTTTAATTATTTTTTCTTATTTTTATTATGAGTAGTCCATGGAAAATAGATAGTTAGAATATAAGTGAATAAAAATGGGGGGGGAAAGGTAACAAAAGTTAATTTTGTATTCAAGTAAAACTGCAAACAATTTAATTTACCCAACCACCCAATTAACAGACATAAAAATTTTAAAAATATAAGAATATGATGCACAAAGAGAACTTCTATCCCATAAAACTCATTAACAAATGATAGTACAGTATGATAAATTATAGTAAAAATAGATTATATATAATTATCGAGAAAATAGACAATTGGAATACAAAACACAGATTAAGGCAATGATAAATACATTGACAACAATAGATAGAGAAGTTAAAATAACACAGAAATACATAACACAATTCTTATGAAGGCAATATTTATAAATATAGATGGTATTAGATCATGAATGCAATAAACAAAATTTTTTTAATTATTAAAAAAAAATGGCATAGAAGACTTAACATCAGGGGAAAAAAAGAACTGAAATGGCTAATAAAATCAATAATTTTTCTTTTCTTTTGATGAATATAATTAATGAATATAAGTTAATAAAAACATTGATAAACAATTCCTGGGCTGTTCTATTTTCAGCATATGCTTTAACATTATACTGGAACTAGTGTTGTTCTATTCCCAATGTTGTGTCTTCATCAACTTCTGCTACAATTTCATTCATGCTACATGCAATGATATGCAAAATTGCTTTTGAAACTACTATTGCAATTATACTTGAAAGTTTTTTTCTTAACTCTTGAGCTAATATATAGCGAAATATATTTTTAAAACCATAGCTTCTCTCTACAACATCTCTAGTTCTAATCAAGGATTCATTAAATAGATCCTGAATTCTTGACATGGGGTTTGTTAAAAATAATAAGAGGTAATTTTTAATAATATATCATCTATTTACTACCAGAACACCGTCCCTGAATTATCCTAACTAAAACCTGGCTTTGATATTTGAATTGTGAAATACTATCGCATAATGAGTACTTAAAGGCCACTGAACCACAATTTTTAAGTCAGCATCGCTGATTGTTTAGACATTTAGGGAGAATAATTCAGTACTTGTGAATAGTCTGGTCGGCAGTAAACCTATCTTTTTATCTTATCTAATGTTACGTCACATAACCTGCCTTTTTATCTTGTCTAAGAAGTTGCAATATTGCTTACGTTACGTCACATAACCTGCCTTTTTATCTCGTGTAAGCTGTCGCGTGTGCGTTATTGCATTGGTTATTTTATTTCGATTTTTTATGGTTGAAATGGATTTCAAAGGTGAAATATTGTGAGGAAGATCATGAAATGAAGTTTGACGGGAAGACAAAATGGAGATGCTTTCGGAGGACTTGTAACAAAAACGTATCTATAAGGAAAAGAACGTGATTAGAGGGATCGAAGATTACCTTTTCAACTGTTTTAAAATTAATTTATGGGTGGTCTCATAATTTGACAACAAAACAATGGAGCAAAGAGCAGCTGAAACTATCGGACAGATGTGTCATAATGTAGAACAAATTTTTAAGAGAGGTTTGTGCCCACAACATGTTATACAGGTCAACTAAGAAAATTGGAGGGCCTGGGAAAGTCGTTAAAGTACATGAGTCTTTTTTCTAAAAGAAAAAATCATGTAGGGAGAGTTCTTCCTGAACAATGGATGTTTGGCAGAGTTTGTTGAGAAACAGACGAGTGTTTCATCGTAAAAATAAAGGACAGAAAGGCAAGAATTGTACTATAATGAATTAAAATTAATAAATAAGAGGAGAGCACCATTTATTCTGAATGTTGGAAAGGATACAATACCCAACAACTGAATGAAGCAAACTATCATCATTTGCTGGTGAATCACCAGTATAACTTTGTTGATCCATCAACTGGGATCCATACTCAACACATAGAACGTTTATTGGGTTCAGCTAAGTGGAGAAATAAGAAACATCGAGGAACTGTGAGGCAACACCTCTATTCATATTTATGTGAATTTTCGTGGTGGCGGGCTCACAGAGAAGAGACCCGTTCCTCGTTATTTAAAATAGCATTAAGCTATTTTGTCTTCCAAAATAAATTATGAACATATATGAGCTGTATGAGTAAAATGAAAGTGTTTTATATGTATATATGTTGTAAAATCAAAGCGTTTTGTTATTTATATTTCTTTTTATTTGTATTTCTTATTATTAAATTATAATATTATTATTATATTTATATTTCTTATTAATATATTTCTTTTTGTTATATTATTATATTTGTTTTTGTCTATATCAATTTAAAATCAAAGTGTTTCTTGTCAAAAGTTTCACCAAGAATTGGACGCATTAATTTTTTCTTTAAATCACGAAAAATTGTAATAATTTTAACATGACTCCACCAATACACTCAAAAATCAGCAGGAATTTAGGGCCCTATAAACTACACCAATGGCACAAACCAGACTCCCGTAAACAAATTAAAACTGGAGATATAAAATAAAAACTTTTGAGTTTTTCTTAACTTATTTTTTATGAAAGCATAAATTCTAAAAGTTATTTATATGATTTAGAAAAGCAAGCAAACTTACCAAGGGATGCAGAAACGTTAAGAATGGAGAAAATCCTGAGGAGTTATGAATGATAGAGTAATTGGCATGAAAAGAAAAATTATCCATAAAATCAAGTTCAAAAATTTATATATTTTTATATCAAAACAACTTGGTATTTCAAAGTTTCAAGCGACATTATCAATGAATCTGAATCAATTTTTCTTCACAAAAATTTACTTGGCTTGATTTTTGTGATTTAACCTAGAAATCTATGTAGAATAAAGGCAGAAATTTTACAATTTTTCTTTCTCGGCTGTTAAGGTGCATTGGTAAGAACCTTCTGATATGGGTAAAACATTTTTCAAGCTAGTACCACTAAAAAAAGTTTCATTGAAATCGGTAACTGTATGTCCATAACCTCACCTTGTAAGTTAAAACTATACAATTTTTTTGTAAGCTATAAGTAAATACCATAAAAGAAAAAAAAATCATTAGTTTCAAATTACTCAGATTGCCAAATAATTGTGGTTGAGCTATATAATTACTGATAAAATACTACTTTTATAAGAAAAAGATACTCCTGGTTATACTAACCTGAGCAGTACCAAGTTCAATATAAAAATTTGAGGTATCTATGCCATCTTGTTTATCAATGTCTTGTCCAGATGCCATATCACAACTAGAAACAAATATATATATATACATATATTATAAAAATTATATGGTGTGTGTAAATACCTAAGTCAACTATTGGCTAGTTCAATAAATATATAAAAAAGAAAGTGAATTGACTCTTAATTAGATTGAATTACAATCAAATTTATTTTAGCAAACTGTTGAGCTTTTTAACGAAGATGATCTTAATAAAATGTGTTTATTTAAATGAAAGAAAAATTGTCTAATCCGTCTCACGCCAGACCTTAATTCCCCCCTGCCTGTTCAGGAATACTCTTCGTAAACTAATCTATGCATCTTACTGGTAGACTGGAGTGAACCGTCTTCAGACTATAATACTACACCAAGTAATTCTTACACTAATTATCAATAAGAATAAAATTAACAGAAAAATTTGTCACTTATACATTAAATTCACATTAATAATAATAATAATAAGCTTTATTGACATCAAATATTAACAAAAGCCTCTTCCTAAGGAGGATTTTTAACGGAGTTGGCTACAGCACAGAAAAATGTTTAAATTATTATATTTTTTTTCTTTTCTTTTTTTTAAATGTTTAAAATAAAACAAAATAGATATGATTTTTTTTTTTTAATAACCATTTAAGGCCTAAGAAAAACAAAGCCATACAGTAAACAGAACAGTCTTGGAAACACTCGGTTAGTAAAAAGACAAACAGAATATAATAAAATAAAACAAAGAACTAAATATTGTTTATAACTTGTTTCCATCTGTATCTATCTAGCCACAAGCCACCAGTTTTCGCCTACATGTATCATTTTATCCCTCAACCTCAGATGTGTCGGGCTCCTTTTCTTGCTATTCTCTCTTGGAATCCACTCGGTACATCCACTCACTTTGGACCATCTTTCATGGTAAGAGTGGATCATGTCCGCCTAGCCAAGAACCCTTCTCTATACGTCATGACCCATCATGGAGTCATTAAAGATTCTTCCACGACAAAACTTAGAGTCGTATTTAACGGTTCGGAGAAGATGGTGGGAGGGAACTCGCTCAATAATTTGCTTTTGACCGGTTCACAACTCCAGACTGATATTGCGGAACTTACAGATCATTTTAGATGCTTTCCTGTGGCCTTGACATGCGATGTGGAAATGATTTTTGGGTGTATCCGCATTGCTGAAACTAATCAGAACTTATTACATTTTTTTTTGGAGAAGTGAATC
Source organism: Nezara viridula (assembly GCA_928085145.1). Taxonomy (NCBI): domain Eukaryota; kingdom Metazoa; phylum Arthropoda; class Insecta; order Hemiptera; family Pentatomidae; genus Nezara; species Nezara viridula. Next base: position 109,489,271 of record OV725078.1, on the reverse strand, counting down.
TTCACAGCCGAAACAGGAGTATGAGTTGGTTACCTTGCCATTTGGGTTGAAGTATCCTCCCTTTATTGGGGGTCCTTACATAAACACATACTCCTTACATAAATTAATATACACTATAAAATAAGGCTGTGTTTATTTCTTCACCATATTCATTTCAATTTACATAGCTACGTTTCGGCCGGTAAGTCATCTTTAAGCTAAGGTAAGTCAGACTACATGACCAAAGTCCAAATCTGACTTTGGACTACATGCAAAAACCATGGTTGGATAAAATGGCTTAAAGATGACTTACCGGCCGAAACGTAGCTATGTAAATTGAAATAAATATGGTGAAGAAATAAACACAGCCTTATTTTATAATATTAGAAAATTTTCACCTAAAACAAGCACATATGGATTTAAATATACACTGTCTTTAAATAAAGTTATATTTTAAATAATTTAAATTGGAGAAGAAAAAAATCAAGATTATTGTGAAACAAATATTAAGTTCAGTTAAAAATATTCCCAACACATTTTTGTGGTAAAAGAATATTTAATAGCTAATAGAGCATAAGCAAAAAATTAAAATGTTCTCATCTTTTTTTTTTCTCCTTCCTTGCCTTTTAGGCTATATGCGTTTTTTCCTGGTCAAGAAGAGAGGGCAGAGGAATTAAAAGTACCTCCCCCGGCACCAGGATGTGAACTTGTAATATTCAATTTATTAGGCTGCCAGGCAACACATAATTTACACACGTGTGATCCATAATATGTTACTATCTGTTTTTGTTTAGTTCTGATCATCAGGAGAGAAGCAGCACAACATGGAGATGACTGGTGGTTGTTGTTTCGGATGTAAATAAAAAATAATAAATAATTATTAATAAAGTGTTGCTTATTGGCAACACTGGGCGTATGAGAACCCAAACCTATTAACTCACTGGCAGCAATGCCAGGTAGGAAGGAAAAAAAAAAAGGGCTGCCTTGCTCTCCCATGGAATGTAGCGTCAGTTAAGAAGAAGTGTTTCCTAGGGTTGTTCGAATTTTTTACCTTTTGAATCTCTTCCATTTTTGTCCTCTTGGATGCCCATTTCCTTATTTTGTGGAGGCACTTCTGGTCTCCTCTAATGTCCTCCTTGTTCGCCTCCGATTCATTTGATCATACGCCCAATTTTTGGCATCTGTGGCAGCTTGACAATCTTAATCAAACCATAGTAAAACTCTGACCTTTCTCTCTACTCTAAGCAATTCTGCATTATGCGATATAGCATTGGCTACCTGGTTCCATCTGAAATCTACGGAAAGATCATGGTTGCATATTTTATTTATGTTCTCTCGTACATTACCTTTTAGGCTATAAGAGGGTTTTTCCTGGCCAGAGGGTGAAGGCGGGGGATTGATGCAAGAGTTAAAGCCACCCCTGGCATCGGGACGCTAACACTTAATTATTTTATTATCTCCAACTTTGGTTATCAGATTGCCAGTGCACAGTACCGAGCGTTAGCCCACTCGGTCACAACGCCACATCATGGTTGTGTATTATTGAGTCAAGTGCAAACTGATAAGAAGAATCGGTGTAGTCTTCTTTAAGTTTAGAGATGTAAAAATTTTGTTGTTTTTTTGGTCCCCTAACTTCTCAGTAGGGATATTCGGTCTCCGAGCAGAGCCACAACCAAGTGATGGATGATCAGAGTCTATGTTGGCTGCCCTAAACCTCAGCACATCAATTAGATTCATCTTGCATTTGGTATCATCATAAAATAGTCAATGATTGACCGTGGTACAGTTGGGAAAAATCCATGTCTTCTAATGTATGGGTATGAAAAGTAATGTAGTATTAATGATCATATCTCGAGCTATTGGAAAAACCTACCAATCTTTGCCCCTTATCATTACTGACTTCATGAAGGCTATGCAGTCTGATTTTTGGGAGATAAACTCCTTCTTTTACTATTTTAGCATTAAGATCTCTAGCAATAACTTTAATGTCATGTTTTTGGCATGTATCCATGGCTCTTCCCAGCTGGTCATAAAGAAGAATGGGCCCCTACAGGGCAGTTTGATATTTGGTCTTTATCATTCATAATGCTAAGGAATTATGGAGACAAATTTAAATCTGATAACAGGTTATCTAACATAATAAGATATATGTCATTGATTGAGCTCAGTTATTTGTATATAAAAATGAACTTTTTAAAACAGAAAAATGCATCAGAACTTTTTTTACACATCGATCTATATAAAAAATAAAAAAAATATACCATAAAACAGCAATAAAACTATAGAAAACAAAATACTCACGATGGAAATCTCATAGTCATATCATTGCACCATACAATAAATCCAAATGTAATAACAAGTGCAGCAATTAATGACAACCCACACAAAACAAAACAGCCCACAACATCAAAAAATGCTGAGAGAAAATTACTGAAAATAAAATGCAATTCATGTATCAAAGTGGTGAAAGCATATTATAAAACTATAATTAAAGTAATATATATATATATATAGAAAAATTTCTATAAACACATTACAAAACCTATTCAATGCCATATGAATAGAAGTAATGACAAAATAAATTTAAATAATTATTAAATATATATTTTTATACTTGTAGGTTAGGGCTTCAAATTATTATAATAATAACACTCATATTGATCACAACAGTCCTACTTTATTTCATTTTTTATACCCAAGTTTCTGCCCTTAGGCCATTTTCAAGGGATGAAACCTGTTAATTTAAACAATAACTTGATTAATAGTTTATTTGGTATATTATTCATGAAAATAAAATCCATTAATAATTATACTTATTCATAGGCCCATAGCATATATGGTTTATATTTGATAGAATGGTCAATAGTTTATACTATTACCTAGCTATAAAAACTCCTAGGTTCAAGTCCTAAGACCGTGGAGTAACAGTCTGACTGTACACAGCGTACAGTAGGAGTGTACACAGTCTGACTCTGTCCATCCGCCACTAAGTTCAGTGCTGCCAACTGTTATACTGCCCACTGCAGTCCACCTTTGAAGGAGACATACTTCACTGTCTCTAGACGTGCTCGAAGCTGCCCACTTGCAGTTTGATTAGAGCACTTATGAATACATGAATCTACAATATAGGGATTGAAGGGCCAGCGGTTCCTCCATTGTTACGAACATCCTGCTTGCGTCCACATAGCGTTGTATCAATTTATCATTTTTTTTTATTATTGGGCTATTAACATTTGTTTTAGTCTCTATTTTGATTTTAATATTGGACCAGTCATATCAATTCTCTACTTTGTTTTAGTAGGCTATCGTCATTTTTTTTATTATTAAATGTTTCTTAATTATTTCTTACATATTAAGCATATTATTATTTTCATTTACATAGAAGTTATTATTTTATTTTATTTATTGTAATTGTAAAATTGGTTTCATTTTTTTTTATTTCTTTATTCTTCTTCTTCTTCTACCACGGCACTACAACTCATGAAGAGTCTTTCTTATATTTCTTTATTAATATATGTAAATATTGAAAAATAAATGTTTAATCGATATAATCCACTTTTTTATTACAATTTTTTTAATTCAAATCATAGTTAAGCTTCATTCAAGGTTAATTTAAACCAAAAGGGAGCTTAATAAAAAAAATTATCACAGCCTAATTATATTTTTCCATTAATTATTATCATTTTATATTGGTTAAAACTAAGTGGAAATAAAATTAATTTATAAGTATATTGAAATTCCAGAAAGATTTTTAAAATAACTAGTAGGCCCGTGCGAAAAATTTGCACAGCATATTGTTATCAAATGCCAAATTAATAAGAAAATAAAATAATGCAAGGTGTCAAAAGATAAAGAAATCAAATGTTACTTTATCGATAAATATAATCGAAAAAAAAAACAAAAATTAATTTAAATCTTCATTTTTGTTTGGAACCAACATGTTCACAAATTTCAGTAAGCTGTATATTTGTTAAAAATAGTCTGATTTCGATGGTTTTTTTTCCTTTTGTAGGGAATTTAGTAATCTTTTATACGATTATGGGATAACCGAGGGAAAAGTGTATAATTTTTTAGTTATTCGCAAATAAAGTTTGTTTTCTTTATAACTTGTTTGCCTGAATTTTCAGGATGATTGGACTATTTCGCCTGCCTGAAGGAGAAGGAAACCTTCGAAATTGGTGGCTCAATCTTGAGATTTGGTTAAAAATTAACGATGATATGGCATGCCGATCAAAAACACCATCGATAAATAATATAAACTCCTCCTCTCTCGATCATAGAGACCTCAAGTCGACGAAATGAGACACGTATTCAATGACAGTACCACAATTAATGTAAGGCTGTGTGGATGCGAACCCTATGCCTTGCGTTATCTCGAAAACAGTACATTTTGGGCTTAAAAACACAGGATCTGATAGTCCCGGAGGAACTATCGGTGTCTTGCTCTACGCATCAAAATCTTCAAGATCCAATTTGTCCTGCATCGATCCACAGACCTACTACCATTCCAGTATTGAAGTCTAGCAAAATGTTTGTATCGACTTTATTTATTTTAGAAAGAAAAACAAAAGTGGAGAATACGATTCGCTAACCCCCCGTGAAATTATGAATCCAACGGTACCCCATTCATGGCATTTGAGCATGACAGGAGCTTATATTTGGTACAAAACCGATTTCGAGCCTTACTGTAATAATATATGTGAGGATTTGTGTTAAATTATGAATATAAAAATTGGTTTATTGAATTGTAGATATGATTTTTTTTTTAAATACAGATAGAAATTATAGTTGTTTTATTTTTTATTTTTATTTTTATTTTTTTTTTATTAAACGCCTCTACCGTTGGCTATTAGGCCATTCGGCTCCTGGCAGTCCAATACAACTCCGTCATGAATCCTTTGTTTAAATTTGTTCCGATCGCATCAGAAGTACTGCGGATATCTGACAGAGCGGGGCAAACTGAGAGGTGCAGGTCGTACATCTCATCCTGTTGGCAAAGAAGGCACACAGGACTTTCCACCACTCCAATCCTATATAAATGCCTTTGCAGGTAATCGTGCCCTGTTGCCATGCGGAAATTTGCCACCGATTCTTTCCGATTTTTGGTTTGTTTCATTGTGGCCTCTGTTAAACATTCCCATTTTTTCTCCGCTGCCTGTCGCTTTTGCCAAATCTTCCTTGTAAAATGATTTTAAATTCCTTTTAACAGATTCGTAGGGCAGCGGGGGATTAGTTTGTGGCATTTCCGAGGCGATCCGTGCGAGCTCATCAGCTTTTTCGTTTCCTGGTAGCCCACAATGGCTTGGAACCCATTGGAAAGCCACTCGGATTCATTTTTTAATTAAGTTATTAATCCGATTTCTGGCACTAGTGACATCAGGTTGGTCCAGGCCATTGCAGATCGGCAGTATGGCTGCTTGTAAATCGACAAAGATCACAACTTGGGAATAGGTGAGTTCTTTATCTATTTCAGTCAATGCTGCCGAAATAGCTTTGACTTCTCCATCAAAGTTTGTTCCCCGGCTACCAGCAGAGATGGATAACATGAAATCTTGGCAGTATACTCCTACTCCTGCATTCCGCGTAGCTGTTTGAGCGGAGCCATCGGTGTATAGGTGGAGCCAATTCTGCTCGGAATAGCGGCTATTTATTTTTTCCAAAGTAAGCGCTTTCAATTCCCACTCAGGTGTTTGGTGTTTACTGGTTGTGTTAGATCTAGCTGTGTCTCTGCGATAAATCTTTGACGGTCATTGCATTTATTAAATGGCCGACTCATGCCTAGATCAATGTGTTTTCTTTCCAGTAGGTCTCTAACGTTTACTCTTAGTGGTTTTTGCGTCTTGAGACGCTGGACAGATGTTTCTTGAGCAGCCCAGTACTTTAAACCTAGTCTTTTCATTCTCTCTGTAAGGCAGATTGCTGCCACTTCTCTCCTTGTTTGAAGTCGTTCTATTCCCGTTTGTGACTGAAGAGCTGCAATTGGTGTGGATTTTACAGCCCCTGTAATCAGTCTCAAAGCCTTGTTTTGCACCACATCCAAGGCATGCAGTGAGTTTTCTGATGCAGTTAATAATATCTCACTACCATATTCCATTACTGGTCTTCCAGGGTTAATAATTCTTCGTGAGCGCCATATTTAATTCCTGCCAGTCTTTTTAGCAAGCTTAATCTGCCTTCTCCTTGCTCAATTAATCTATCTAAATGGTTCTTCCAAGTAAGTTTGCAGTCTAATTTTATACCCAAGTATGTTGCAGAATCAGTCTGAGTCAGCTTCTCATTATTATATATAATATCTACTTCTTGTCTTTTAGTCGAGAGGGTAAAGATTTGATAATGAGTTTTGAGAGTATTAACCTCAAACTGGTTGTCCACCGTCCATTTATTTAATCATATTAATACATTATTTAAGCAGCATTCAATAGCTTTCATGTGGCTACTAGTAGCCCAGATAACTAAGTCGTCTGCATACAGAAGTGTTTGAACTCCGGGAATAGCTTCTAGTATTTCAATTACATCGTTAATCATTATGTTGAATAAAATTGGACTTAAAACTGCACCCTGGGGAACTCCTCTTCTTGTCTGTTTATAAGGTGAAACTACACCATTATATTTTACCTGGATATGTCTCTGGACCAAAAAAGAATAAATGCATTTGAACATATTACCTGCCACACCCATATTTCTAATTTTTAGTAACACCATTTCTCTCCAGACTTTATCAAATGCTGCTTTAAAGTCTACAAAAATCGCCAATAGTTGTTTTAAAAAATATGTACACTGAATAATAGGGCTGTGAATAAATTGTATTTATTTATAATATAATATTATAAACTAGTTTAATAATGCATAAAGATAGTATTATAAAAGATTTTTTAATTGTTAAGAATGTTATTTAGAAGTATGAAGAAGTTTAAAATAAAAATAAACATAACCTCACAGAGGGATGCTTAAGTATTTGACTATTTAAGTCAGGATGACAAGGACAATTCAGTCCAATTGTTTTAAAAATTTCTTAAACAGGTATGTGGTTATAAGTATAAAATTATAATAATTAATGGAAAATTATAACTAGGCTGTAATAATGTTCTTATTTGTTAAAGGTTTCATCCCTTGAAAATGCCCTAAGGGCTGAAACATCAATGAAAAAAATAAAATAAGGTAGGACTGTTGTGATCAATATGAGTGTTTTAATTATTAAATAGTTATATTTTACCCACAAAATAAAATTTTGCTGAATGTTTCATTTACATTCCATGAATAACATAGTGAAATAATTTTAATGATGATAAGAAAATTTAATAAATAAATAAACCATGATTTATTTTCCAATTTCTTCATTAGAATATGCTATTTAGAGTATAAATACAATGTTTAACATTAGATGATTTTTTATTATTTATTATTTTTGCAGTGACATGGTTGATATATCAAGTAAGCACACTTTAAATTACTTCACCATAAACACTTCTTTATTACATGTGCACTCAGGGGGGGGGGGGGGAGGAGATTGTGATAGCGTCCGAGTATTTAACTCACATGCCTCCTGGATAGCCTCTGGTGAACTTAATGATCACAGTTGTTACCACTAAAACAGTCCAAACTTAGTGACATTATGAACTGGTCAGTACAACCACGGCCAAATGCAAACAACCTTTTTAAAGGATATAACAATGCCACATTGAAAGCCATTTTTTTTAGTGTTGGAAGTCAAAGAAACATAAAATTTTCCAAATTGGAAAATATTACGAATAACATTAATGCAGACATTTGTGGGGTAGTTGAGACTGGAGCAGCTTTTATGGCAATCTTCAGTTTTTTTAGATCTTAGGTCACTAAATATTTTCGCTTCCCTGTGCTAGGCAAGTTGTTTTTGGAATCCTTGTATTGAAGACATTATTGTATCAAATCCAATCGAGTTAATTAATCTGTTAATCTGCAAGCCCCATGCTCTTCTCTTATTCAGCTAATACATGACACATTGATATTATTCTAGCTCACTCCACTATAGTACCATCCATCAACCATACACTACTATCTGCTCTAGGAGGCTTTGGTTACTGCATAATGGAAGTTTCTGTTACATCATCACACTAACAACATTGTGAAAAACCCAGTACATGATGATATACCAAGAAAGTAAACTGGCCTCCATATACACAACTTACAAATAACCAAATTACTAAGGATCTAGGTAAAACAGATATAGACCGTTCAGCTGAAAAAATACTAATTAGATTTATTCACTGAATTGCTCCCTTCACTTTGCACTTTTCCACATTAAAATATGCTCTTTTTTTCTTTTTTTTTATAACTGACATGCATTTTTCTTTAATATGATGTCAGCTCATATTTCAATAAATGGTTAAATATATTTTTTTTTTATTTTAAACTTTCTTTTAATTCTATAATTTATTAATTGTCTCACATTACTTTTACATTATACTGCTATATTTACATTATTTTTTGATATATTATAATTTTTTTTGTTGATAGATAGTCATTTTTTTTTTTATTCTTCATTTGAATTTTTTTTAAATCTTTTTATTATTAACCAATTTCTGATATGGAAACATTTAAAAACCGTTTCATTGTATGGTAAATTTTACTACATATACTTCAATTGAAAAAAAAAATTTTTTTAAAGATTTAAAACTCATTTTCAACTTTTGCACTTCAAAATATTACCAATTGCTGTTAGTTTTAGAGCTAACAGTGTTCAAAAGACTAGAGAAAGGCGAAATAGAGGAGAAAGCAGCAAGTATACGAAAGGCTGAGGTCAGAGCCCCTGACCCTAAAGGGTACCTGCGACTAAATAATACATCTCACGCTATCTAGTGGTTCCAGCAACAACTTATGACTCATGGGATTCCCAGTAGAGAGCTCTGTAACGAGCCAGAATATTGAATTTGTGCAACTAAACGATAAAGAGCTGAAGCCAACATATTGCTCAGCGCGCAGGAGCATGGTCATTCCGGAACGACTATATTGACATTGCACGCTGGCGTCACAGCCGGCCCGAGCCATTATTTGAGCATCTAAAGGGTTAAATTTACTAAAAATCCATCCAAAATTGCTACACTTAAAGAGAAGTCAAAGATTTTTAAGAGGAAAATAACTTAAGCACCTCTTTCAGAAAGTTTTTAAGAGAACCAATTTTCCCAAAGATGGAATTCACACTCATAAATTCATTTCAAGACTAAATAACCAAAACGCAGAAAAAAATAATCCATTTAAGAAAGGTAAACATATTTTCGGTCATGAGGAAATCATTGATCACTTTTGTTAACACTAAACAAAAATAACTTCAAACGGAAAAAAGAAAATGTTAAACCTTCAACTACTCCTACACTAACATGTGAGCAAGAAGAAAAAACAGTCTTTTCTGGGGTGATCTACAACCTCATGAATTAGAGTAAACTTTGGCTCACACAAAGAATGGAAAAAGTGGTGGTCCTGATGATTCCTACCCAAGTTCCTATTTACCTAAAGTGGTTCCTAATTACCTGGCAAAATTTCAGACACCGCACCGATCACTGCTTCTGTAATTATTATTATAAACAATGAAAGCAGGAATTAGCCACTTTCAGATCACAATCCTTCAATTCCTGCCTTACCTCCCTCTCATGACAAATCCCTCTGGAATAACAATAAAAAATTTTAAAATCCAGTCCTATTTCACATACCTTTCAACGAGATGATGGCCCCTGGGTCATTTCTGATGAAGGCAAGCCAAGGAATTAGCCAAACATCTTTCTTATACTTTCACTACTCATCGGAAAGTACCCACCTACACTGTAGAAGTAGAAGAAGTACAAAGTAGAAGAATTCCTCTCTTTACCTATTCTTCTTTCCATATCACCTAAAGCAGTTAATCCCTTTAAGGTCAAATCCCTTCTACGTAAAATCACTCTTCCTAAGTCACCTGGATATGACCTACTAATCCCACAGATCCTTCGACAGCTTCCATCCAAAGCCCTCATATTCCTTACATTATATTTACAATTGAATCTTAAGAACTACCTACTTTTCTCTCTTAAGGAAACATTCTCCCAAGAAAGTTTCCTTAAATCATGCAAACCGTCCAATAACACATGCTATAGATCAATCAAAAATTTAAATGATCCTAAACATATATATACAGTGCAACAATTTATTGCTGAATCAGGGCCCTCTCCAAAAGTTTTTGCCATTCATCCCTATTCTGTGCAATAGCCATCCAGTAATCTTGTATTGGGTGTATCTTGTATTGTATTACCCTACTCTTCTAGCTTGATAAAGAATTTCCATAGCTAACATTTTGGGGATTTTGTTCTCATCGCTCCTGGCGATATATACTGCCCATCCGAGCCACCTCACACTGATCCTTCAAACATCTGCATTCTTGAAGAGTGCATAGACCTCCTAATTTGTTCTTCTTTTCCAGACATTACCTTTTCGTATCGGACCCAAAATTCTTCACAATATTGTTCGTTCAAAGATCAGCAGCTTATTTTCATTAGCCTTATTCCATGCCCAAGCTTCAGATCCATACACAAGAACCTGGCGAATAAGGACTTTGTAAAGCCTAACTATAGTCTCATTGGTAATGAACCTACTTTTTAATTGCTTGGTGAGGTCAAAATAGCACCTGTTTGCTGCTGCGATCCGACATTTAATATCTTGAGATGTATCACCGTCCGATTTCATCTCTGAGCCTAAGTACACAAAGTGCTGCATCCTCTCAAACTTGCATGTCCCAATCTCAATATGTTCTTCCTGAAAACATTTTGGTCTAGCTCGCATATATTTAGTTTTAGATTCATTTACAAGTCCAAACTTCTTAGCTGACTTTTCTAGTAGAAGAAATGCTTCCTTCAGTGGTTTGATACCTGGCAACAATATCGAAATCATCGGCATATCCGAATATCTGGATGGTTCTGTTGAAATTCGGGCCTGTCTTTTGCATTCCAGACTTCTTCAGCAAGATTAAAAAGAAGACAGACTAGGCCATCTCCTTGTCTAACTCCTGTACAGGAATCGAACTCTTCTGACATGTCTTATCCAATCAGTACTACCTATGCATTTTGTCTCATTTTGGCTAGCCGTATTAGTTTGGGGAAAATATTAAGATCATACAAAGTCTGGTACAATTCTCGTCGATCAACACTGCCATAGGCCGATTTAAAGTCAATAAATAAATGGTGTGTTGTGATTTGGTATACAAGTGCCATTCCAATAATGATCCTAATAGAGAAGGTCTGGTAGGTGTTGGATTGCCCATTCCTGAAACCAGCTTGGTATTTCCCAAGAACTCTTTCTGCATGGGGAACAAGTCTACAGAACATGATATTGGAAAGGCCTTGTAGGAGCATGGCAATAGTGTGATACCCCTATAATTATTACAATCTGTCTGGTCTCCTTTTTTGTGGATGAGGAATATTTCTCCTCCTCTCCATGAAAAAAAAAAAAAAAAATCTGTACCACTACAACCTATGAAGGGTCTTGGGTTCAGTACTATTTAGGGAAAGCACTGTTTCTAGTTCAATTGTTGTGCAAGGAGGTGATGTGACCGAGATCATACTCAACCACCAAGTTTTCCCCCTTAATTAATTAAGGGTACCCACTCCTATCCATGCATCTGGTAAATCTTTCTCCTCCCATATTGATAGTATTATTTCATGGAGGACTTTTCTTAGACATTCACCACTGTGCTTCAAGAGTTCTGTTTGAATTTGGTCATATTTGGGGGCTTTGTGATTCTTTAATTTATTTATGGCCTCGTCTACCCCTTCATCATCAGGTGGCTCTGTATCTATTTTATCATTCCTTCCATGTCTATTCTCCTCTTCCATATTTCCTCCATAGCTATTTCCCTTATTTAGAGATTTCCTAAAGTGCCGCTTCCATCGATGTAGGATAGCATTCTTTTCAGTTAAGAGCAAACTATCTTCTCCTTTACAAGATTTTATTCTTGGTTTAAAGGCTGCTCTTCCACGCTGAAAGAACAAGCTTATATCTTTAGATACTCTAAGATGTTGTACATCTTCCAGCTTCTTGCTTTCCAAGGCTCTCTTCTTTCCTTGATGGACCCTCTTCTCAATCCTTCTGCACTGACTATGATTTGCAGGATTGTCTGGTGCGTCTCTGAATCATCTTTGCAAATGTCTCTTGCACACCACTAAAGGACTTGGCTAGTATATCTGCATTTGAAGAGAAAAAGTTAGCGCCAACAAAGTCAAAGAGTATAACTCCTAAGCAATTAAGAATTTAGATGAAGCAGTCAAGTTATCCAAAATTGGAATAACAAAGATAGGAATGGAAAATAAATCAGTGATTTATTGATTCTGAATAATACATAAAAACAAAATAATAATTAATTTAATAGAATTATTTAATTTTAGTTTTACCTGTCAGTTCCTTTATAGATTAGAATGGACATTCGATAAATTTGCAATATTGAAATAATACTTAAAACAACTCCAACAAAAATAGTATAATTACAATAAGCTTGAGATGCCCAGTGAACAAAAAATTGTCCACTATCTTGCCATTCACCACTTGAAAATAATAAACAATGCCCTCTAAAAAATAAAAAGAATTAAAATTAGAAATTTTTTAATAATAAATAAGTAAGTCAAATCAATAAATACATATCTATAAAACAGTAATATAACAAGGAATATGGTTTCATATTAATTGTTTGTTAAATATTATTTTTAATTAATGAAAATTTATTGAAAGGCCCAGATTATAAGATATGTAGTACATGAAAAATACTCATGAAGAGAGATGGAATCAAAGCGAGAGAGACTCGGATACAAAGCTAGAAAGATTTGAACTCCAAATGAGATAGATTTCAATGTCTCAATTGTGTGATTTTAGCTACAATTAAATGAAATAAATAAAAATAATCTTTATCATATATATACTGTTGGACAAAATTAAAGGGTCACCTACAAATTTCGGTATAAATATTTGTTAATGAAAACAATAAATATTTCTCTGGTACCAGAGTGGAATTGGTGTAATCTTTTTTTTTGTTCCCTTCCTGACATTTTTGCCATACGGGGTTTCAGCAGTGGGTTAATACATTGGGAATACGTAGATCTACTGCTGCCAACAAGATTCTTTATTTTGTTTTTAATTCAATATTAATGGTTGTATACTGTGGTGCGGCCAGGTGCATTGATGGGACCGCACCTTAGTCTCTAGCTGGTTGCACGTTGTGCCCTCTTAGGTAGCTTTCTCCAACAGCTTGGTGCTCTGCCTCTCCCGGAGCTCTTCCTCCTGGCCTGCTGGTGGAAATTCTCTCCCTATCGTAGGTTCCACCTTTTGTCTCCATTTTCTCACGAACTCCATAAAGTGGGGGTATTTCTCCTCTTCCATCAGTTGGGGAAGATCCTCTGCATCTAGGGAGTACAGTCCCGTCCTCTGCATCAATATGCCTCTGGCTTGCTCCATCGCGGTGCAAGATATGACCACATGCTCAGCTGTATCAGGGGCAATCAGGACATGAGGGGTCGATGTTCTTCTCATGCTTCCTGAGTTTGTCTCTAAGCCCCGCTATGTTCCGTCAGTATCTGTGAGGTCCAGTTGTCCGGCTCGACCCAATGTGCTTTTAATCTGGAATAAATGGTGGAGAGTACTTTGTCAAGGTGACTCTTTTCTCAATTGCAATCCATCACCCATTCCACTCCTCTAGTGTCCCCTCTCAGACTATGCCACTCCATCTTTCTGGATCCTCACGGACCCTCCACTGAAGCCCCTCTGGGAGTGTCTCCAGTCCCTGCCTCTTAGGTCATTCCTCCAAGCATCCTCCTGAAGGACGAGATCAAGGGGCAACTACCTGGCCAGCACCATGGTTGCTCATAGTATACACCCTAGGATCACCTTCCTTAGGTAACCGCTCCAGATGGAGGTGCAAGTCAGGAGGCACTGAGAAGGCCCCTTCACCTGACTCGGGAACAGTGGGCTGGTAACCCATTTTCCTTAAATTTCTCTTATCACGATTATGTCACAGTTAAAAAGCCGGACTGATAAACTTGGCAACAGACACTGGCGAAGAAAATGATTCAAGATTGAATTGAGGAATGTAGAAGTTTGTTCACCGAAGGAGCGAGCCAAAACCTTGATATGCCACTAAACAAGTAGGGAGTGGACATTTTGGCTTCGCAAGAAATATGATGGAGAGAATCAAACTTCATTATGCTTAAGGATTATATACCGACTAACACTGGAGACAAGACCAATAGATATGGAACTAGGTTCATGATTAAAAAGAAATGGAAAGGAAGTATCCTGAGCATGTAACATATATGAAAGCATTATTAACAGAATGTGTTATCTAAGGATTAAAGGATGATTTTGCAATATATCCCTGATTTCAGTACACGCTCCAACTGAAGACAGTGAAGAAGAAGTCAAAGATAATTTTTATGGTGTGTTGGAAAGAATTTATGATAGCCTGCCAAGATACGATGCCAAACTGGTCTTAGGAGATTTAAATGCGAAGGTTGGATTCCAGGAAGAATTCAAACCAACAGTAGGCACCAAGAATCCAACGAGAATGGTCGAAGACTTGTTGATTTCGCAATTGGAAGAGGACTATCAATAAGCACCACACATTTCCCTCACAAGAACATACATAAGGAATCATGGGTCTCCCCAGACGGGCAGATAAGAAATCAGATTGACCACATTCTAGTGGGTTCAAGACATGCAGCACATATTTGAGATGTCTGAGTGTACAGGGGAGCAAATTGCATTCAGACCACTTCCTCAGCATCATCAAGTACAATCAGAAAATCGCACATCCAACCCAAGGAGAGAAAGCAGAGAAAAGATAACCCCGTACACTGCAAGCTCTAGAATGAAGAAGTTAGACGGGTATAAAGTGAAAATATCGACAAGAAACTCTCTGAACGTAGTGGAGGAACAGATGCCAGCACCAGATGGGCAGACCTGAAAACAATAATATCATCAGCTGAGGAGGTTCTTGGTCATCAACAAAAACCAGGAAGAGCAGAGTGATTTGTTGAGGACTGCATCAGCTTAATGCAAGAAAGAAATAAAGCCAGGATTGACTATCTGAAGAAGAAGACGAGACAGGCTTACCGTGTTTATAGCAACAAGAGGAAAGTGGCTAGTGGTCTCTGGCAATGTAAAAGAAGAGAACATAAAAAAGAGAAATACGAGCTCTTAAAATGACAACATGAAAATAAGGATGTTCGAGGTTTCTTTGGGGGAGTATGACATATCACACAGGGATACAATCCATGACTTGTTTTCATGAAGGACAAGAAAGGCGATCTTCTGGCTGGCAGAGGACATGTTATCAATAGGTGGAAGAGACACTTCCAGGGACTACTGAACAAGGAACTTCTTCCTTTTTCAAGAGGAACAAGGAAGTTCTTCAACTTAAGGTGGATATAATACAGCAGAACCTCGACCTGGATCGGACCTTAGAAAATGAAGATGAAAACTATGCGGAAACACCACCTGAGAAGGAGGAGGTTTGGGAAGTACTACACAGCATTAAGAATTATAAAGCTCCAGGAGTCGCCTATATACCAGTGGAACTGCTGAAGTATGATGGAAGGACAGTTCTCGACGAACTATACGAAATAATTTTTGATATGTGGGTGAACGAAAAGATGCTGATAAATTGGACTACAGATCTTTTATAGACCATCCATACTGGAGCCCCGGACTGGAGTGTGAGAATTACAGAGGTATAGACGTACTTAATGTAGCCTACAAAGTGCTATCGTCTTTGATTTGTCAGAGGTTGAGGTACATGGAGAAGATTGTTGGTGGCTACCAAAACGGATTCAGGCAAGGAAGGTCGACAACTGACTGCATATTCGCCCTGAGACAGCTGTTGGAAAAGACACATGAACTTGATGTTACTCTCCATCATCTTTTCATAGATTTCCAGCAAGTCTATGACCGCGTTGATAGGGTAAACCTTCTGCATGATTTACGAAGTTTTGGAGTTCCCAAGAAGCTATTGCGTCTGGTTCGGATGACGATGACCGGTTCTAAATGTAGGATCAAATCACAGGGCTCACTGGGACAGGAATTTTCAGGCAATAATGGTCTTAGACAAGGAGATCCTCTGTCAGCAACACTCTTTAATATTTCCATGGAGGGAGCAGTACGAGGCATAAGAACCAATCCTGGAGGCACCATATATAACTATATAACAGATACACACAAGTATTGGCCTATGCTGATGATGTCCACCTGGTAGCCAGAACACTGATGGCGCTTGCAGAAGCTTTGGAGGAGTTTGGGCGAGAGGCAAATAGAAGAGGTCTCAAGATCAATGAGAAGAAGACGGAATACATGAAGAAAGCTCAGAAACCCCCACAGATGCCACCACATACAATTAATATTAATGGTCATAACTTCCCAGATTGTAGGGCTTTTAAATATCTTAGAACATTATTCACCAAAAAGAATGAACTACGCAAGGAGATAGAAGCCAGAATAGCATCAGGAAATCATAGCTTTTTTTGCAGTACATAAAGATTTGAAGTTCAAACATATTTCTTGGAGAGCAAAGGAAGTGTTGAGCAAAATTAATCTTAAATAATAGATAATGAATAACGAATAATTTATTCGAACTTTCAACTACGAATAACAAATAATTCTGTTTATCTTTTATCTAGATAATAAATAAATTCAAGTTATCTATTATCTTTTTATTTGTTATTCAAGTTTTTCCAATAAATTGCGAATAATTTGACTCTAATTTTATTTTTCTTCGATATAAGGGCCCATTTATGTATTTTCGGGTCCATAGTTTTTGAAAATGATTTCCATTTTACGATTAGGCCACTTCATTGCGACTTATTTGAGTTTTTCGGATTTATTTTATAAGAGGATCTATTATATGTTTTCGGAGGCATAATTTTTTTAAACGATGTCTATTTTGAGATTACCTCACTGCGTTTTGACTTATTTGTGTTTTTCGGATTTCTTTCATATGAGGATGTATTTATATGTTTTCGAAGCCTTGGTTCTTCAAAATGATGACCATTTTGAAATTACGCTACTGCGTTCCGACTTATTTGAGTTTTTTGGATTTCTTCCAAATAGGGTTTATTTTTATGTTTTTTGAGCCGTATTATTTGAAAATGATATCCATTTTGAGATTACTCCACTACATTTTGACTTATTTGAGTTTTTCGGATTTCTTTCATATGAGGATCTATTTATATGTTTTCGGATCTATAGTTTTTTAAAATGATCTCCATTTTAAGATTAAGCCACTACGTTGCATTGTTTATGAAGCATTTTATGAACAATTAGTGAGAACATTTGACAAAATCCCAAAATATGATGTCAAAATTATCCTGGGATTTTAATAGCAAAATAGGGAAGGATGAAAGTCTGAGAAAAGGAGTAGGAAAATTCAGTCTCCATAAACATAGTAATGATAATGGATACAGAATTGCGGACTTTGCATCTAGTAAAAACTTTAAAATATCAAGTACAGCCTTTCGGCATAAAAATATCCACTTACAAACATGAGTCTCTCCAGATGGCAAAACCAAAAACAAGATAGATCATATCATGATTGATAATAGGCATCAGACGATATTGAAGATGTGAGGAGCTGCAGGGGTGCAGAGTGCTCAAGTGATCATTTTCTGGTATGGATGAAATACAAACAAAGGCTGGCCAGCAGAACAAGAGGAAAAACAAACAAAGCCAAGAATATATATAATGTAGAGGACCTGAAAACCCTGAGAAACAAGAGCGGTATAAGAAGAAGGTGGAAGAAGAGTTAAGGAGCAGTACCCTAAATGTGGAAGAAGATAGTATCGAAAACAACTGGATTAAAATAAGAGAAGTGGTGAGGAAGGCTGCGGAAGAGATATTGAAAGAAAGAAAGAAAGTAAATTTTATTCTGGGACATTTAGTCACCTCAGAATAACTATAATGAACAAAGAAATGACAACTGTCTGGCGATTATGAATAATTAAATGACAATTAAAAATAAATTAATTTACAAAATTGTCTAACCTTAATATTAAAATAAAGAAACATGTAAATTTTTTATAATATTAAAAATTCTTAATATTAAAAATAAAGACACTGTAGTAAACATATGATCTTGAAGTAGACATATGAATTTAAAGAAAAATACATACGGGTGAGTTCACGTATTTTTACAAATAAGCAATATGACATATACATAGATATTTGATGCAAGATATCAGTATAGTGTAGCTGACATCTCTATACAAATTAAATTTATTTTACATATATTCAGAAGATTGATTACTGAGGAGATGGAAAAATAAATTGTGTTTAAATGTTGTCAAGGATGAGGATTTCCGTATAGAGGTTGTTAGGAAATCTTGATGAGATCATGATGTGAAAGGAAGGAAACAGAATTCTGAGAGGAGGATAACAAGTTTTGTGGGGAATCGATTAGAAAAAAGTTGAGCCATGTGCTTGAGAACTGGGTATGGCGAGTAGGTTGAAGAGGAACGATAAATAGGTCAAGAGAATGGATTAAATCTATAAGGTATGATTTGTCAGGAGATTCTGAGGATAATTTGGTATTAAAGTCGCCAGCTATTATTATATTGTTGTATAAAGGAACGTAGATAAAAAGGGAGGATTCGAAGGCAGGATCAAATGGGACATGGGTAGGGAGATATGTAGTGAGGTAAAGGAGGGAAAAGGGATTTGAGGAAATTTCTACAAATAAATGGAAAGTCGCGAGAGGGAGATTTATGCAGGATTTTTGCCCTCAGACTCCCATGAACATAAAGGAGAACATCACCACTTGTTCGATCTATTCACTTATGACGGATGAGGGCATGGTTAGGAATGGATATGGAGGAAGAGGGAATATTAGGTTTGAGCCAGATTTTCGAAAACAGCAATAATATGATAAAAATTATGAAGGAAATAATCTTGGAATTCATCAAAGTGAGCTGAAAGGGATTGGGAGTTAACATGGCACATTAATAGGATATTAGTCATTTAAGGATAGAGAAGGATATAAATCTTGAATGTTTGAAAAGGAAAGGGACAATCGTAAATTAGTGAATTTGAGTTTCCACTATGTGAAATGCAGTAAAACGGAGAAATATGAGATAAATGATGATGAGATTTAACGAAACGAATAGTAATTGCAACTGAAAAAATTTAATGACTTTTCACACTAAAAAAGCAATAAATAAAATAATAAAGATATGCATAGAAGTAATGTGCAAATATGTAGAAAGATGAGTAAAAACATAATCTAAAAGAACCACTCTCTGAATATTTAGGCTAATAAAAGACATTAAATAAATAAAATAATTTTTTCATATTTAAGGCAATAATACTTCTAATAAAATAAAATAATATTCTTAAGAGAAATATAAAAAAAAAAAAAAAGACATAGTAAAGTTCTGGTGTCTACTAACAAAACATTTATTGGGGGGGGAGGGGGAAGAAATTACAGTTGGTTTGACAAGGAATGTAAAATGGCAGTACAAGAGAATACCAAAGCATATACAAGGATGCTACAAAGAAATACAAGACAGGCCACTGACGATTACAAACAGAAAAGGGATATAGTCAAGCAGCTCTGTAGAATTAATAAGAGAAAAAAAACAAAAAAGAAGAACTGGAGAGAATGGTGGAGGATTTCAACAACAAAAATAACAGAGCCTTCTATGGCAAAGTGAGGATTATAAGAAAAGGGTTTCAACCTCAAACCTGTTTTTGTAAAGGTAAAGACAATCAACTCTTGGCAGGCAAAGAGGAAGTAATAGAAAGATAGAGTGATTACTTCCGAAATATGCTATGCTCTAATCCAAACGAGGAAAAAATGGCTTGGGTACCAGAAATGATGGAGGAAGCAATAGAGCTGGAACCTCCAGATCCTGAAGAAGTAGAGGAAATAATTCTGAATCTAAAAAACAACACAGTATTAGGAATTGATGTGATCCCAGCAGAAGCATTCAAACTAGGAGGAGAGGCACTGCACAAGGAAATATATGAATTGATATCGGACATTTGGATGAAGGAGGAAATGCTAAAAGAATGGAAGGTGACTGTTGTTCTACAAATTCATAATAAAGGGGACAGACTGGATTGCCAAAACTATAGAGGCATTTCGTTATTGTGCACAGTGTACAAGGTTCTATCAACATTGCTGATGAAACGGATTGTGGAGAGAGCCGGAGAAGTGTTAGGGGACTACCAATGTGGATTTTGCTCCAAAAAGAGCAGGACTGGTCATAAATAAAGACAAAACTAAATATGTGTTAACAAAGAGGGAGATGAAAGGCACTAGATATATCGAGGGAGCTGGAAATTGTTTCGAAAGAGTACCACAATTTAGGTATCTAGGCACTGTTATCACTGAGAATAACAACATAGAGAAAAAATAAATGCAAGGATCACAGCTGGTAATAAGTGTTATTGTTCCAAAGAAAAATATTTCGAAATCGTGAAATACAAATAGTTCTCAAAATAAGAGTATATAAGACTGTCCTGCAACCAGTTGTTATATATGGAAGCAAGTGCTGGACACTCACACTCAACGAAGAGGGGCGATTGAACAGGTGGGAAAAAAAAATCCTTCACAGAATTTATGGCCCAACCAAAGAAGGGAATCTTTGGCGTATGAAAACAAATGAAGAAGTAAAGAAGCTATATAATGCCCCAGATATTATATCCACCATAAAGAGGGGAAGGATAAGATGGTCATATACAAAGAATGGAGCATAGTAGGCCTCCTAAAATGATGATAGAGTGACATTCGGGTGAAAGAAGGAAAAGAGTCAGGCCTAGACTTCCGCTGGCTGGGTGTAGGCAGATGGAGAAGGGCGGCCGAAGACAGGTCTATTTGGAGGAAGCTAGTAGAGGAGGCTGAGGTTCTACAAGAATCATAGCGCCATCGGATGATGATGACTTTTTGAGATTACGCCACTGCTTTTTACTTTTGAGTTTTTCGAATTTATTTCATATGAAGGTCTATTTATAAGTTCTTGGAGCTGCAGTTTTTGAAAATGATGTCCATTTTGAAATTACGCCACTGCGTTGCGACTTTTTTGAGTTTTTCGGACTTCTTTCATTTGAGGGTCTATTTATATGTTCTCAGAGCCACAGTTTTTGAAACTGATGTCCATTTTGAGATTATGCCACTACATTGCCACTCTTTTGAGTTTTTCGAATTTCTTCCATATGAAGGTATATTTATAAGTTCTTGGAGCCGCAGTTTTTGAAAATGATGTCCATTATGAAATTACGCCACTGCGTTAAGATTTATTTGAGTTTTTCGGATTTCTTTCATATGAGGGTCTATTTATATATTTTTGGAGCCATAGATTTTGAAAACTCAAATAAGTCAAAACGCAGCAGCCTAATCTCAAAATAGACATTATTTTCAAAATCTACAGCTCCAAAAACATATAAATAGATCCTCATATGAAAGAAATCTGACAAACTCAAATAAGTCAAAACGCAGTGGCATAATCTCAAAATGGACATCATTTTCAAAAACTACGCCTCTGAAAACATATAAATCGACACTTATATCAAAGAAATAAAATAACTCAAATAAGCCACAACGCAGTGTCGTAATCCTAAAATATAGATCTTTTTAAAAAACTGTGGCTCCAAAAACATATAATTCGACCCGGATATCGAAGAAATATAAAAAAATCAAATAAGTCATAACGCATTTTACGTAATCCTAAAATGAAGATCATTTTCAAAAACTGTGGCCCCTAAAACATAGGAGAAGTCCTTAAAATTACAAAAACTTTATTCGAATTGTTTTTTTATCTTAAATAACGAATAATAGATAATAGACAATGCATATTATCTGTAAATAACAAATAATTATCTTTCCACAGATCATCCAATAAATATGTTATCTATTATTCATTATCTAGATAAAATTTCAAATAATTTATTCGAATAACGCCCAACACTGCGCCAAGGTCATCGTTTACAAGACAATTATTCACTCAACAGTCACTTACGACAGTGAGACATGGGTCCTGACAAAGGAGATGGAGAAAAGACTATTCACCTGGGAAAGATACTAAGAAAAATATATGGACCAGTCTACTCTGATGGAGAGTAGAAAATTAGAAAAAAACGAAGATTTAAGAGCATTGTATGATCAGCCAGACATAGTAAGTATAATAAAAAAGGGAAGGCTGAGATGGTTCGGGCATGTGGAGCATATCAAGGAGGATCGTCTTCCAAGTAATCTACTTCTTGAAAAGTCGGATGATACCCGAAAGCGTGGACGTCCCAGAATAAGATGGCTGGACAATGTTGAGGGAGACCTGTGCCAACTTGGAATTAAAGGATGGAGAGCAGTCTAACCAGCCTGGCATGCAATCTGCGATGAGGCCCATGCCCTTCAAGGGCAGCAGCGCTGAATATTATTAGTATTATAGTACATTTCCTCCCTGTAGACAGTACCTGGCCAAACTCCCTCTTCCAGGGTAGCTTCCTACATGAGGTGATTCTAGGATGTATACTACAGGGGATTTTTATCTGTAGTGTGCTGAATATTGTGTACTCTGGGTATGTCAGTGTAAATGTTCCCATAACCTGGAGGACCAGTGGATGTTTGCATCCTACTGGCTTGGCAATCGGGTCACCAGTACCCTATGCCAAGACAATGAATCACTAGAAAAAAATATTAACAATAATAAATAATAAAAGGCTTAGCGAGCCCAAAGGTTCGATGCCGACACCAAAAATCGAAAAAGAAATATTAATACAATAAAAAGTTTATTAACAAATATTTATGAAAAATACCTAAATTCATCCTGATGTAATGTCATTGGAATAGCAATACATAAAGACAGTATAAAAGCAATTACATAGCCAGCCATTTGGCTTAATAATATGACATTATTCAAAGCCATCTTCTACTGGACCTAAAAAAGTAATAATATGTTCATTATTTAATATAAATATTCAAAAAATTAAGGATGATACTACAGTCATCTTAATATATAATAATAACAGAACATATATTAAATAAATAAATATTAAATCAAAATTCTAACCCTTCTTCCCCTGAAGATTTCTGCACTAATCTCAATCCTTTCAAAACTTTTGGAAAGAATAATGCAATCTCAAGTTTCCAATTTCCTCAAACAGTTCAATCAACTTGACCCTTATCAATCTGGTTTTCGCACAGGTTCCTCCACACGATTCGCCCTAATTAAAATAATTAGTGATGTTCAGTCTGCTATAGATTACAAAAACTAACTGTCCTTGTACTCCTTGAACTTTCCAAAACCTTTAATACTATTAACCATTAGATCCTTTTTTCCAATATTGTTTTTCCAATACCCTGTAGGAATTCCAATATTTATTCTGTTTTAGTACCATTGAGGTCATTTGGGCAATGATGGGATCATCTTTGAATTTAATTAGGAGGGCTTATTCCCTCTTTCTTCCAAACATTTAGATATTTTAGTGATGTTATATTTTCAATCCATAAATGTTCAATAACATTTAATTATTGAGCCTGAATAGGAATTCTCGTTCATCTAGATGAATGTATAGCGGCTATTACTGTTTGTAGAAAGCTTTGAGCTAAGAATTATTACACTGGTTGATTTGAATGTTTATTCTATACTCAATTTCACCACCAACTAGCCCTAAGAGTCAAACGAAAATAACACCAGTAATAAATGAGAACTATTATGAAAACAAGTTGGATCAGATACATTTCGGAGAATATTAAAAAAAAAAAAAGAATATGGAATTAAAACCAGAGTGAATAGATAAAGGCCTCTTGTAAATTTAATGAATAAGAAAAATAGGTTAGCAACAAAGAGTTAAAGAAAAAACTTAATTTACTGCAATGATGTAATATATTCAGATGAAAACAAATTTAATATCGATAGAGTGAAGGAAAACTGGAAAGGAATTAGAGGAGTATTTGTCTGCTACAATGAAATTTGAAGGCGGTAGGGTTCTAGTCAATGTATGATTGCATGTGGAGTCAAGAATTGGGTTTTTACCGATGGAGTGATAAAGAAGTACACATGGTATCCTGTAGATAGTGGAAAATTTTTATAAGAGTGATATCATACCTAAAGATCTACAAAAAAGTTCTTACAAACAAGTTTCATATTTAATTTTATATACTTAATTAATAAATTTAAATTTAATTAAAATAGGCTAATTTTCAACAAAAAAGTAAGAAATCCAAATTTTGTGTTTTTTTTTTAAGTAAGTCGTGTTTTTCGTTGAATAGGAAGCAATAAGTAAATTTGAGTTCTACCAATGGGTAGTTTCTCTTCATGTTGTACATGTCATGTTACCAATGTCACATTTACTTATTGTATTTTCTATGTAATACAGTAGTAAATTTCATTAAAATTAAAAAAATTTACGTAATTAGCATTTACTTCACTGCAAAACTAGACAAAATTTACTTTAAATTCCAAAGTTTGCCATTATTAAAACCATTTAAAGACGACTTTTGATGGGCTAAACTAAGCTCAGTTCTTATTTAAAAAAAAAAAACATAACTTATTCACATTCTTTTTTTTATAATCATCCAACTATGCTATAGATACTCCACTATTATGAAAACTTCTTCCTTTGGTAAGCTTTAAGTCTGTGTTAATCAAGTAGAGGTTTATTAGGAAAAATTTGAGATTCACTTCAAGTTGTGTAAAAAAAAATATATGATTTTTTTATCCTATTAAGTAAAATTATCCCTGTTTTCAGCAAAAATGAATACAATTATTTGTTTTAAAGATTATATTTCTTGTTTTTTTAATGTTCTTGGATGTATTACAATAAACATAATTGCCTAAATATATTTTCATTTATAAAAAAAATAAATGAAATAAATAATTTAGTCTGTCCACGCTTGTTGATAAAACAGCCCTGATGAAGACCTGCAAAGTCGGGTTGAAACGTCGGCTTTCAATAAAATAGTTTTATCACTATTTAGCCTATTTATAACCGCAACCTTGGACTACCTTCTTCCTTTATAATGCAACGGTCAACTATTAAATATTCAATAAAAATAAATAAATTTGGAAAATCAGTATTTTTCAAATATTTATCCTCTAAAGTGTTTATGACACTGTTTTCATCCATATATGTATTATAGGAATTGATCCCTATTTATAAGAGACAAATAAAATGATCCTGATCCTAATATTAACGTTTTCATGAAAATAATTGAAGCAATTAGTAGGTTGTTTCTTTTAGGACTAGAAACATTTATTTTCTCACTTATAAATAATCATAAATTTCTATAATACATCCTATAATACCTATAGATCTGGGTAAAAAACACAGTTCATAAACACTTGAAATAAAAAATATTTGCAAACTTATTATTTTTGATTTTTTTCTTTTTTAAAATAAAAAATATATTTAGGCAATTATGTTTATTACAATGCATTTCAGAATAAATAAAAACAAGAAATAAAAGATTTACAAAGAATAATTGTAGTCATTTTTATTGAAAACAGAGGTACTTTTACATGATAGGATAAAAAAATCATATATGTTTTTTACACAACTTGAAGTGCATCTTAAATTTTTTCCTAATAAACCTCAACTTAATTAATACAAACTTTAATTTTATTAAATGAAGAAGTTTTCCTAAAAGTGGGGTATCTGTAGTATAGTTGGATGATTATAAAAAAAAAACTGTGAATAATTTATGATTTCTTTTTAAACAGAACTTAGCTTAGTTTAGCCGCACAGAAGTCTTCTTTAAATGGTTTTATTAATGACAAAATATATTTTTATTTACAGTAAGTTTTGTATAGTTTACAGTGAAGCAATCATTAATTACTTACATTAAATATTTCTTTATTTATCGATCCCTTTTCCACAAAAAACACGACACCTAAAAATCACAAAACTTAGATATATTACTTTTCTGCTGAAAATTGGAACATTGTTTATATAAGCTTTTTTGTAGCTCTTAGGGTCTGTTATCACTCATATAAAAATTTCCCTCTACTAATAGGACACCCTGTATA
This sequence comes from Nezara viridula, assembly GCA_928085145.1. Taxonomy (NCBI): domain Eukaryota; kingdom Metazoa; phylum Arthropoda; class Insecta; order Hemiptera; family Pentatomidae; genus Nezara; species Nezara viridula. Next base: position 109,463,304 of record OV725078.1, on the reverse strand, counting down.
TTTAAAATGAATGGAAAGGAAATTTAAGGGCAGGTAATAGCAAAAATGGGTATTATACAAATGAACATTTAACTCCTATTCAAAGTCAAGATTTGAATCTCATCAAACATTTTTAGATTTGTGACGTTTTACTGTTCAGTAATAAAAATACAACGTCACTAAAATATCTTGAAATTAAATTGTTTAATGAATGGTGGAATATTATGCCACAATTGAATTTGAAGATGATTTCATAAAAACCATGACTTAAAATGGTACTGAAAAACAAAGGGCTACATTCAAAATATAATTTTAAAAAATTGGAGTAAAATAAATAAGTAAATTATTATATAACATGAATATGTACGAAGACTTTTGCTGCATTGAAATTCTTGTTTTATACTTAATGTTTATTTAAAATATATTTATTTATTGTTAGGCAAATATTTTTGAAAAAATTAATAACAGTGGTATTGAAGTTATACATAGACAATTAAATTAATAAATATGTAGAAAATAATTGTTTTTTAATGATTTTTCATTGCATGTATGAAAACTTGCTGGCCACTTTATCTGAACTTACATATTTTAAGATATTTTCATACAAAGAGAATTAATCGTTTAAAAATCAGAATAATTTGGCAATTTTTAAAGCAATAATGAGACATGCATTTGCAATATAAAAATACATAGAAGAATTTGGTTCCGGGATAGAAAACAAGAATCTTGAGCTTACCCACACTGCCTCAAAAAAGATTCCGTACAGTAAGTTGTTCTTTGACATAGTTAATAATTTATTGATTATATTATTTTTATTAATGAAATTAATGTTGTACAGTTAAAAGGCAAGCTAATCGAGTTTCACTAGTTCAGAGAAAAGAGAATGGCTGCTCTGTAGTTTTCCCAAAAAGGAAAATCCCAAAGTGGAGAGAGACAAAGGTTTTTGTTTTGCCAAGCAGTTGATGTTTGAAGATCTTGTTTGGCAGGGAGAATAGTTGTTTGGAATTACAAGAGAGAGGATTTCCCAGGATGCTTGAGTTGAGTAGGATAGTGATACCATTTTGGGATATGTGTTTGGCAGAACATAAGAAAATGTGTGAAGACAAATGAATGCAGTGCCACAAAGAAAGAAACATTGTATATAGAAAAAAGGTTAGCTTGTCAATTCATACTTGACTTTATTTTAAAACCAGTGTTTAATTTTAGTATAAATAGTGTAAATAATAATAGTTTGTCTGAGTTGATCTGGTTTTCAGTAACCCATACCTGAGATAAATAAATATATTAATACTCTCATAATTTTGATTATTATTTAATAACCTCTTATTTATTTAAAAAGTATCCTAATAGTATTAAAATGATCTTCCGAGGTTATATTATCATTATTTGTAAAATATAAGAGAGATGTTACAGTATTTTATTATTCTGGGACTGTTGTTCCATTAGAACAAATTATAAGTACACAATGCATGTCTGTGTGGTCATACATTTTTTAATAACTTGTTTATTGATAAATATTACAATCTGTCACAATTATGGACACTTATAATCAACTCTAATGTTATGACTACTACCCTGAATTCCTGTCACATCAACGTACAATCCCTTATTGCACACTACGATGAATTCCAGAAATATTTCCTTGACAATTTTTACCACATAATAGCAGTATCTAAAACCTGGTTAAAACCGTTTATTCTATCCTCCCAGATTTCCGTACCCGATTATATGTTCCTACATCACGATAGATATCATCGCACGGGAGGTGGTGCCGGATTATATATCCATGACAGTCTTAAGGCCAAAATGCTCCTGCAGACTCCTTATCTTGATTTTCCTCACAAAGAATACATGTTCGTTGAAATTTCTTCTATTTCCTTTCCTCTGTTGTATGTCGTAATTTACCGCCCTCCTTGTATTTCATTTGACTACATCTTTGAATCTTCCCTTATTGACCTGGTTTCCAACTACACCAATATTATCATCACTGGTGATTTTAACGTGAACATGCTTTCACAATCTCCCAAAAAATACTTCCTTACTGACCTGCTGTTTTCTGTTAACTTTCACCTTGTACCTTATTCTCCTACCCATCACACGCAATGTTCTAACACTTCTATATATTTCTGATTCTCCCATCAAAATCCTTTCCTCATCTGAACATCCCATTCCATTTCTTTCATCACATGACCTGATCCAAATTACATACAACCTATCAGTGAAATCCTTCACTCCCAAAATAGTTTCATACTGTAATTTAAACCTTCTCTCCTATGAATCCTTTCAACCAGACCTTAATTCTCTCCAATGGGACACCATATATTCCTATAATTCTGTTGATCCTATGGTATCCACCCTGACCTCAAACCTACAATCCATATTAGACATCCATGCTCCTCTGAAAACCAAAACCTTACGCCGTCCCACTGCTCCTTGGCTGACCAGTGAAATGATGAAAAGAAGAGACGCAGCAAGGTGTAAGTACTGCCGAACCCGTTTGCCTATGGATTATGCCTCTTTCAAGGAACTTCACGATGGAACCCAATCCGCAATCTGACTAGCTAAAGCCACCTACTTCCATAATGCCCAGTCCAATGCTAACGACTCCAAATCCAAATGGAATATACTCCGTAATCTATCCTAACTAGAATCCAATAATCTTAGTTCCTTCTCTCTTTCTCCAGATGATCTCAATAACCATTTCTTATCCTCTAATCACAATGCTTATCCAACTTCCGATATTAAACACCACAATTTCAATGCAGAAGACTTCTTTTTCTCACATCTTACCTACAATTACTTTCCACTATCCTAAAATCCCACACTAATGATTATGATCCTAATAATATTCCAGTAAAAATAATAAAATCCAGTCTTCCTGTCCTCATTCCTGTGCTTTATCATATCTACAACTTCTCATTGCAAAACTCCATACTCCCATCCCCCTGCAAAACTGCCCTAGTACAACCTTTGAATAAATTTTCCAACCTTACCTCGCTGCACGACTTCCGACCTATTTCTCTCCTATCCAACCTTTCAAAGCCGTTAGAAAACCTTTTTCAAAATCAACTCTCCAACTTCCTAGAGGAACGTTCCCTTGTCAACCCATTCCAATCTGGCTTTCAAGCTGGCTACTCAACGCAATCCACTCTCCTCAAACTCCATTGAACATCAAAATCTTACTATCCTCATCCTTCTATATTTTTCCAAAGCACTTGACACAATTGATCATAACAACCTCCTTACTAAATTGCACAATCTTCCTCTATCAGTGCCCTGCATTGGTTCAAATCCTTCCTTTCAAATCGGTCCCAGAAGAGGGTTTGATCAAAAGTAACACCCAGGTTTTTAACGGAAGTATGGAATAAGGTAGGTGAGTTGTTCAGGAGAAGATTGGGAGTACCGGGCAGGATTTGAGGAGTGAGGGGGATCCTATCAAGATGGCTTTTGTCTTTTCAGCATTCAGAGTGAGCTTGTTGAGGTTTGACCAAACACTTATTCTGTTAATGTCTTTTTGGAGTTTTAGGATGGCATCAGAGGAATCGGTCGGATTGAAGGGAAGGTAAATTTGGACATTGTCGAAATACAGGTGGCATTGACAATGAAGGATAGAGGAGGTCATTTATATAGATGGAAAAAAAAGTGGGGGATAAGGAAGAACCTCTGGACAAGAATAAAGATTCTGATGGGAGGTTATTAGGGATTACAACATATTGGGAGTGACCTGTAAGGAAAGATTGGAATCAATTAAGGGCACCAGAACAAAAGGAGATATTTTTAAGTTTAGGAGGATGTTGTGGTCTACTGAATCAAAAGCTTTGGAGAAGCCAAGGAGAATAAGGATGGTTAGTTTCTGCTGATCTATGGCTGTATGAAGGTCTTGGGAAATTTTGATTAGGGCAGACTGAGTAGAATAGCCAGGCCTGAAATCAGACTGGTAGGAATTTAGGAGATTATTCTGCTCTAAAAAATGGGATAGCTGGAATTAGACTAGTCGCTCTAAAGGTTTGGAGAGGTTTGAAAGAAGGGAAATTAGACGGAAATTATTAAGAGTTGATGGGCTAGAGGTCTTCTTCAAGGGGAGAACCAGGGCAGTTTTCCAGGATGTAGAGAAGGTAGCATTTTGAAGAGAATAATTATAGATATGATAAAGGATCGGAAGAATGGATGGTTGCGCGGCTTTAATCACTCTGACTGAGATTTTATCGGGACCATAATAGTTGCATAATAGTTGGTAATGTGGGGAAAAATAAGTGATCAGGATTAAAAGAGGAATATAGAGGAGCCGGAGTGGATGAGGTTGTGAAAGTGTAGAAGACAAAGTTAGCGTTGAAGTTATCAGTAGAAACGGAAATGGACTGGGACTGAAGTATATCAAGAATGGTCAGTTTTCTAAGAATAGTCCATGTGGCCTTGGTATAAGGGGAGTTGAACGAAGAATGATGGTAATAACAGGATTTGGCATGGCTTACTGCAGATTGAGTGCTGTTTCAAAGCACTTTGAAAGGGAGAAAATCTTCAGGAAATCGAGTTTATTTGAACCGTCGCCTTGTAGCATCTCTTTTCTCATACACTCTCTCAAAGCAGGAATCAGCCAAAGAGTGGGAGGATATCGGATGGTTTTCATGATAAGAAGAGCATGTCAGTCGAGGATGGAGTGAAGATGAGTGGTAAGGGTTTCTACCACGTTGTCAATGGATTTTGAGGAATAAATGGGATCCCACTGGATATTGTCAAGATCTTTTGACAGTGTTTCATGAGTGAGAAAATTTAGGTTTCGGGAGGATATTGTTTGGAAAGAAAAAGATGAGACAGGAATATTGTAAGAAATCTGGATAAGATCATGGGAAGACAGAAATGGGACCTGGTGCTGTGATACAGCAAGGAGTTTGTCAGAGGAGTCTAGGATAAACAGATCGAGCAAGGGCTCTGAGAACTGAGTATGATGGGTTGAATTGTAGGGTACTATATAAAGGCGAGGGAATGTAGGAATGTTGTTAGGTAAGAATCATTGGAGGGTGGCATCAGTAAATTTGTATTAAACTTTCCAGAGAGGATGACATTTGAGTAGGAAGGGATTAAGTTGTACAGAGAAGTCTCAAATGATTCATCAAAAGGAATTCTAGGAGGGCGATACATGACAGCAAAGTGAATGGCAGATGACGTTGTGCAGATTTCGGTAAAGAGGTATTCAATTTTCGGAGAATCGGTTAAGGAAGAGCAATGATGGATTTTAGATTTAAGACTGTCATGGACAAAGAACTCCACCACCCGTATGATCTACTCTGTCATGACGAAAAAGAGTATAGTTAGGTAGAAGGATCTGGGAAGACGAGATTGTGGGTTTCAACCAGGTTTCGAATACGGTAATTAAATGGTAGAAGTTATGGAGAAAAAGTCGTAAAATTCATCAAAATGGGCTAAGAGTGACTGAGCGTTGACATGGCAGGTTAAAAGAATATTAATCATGGAAGAAGGAGGGATGGCTTGGTAAACGTACAGGTGTTAAGAATAGGAAAATTTCTATAGTGGCTAGAGCTAATAAAAGAGCCCAGATACCATAATTAATGATAATATCTCTATTGAGAAGAACAATAAGTTTAAAAGATTTGAATTTAAATGAAAAATAAAGAAGAAACATTTCCCAGATATTAATAATGAGGAAAAGTAGAAAATATAAAATTTATTTAATGAAAAGTCTGTTCCTACCGTGAGAAAGAAAGAATTAACATAAATTAGAATGTCTTAACAAATCAAAACTAAAATGTTGTCATAAACAAAATTAAATTATTATCAATGTAGATTAATAAAATAAATGCAACAAAAACCTAAACCTGAAAATATGAAAGAGTGAAAACAAAATTGTACAAAGTAATGAAACATGCGTGTACATGTCAAATAAATATGTCTGCTGGCCATCATCCTGTCGACATTTCACCTTGCCCATACTAAACCACACATATCTGATTTTCCCGGCATACTTCTTCTGCGGGGTCAACCAATACAAGTGTGAGACAGACATAGCTTCGCTCAGCTAAATCTTGTAGGCATCATTTTTTTGTCAACAAAGTTTCCATACATCTATAATATTTTAATTCTATTTCTATTGAATGCTATTGTTTTTCTCTAAACTATTATCTGAACACTAAATTCAAGAATAAGTTAAGGTTCAGTCAGCCTACTTCAAATCAACATGATGCGTCTTGAGCAGAGCATTCGTGACCAAGTTGGGAAGTCAAGGATTTTCTCTCCAAAAAATTGGAAATTTAGTAAATAAATCGCATGCAACTGTGCAGTATGTGTTGAACAGACAGCGAATTAAAAACATTGGAGGATAGGCCTCATTCAGGGAGCCCAAAAAAAATTAACAGAATTTATAGGACTATTCTGAATCAGATGCGTGAAAATTACCATACAAGTAAACATCCTAAGCCAATTGACTTGAAAGAGATTAAAGGGTATCGATAAATCCAGACACTGTCATGAATGTCCAGAGAAAGAAAGGATTTCATGAAAAAATTACAAGAAAAATACCCTTCATAAATAAGCAAAACAAATAAGAAGAAGAGGTTGACATTTGCCATGAAGTATGCCAATAAATCAGAATGTTCCTGGGATTCTGTTATCTTCTCAGATGAATCTAAATTCAATCCTTTTGTACCTGATGATGGAAGCTGTCATGTCTGGAGAAAAGACAAATAAGCCCTTATTATAAAGTTTGCAACCGACTTTCAAGCAAGGATATGGAAGTTTAATGGTATGGGGGTGTATAAGTTCTTCAGAATTTGAAAACCTTGTTTTTATTGATGGTATAATGGACCAGCAAGTATATCTAAATACACTAATTGACAATTTGAAATTTTCTACTGAAAAACTTAGACTTATGTCTAGGTTCATTTTTCAATAGGACAATGATCATAAGCACATCACCTAGAAAGTGAAATAACGGTCAATCGACAATGTTCCATAACAGTTGCAAATTCCTCCCTAATCACCAAACATGAAACCAATAGAAAATTTGTGGGATGAATTGGGACAGCAGATGAAAAATCATGGTATTAGAAGTGAAAATCTCAAAGCAGCTTTATTGGCAGAATGGGATTCAATTCGCAGCGAAGTATTAAAAAATTGGTCCTTAATATATAAGATGGACTAAATGAAGTTTTAAGGGTGAAGGTTGGTTGCATAAGGTATTAAAAAGTTAATAATACAAAGATTGTATATGTTTGTCATTTATGGAAATTTTATTGACTCAACTTTCATTAATGTTTAAATTATAATATCGCAACCAATGTTGATGTCATTTTCCTTAATTTATTGTCAAATAAAAATTTTTCAAATACCTTTTTCCAAAGAAAAATGAAACTTATTGTATGTATGGAAACTATTTAAGGCAGTGTATCCCACATTAATGATAAACAAGAGATGTCTCAATTAAAAGTATTAATGTTTAAATCACACATAAAATATTTCTATTGATTCCTAAGAAAAATTAAAAAAGAAACCAGAACTGTAATAAATTGGCAAAAAACAATGTTTAGATCACCTCGACTTAAAAAATTATACAATGTCATGTCAAATCACAAAGTCATTGATAAGAATTTCAGGTCTTTCGTATTGCAAAAATTCAATCACAGAAAAATGGTGTTTTGAAAGGGAACACTTCAGACTTATCAAAACAAACCGTTCCGAGTAAATAATCATTAACATTACCAAAGAGAAAGGAGTTGTTTGTAAGTTGTAAAATCCTCTAACTAAAAACACAACCTTTTCACACGTTATTCTATGTATGAATATGTATTTGTGTATGTATGTATATGCAAGAATGTTTTAACGAGATTTTATTCTTTATAAAAAGAATTAAATTACAGGTAGTTCCACTAGTACAAATCAATAATAATAACTACTTCAATTATATGTCATTAGATAATACAAATGATAACACTGAAGATTGCAACAGTATTGTAGTACACTGTAGCAAAGTTACATCTCCCCCCTGAAGATGATTCTTACGGAGAATAAGGAAGGAGTTTACTGGAATGAAAGAAGTTAAAGATCTTCTTCCTCTTTCCACCTGCTACTTCATAAAACGTAGGTGAAATGTGGCGGACTACTGAAAATGGTCTGATCCGTATGGGGTCGAGTTTGTTACGATTAATTTTGTTACCATTTTCGATATACACCAAATCACCAACGTTAAAATTATGATGGCATCGATTCCTATCGACACGTTTCTTATTGATTTGAAAACTTCTTATTGAATTTTGAAGAGCTGTTTTACGATCTTTTTTAAGGGAAGACGGATTCTCTTCGATGAGGGGGGAAATATCTTGTTTCTTTCCTAACAGTAAGTAAGATGGTGCAAATCGAGTGGCACTATGATTTGTATCATGAATCATCACTCACTGACACACTCCTGTTTGAGAACCCGTCAGGCCTTATTTGTTTCGTTCTTTATTTTACATCTTAAACTATTCACAAGTGTTTGGTTCAATCTTTCGCTTATTCCATTAGTTTCTGGCTGGTCGATGCAGGTAAATACAATTTGTATGCCATCTTTCGCCAAGTAGTTTTATAACAACTTAAATTTAAGTCAACATATTGGTCGGCTAATATGATGGAAATATTATGCTTTTTAGTGATTGGCTGAATTAAATTTATAAAGACTTAAGCACTCTGACCCTTACTAGTTGAGATCCAGGCATATCTGATGAAATGGTATACCAAAATGTGCATATATTTCTTTGGTGACCGATTTCCTAAAAACCCACTAGCACTGTCAAGTGACATTATTTGGAACGGCACAGTGGCAGGACCTAATTGTGAGAGAAGGCCGATAGCTCGACTGCGATGGACCTTCTTCCTAACACAAATCTGACAACTTTTAAAGGAATTATGAACATCTTTGTTGATACCATCGAAGTAATAATGCGGCCTGATTGTGGCGAACATCAGTGCTGGACCAGTGTGACCATAATGCTCATGAATAAGTCGAATGACTTCGTTTCCTAATTTTGGAGAAACGAATATTCTCAGTTTGTCTTTTAACTTTTTTAGTATCATCCCTTGCTTATAGGCAGTGCGTTTTACTATTAAAGATTTTCAGCTTGGTCTTTTAAAATCTGAGGTAAATCGATTAAGTTCACAATCTTGATAGCATCTTCACTGTCAAAATATTCTAAAACCGGATTACTTGACAGTAAGTTGGCTAGGATATTTTCTTTTCCTTTTTTATAAATAATAGTAAAATTTAATTGCGACAAATAAAGAAGTAGGTAGCCAAGGATTTCATCTGGTCTGGCATTAATCTCTAAGTTTTCCAATGGCTTATGATCGATGCGCAAAGTGGCGTCCTATTAAATAATACTGCCAAGACTTGATTGCATCTTTAATCGATTTCCATTCTAAATTAATTATATCATTATTATAACCGTTTTTCTCTTTCTGACAGTTTTCTAGAGTAATACGCAACAGGAGGCAATACTCCATCTTCTTGTGACTGTTAAAGTGTTGCATCAATACCTTTAAAACTGGCATCTGTCTCGATGAAGACAGGCTTATTATAATCGTAAATTGACAGTATAGGCGCGTTTTTAATTTGTAAGATTTTTTTTTAACGAGATTTTATTCTTTATAAAAATAATTAAATTACACGTAGTTTCACTAGTACAAATCAATAATAATAACTATTTAAATCATATGTCATAAGGTTGCAACAGTGTTGTAGTACACTGTAGCAAAGTTACATATATAAATGGGGACGGGGTAGGCGTACGGACTAAGGCGCTTGCAATAGGTAATCAAAGCTAAGCAACGTCGAGCGTGGTCATTACTTGGACGGCTGACCGTCTAGTCAGCCGTCCCGTCACCAGGGAAAGACACGCTGTCCGAGATCCCCCCCCGGGTATGTGAGACCCGTCAGCCTACAGGAGGCAACTCACACCGCAGGGAGGTGAGTGACCCAGCGGTAGACATAGTTCCTTGGTCCTCCAGGTTGGGCGTTGGGCATAGAGCTAATAACCTTATCCGGTCAAAAACACCATATTAAGAAACCAAAAACCAGCCTCGGAAAATCTGACTGTCTTAACAAAGTAACGATTCCGGCTTTATATAACAGACTCCATATCGGATCATGGAATGTTCGGAGCTTATACAGACCAGGAGCCGCCCAAAAGGTAGTTAAAGAAATAAAAAGGTACAACGTACCGTTAACAGCCATTCAAGAGCTAAGGTGGCCAGATAGTGGGGAAACCACTATAGACGGCTACACACTGTTCTACAATTTGAGAAACGACTAAAATGGGACAGCTGGCACTGGATTTATAGTTAATCCGGCCGCAAGGAAGTCAAGTTGAAGTTGTGAAGAGATTGTTGGTTTAATATCACGATTAATAACGTGTATGCACCAACCGAAGGAAAAGAGGATGAGGTGAAGGACGATTTCTACGAACAGTTAGAAAAAGTTATGGACCAGGTTCCAAAACATGACATAAAATTAGTCATGGGAGACTTCAATGCCAAGATAGGTCGATAAAACCCAATTTAAGCCCATCATCGGAGGCCAAAGTTTCCACGAAACTAGCAATGACAATGGAGTGAGATGCATTAGTCTGGCAGTTGCTAAAGGTCTAGTAAGCATACGATGTTCCTGCACAAGGACAAATATAAGTATACCTGAGTAAGTCCTAAAGGAGCAAAAAGCCAAATCGACCATGTGCTGATAGACAAGAGGCATCAAAGCTACATACAAGACTTAAAGAGTTATCGTGGAGCAGACAGTGATTCGGACCATACTCTGATTAGAATCAAACTCTGTCAGAGGCTGAAGCGAATCCACCGAATTGGGAACCAAGTGGAAAGAAAGAGGTACGAAGTCCGTAATTTAAAAAACCCTGTAGTACAAGTTGAATTTCAAATTGAGCTGAAAAATAAATTCGAACCTTTGAACTCAGAAGGTCTCACGGTTGACCAACACTGGGAGGCACTAGAGTCAGGGCTAAAACAAACAGCTAAGGAAGTAATAGGGATTCAGGAAAAAAGAAAAGCCAAGAAATTTTTCACAGAAGCATGCGTAAAGTCACTGGAGGAAAGAAGAAAAGTCCTCTGCTTACAAACTGATCAAGATATGCTGGACAAATACACAGCCGCCAGGAAAAATACAAACAAAATAATAAGAACAGCCAAAAGAGAATTCCTCAAAGAAATATTACAAACTATTGAGGAAAACTGGCAGGCAATTCTTCGCAGATATCAGGAAAGAAAGGGTAGGATATAAAGCGAGAAATACACAAATGCCAGGGAAAGATGGCAAATTGACGGCATCAAAAGAAAAGATCCTAAGCATCTGGAAGGAAGACTTCCAGCAGCTGCTTAATCAAGGGCACCCCATAAACGAAGAAGGCATGGACCACACTGAGGACATCAATCCACTTAAAGTTGGAAAATCAGATATTCTGGATGTGGAACTAGCTATCAGCAGGCTTAAAATAAGAAAGGCCCCAGAGATAGACAACCTACAATCATAATTGTTCAAGGATGGGGGAGAAGAACTCAGAGCCAAGCTGTTAGATCTAATCCAGAAGATATGGGAGAAGGAACGGATACCAGAAGCATGGAACCCAGGGTTAATCTGTCCTATCCTTAAGAAAGGCTCCATGTATGAATGTGGATATTACAGAGGCATAGCACTTCTTCCGGTTGCCTAAAATATAATGAATAATATTCTGCTAAATCGGATATATCCGTATTATGAAAAAATAATAGGACAGGGAGGAGTACGGTAGATTAGATATTCATCCTAAAACGAGTACTTGGAAAACGATGGGAAGTAGATCAGGACGTACACGCATTATTTGTCGAATTCAAATGAGCCTATGACTCCGTTGACAGAAACTGTCTCTGGAAGATCATGACTGAGCTGGGTGTTCCCGGGAAATTAGTGAGGTTGACGAAGGCATGTACAAATGATCCTAAATGCAGGGAGAAGTATCTGAAGCCTTTGAAGTTCGAACGGGATTGAGGCAGGGAGATGGACTTTCGCCGATGCTGTTCAACTTAGCACTAGAGAAAGCAATAAGAATAACATCACGCGAAGATGGAGGGGCGCACGTTGGAATGAAACATAAAATTGGTCTGCAGATCCAACCGAAAAAAAATACATATATAAAAAAATTAAATTTACAACTAAATCACCGGTACAAAATATTATGAGATATTTATATGAGATATAACTGAATGAATGAACTAAAAAAAGGGAGTTTTGGGCAGAGTAACAGTACGCAGGTTCAAGAACAACTAACTTTATTATTGAATTCATCCGGTATATACGGAGATAATTTGTTGTTAAATACAAAGGTTTCTTTGTATTTGAGATTTTAATTTAGTGTAGAGTATAGGGTGGTCTGAGGAGACAAAAGCTTTGGAAAAGTCGAGGAGTATTAACACAGTTAAAATTTTTACGTCCATTGCGGTATGTAATTCATTGTTAACTTTTAGAACGACGGATTGTGTGTAGAAGTCAGGACGAAAACCAGATTGGTTAGGAACAAGGATTTATATCGCTTAGTAGGTAACTAATTTGATAAAATCTGGTATTTCGGAAACTTTTCACGAATTTGAGAAACAAATAGTTTCAGACTACTTTTTAGGAATCTGATTTAATAAAATCTGACCAATATTTAGAAACTTTTCGAGATTGTAGCAGTTATTACGTGCGAGGCGACGTGACAAAAAATTGGAATCCATTGGTCAACGAGTTTTTCCTGCTGGCTAATTCAGCCTTTCTATTAGGTTTATGAAAAATGTTGATTAATCTGATAAACAGAAATCCCAAATTAATGACACACAAATCCATGTTATTATTTAAAATGCTATGTGTTAAGAAAATGTATTTTTTTATTTTATATTTCATAAAATGCTAGTAATCTATTTATATATTGTATATAAGTAGCAAGTGTCATGGCCGCAAGTGCAGTTGAAGATTCACGTCGCTCTGTATTTGTTACTATGTAATGTGGTTACTATTTAAAATTCTGGTGTAAGACTATATCAACAGTGACTATATAAACAGTGGTACATTTTATGTCACATATGTTCAGGTTAGTAACTATTGATTAACAATGAAGCAGTAATAAATTAGTGCTCGTTCGGCAAGCCCAAGTGGCCCGTAATCCCTTACGGGTTTACCTTATCTGTAATAAGTTACGGTTAAGACTCGGCTCTGTGTATACTAACATTCTTCGGCTTTGTTCACAGTTCGAATCCAAGACATTTAGGTTTTTTTTTTTTCTTTTTTTTTCTTTTTTTTTTCTCTTTATATTTTTAATATTTTTCAGGAGACTTTTATTTTATTTACTCATTAATTAATTCTGAAATGAATTATTTTATATTATATCTGTATATAGTTTGTAAATAGTTTAGTTCTTAAGAAGCTATCTTATAATTTTCATTTTAATATTTAGGTTTAAAAAACATTTTTTTTTCTCTCTTTCTCTCACACTCATTTATCCATCATGGATAAATCCATGGATTTGGATAAGAACACTTCTTGTGAAGACTCGGAGAACGAGACACCCTTTTCAGAAATTAGCGAGACTGACTCGCAATACTTGAAAAGACGTACGCTCCAAAAGCGTGTCCGAAACTCCGCTCCCGGTTCGGGAAGCAACTCACCAAATAAGAAAAAAACAAAAAATAAATCAAACAAATCAAATAAGCCAGCAGAACAAGAAAAATCTCCACCTAAAACGAGGAGTAAATCTAATGCCACACAATCAGAGCCAACTGCACCAAGCACCTCAGCCAGCAAGAATACTATTCTCGATAACAATTTATCAAGCAAGATTCCGAAGCCTCAAGATTTTTCTGACCCCGAACCGCCACCTGTTTTTGTTTCAAAAATTGAGAACTTCGTGTCGTTTGGTCAAGAAATTGCAAAACTAATCGGACAGCCAAATTTTCGCTGCTTCTCTCGAATCAATGACATTAAAATAAACACGAACTCTAGAGAAAACTATAAAAAATTGATTAGCCATTTAACTTCCAAAAACTACGACTTCCATTGTTACCAATTGAAACAGGACAAGGCGTTTCGAGTAGTCCTGAGAGGTCTACATTCAACCACTCCTATATCTGTCATCAAAACAGGCCTGGAAGAAATCGGTCATAACGTCAGGCACATAGCACCCGTACTACATCCTAGGGAAAGATATCCGCTTCCATTATTTTTTATAGATTTGGAACCAGCAAAAACGAATAATGAAATATTTCAGGTTCAACGTTTAGTATACTCGACAGTACGATTTGAAGAACCAAGACAGAAGCCCCTAATAGTACAATGCACTAAGTGTCAAAACTTCGGGCATACGAAGACATATTGCCATCACGAGGCCAGATGTGTTAAATGCGCCGGTTTTCACGCTTCAGACACTTGCCAGAGGCCAAAAGATGAGCCCGCTACATGTGCTCTTTGTGGTGAAGCCCACCCTGCAAGCTATAGAGGTTGTGAGGTGTATAAAAATCTTCACAAACAGAGATCACGCAACTTAGCGACGAAAACCCTTGGACCTGCTCAAAAAACTTGTCCTGAGCCACCTGAAATTGAAAATCAGGAAACATTCCCTGCTTTGCCGACTTCACCTTCCATCGCCGTCCAACAACAACCATCCATCTCTACACTTAAGGATTATCCTCAACAGAACTCAAGAAATTCTCAATGGCAGCCTTGCATCATTAAGAAGCAGCCTCAAAGTCAGGCGCCTCAAACCTCCCAATCCAAGCCCAAAAGCTCTAATACTCAACCTCAACAGCCTCGTCAGCCAATCCCTCCCCATCAGCTACCCTTAAGGGTCAAACTCCCGCCAGAGCACCCACACCCAGCTCCACTCGTTCCTACTCCCAAGATGAACCTCCCATCACAAGTCCAACAGAATTTAGATCCTACTCCTCGTACCCCACGTCGGACCCACCCTCCACCCAGCAATCCTATTCGCATAGATTACTCATCACAACCTCATGACCTAAATCCACTTCCCAGCCAAACATCATCCGACATCAACTCTATCCTATCATCATTCCTGATAGATCTTCAACAAACTATCAAACCGCTTATAACTCTTCTCACAAGACTCCTTTCCGAAATCCCGTTTAACTTCCGATGAATACAAAGCCCCTAGCTATCCTCTTATGGAACGCTAACGGACTACAAAACCACCGTGACGAACTAGACATATTTCTCCATGACAATTATATTGACATTGCTCTTCTGACAGAAACTCATTTCACTCAACGGACACAATTCTACATACGTGACTACATCACTTATAGATCTGACCATCCAGACAACACTTCCCACGCTGGCTCTTGCATCCTTATACATAAATCTCTATCGCATTCCCTTATCCCTTCTACTCCAACTGATGCCATTCAATCAACTTCTGTAATCCTTTCAACTCGTCCTTTCCATCTAACACTTTCAGCTGTATACTGTCCTCCTGGTAATTCCCTCTCTTATAGCCTACTTGATTCCTTATTTCAATCCCTCGGAGCGCGCTTTATTGCTGGAGGAGACTACAATGCTAAACACCAACGATGGGGTTGTCGAACATCCAACTCCCGCGGTAGCATCCTATCACGTGTCTCTTCTTCCAACAGTTATTCAATCCTCTCACCCATGAATCCTACATATTGGCCTACATCTCTGAAAAAACGTCCCGATATCCTGGATATATTTATCACCTCCCAGATTTCCTCCTCCCAATCCATTATCAAATCCCTGGATGACCTTTCGTCAGATCATAGTCCAGTTTTGCTTTTACTACATTCGAACTTTGCTCCTAAACCTAAACTTCCTAAACTAATTACAGGACGAGTGGACTGGGACAAATTTCGTCATGATCTGGAAGATAAACTGGACTTAAAAATTCCCCTCAAGACAAAACAACATATTGATAATGCCATAGAAAACCTTAATACAACTATAACAACGAGTATAAATAATAACACATTTGTTAATAATAAAAGCAATAATTTAAGACAAATTAACTTGCCACAGCATATTCGAATCTTATTAAGGGATAAACGCAGAGCAAGATCGAAGTGGCACAGGACTAGATATCCTTCAGACAAAACGTACTATACCGAATTGACTAACAAACTAAAATCAGAAATCAGAAAATATAAAACTCAACAATTACTGAACCTAACTGGAAATATTACAACAACTGACAAATCACTATGGACTACAACCAAAAAACTTCTGAAGTTTAAAGATTTTAATCACCCACTTCTTACTGAATCCCAAACCTGGTCCAAATCCGACGAAGAAAAAGCCCAGTTATTCGGTCAACATCTGTTCCAAATTTTCAACCCACATCCTGATATCCTTAATCCAACCCACATCGAATGTATTGAATCAGAACTGGATACTCCTCTCCAAATGTCCCTACCACCTAAAGCATTTCATCCCACAGAAATATCCAACATCATTCAAAGATTACCCTCCTACAAAGCTCCTGGACATGACCTAATAACATCCCAGATCTTGAAACTTCTTCCTCGAAAAGCCATCCTATTCCTTACTTTCATATATAATGCTGTACTCCGATCAACATATTTCCCTGATCCTTGGAAAATATCTATTGTCAAAATGATCCACAAACCCAAAAAGCCACCAGAATATCCATCCTCTTACCGTCCCATCTCTCTGTTACCCATCATGGGAAAAATCCTGGAAAAACTAATCTTAAAACGCCTGTACCCAATCCTAGATTCTAATCACATAATCCCAGATCACCAATTTGGATTCCGCTCCTCCCATTCCACTATACAGCAATGCCATCGTGTGGTAGACGTAGTATCCTCTGCATTGGAGCGCGGTATGTACTGTACGGGAGCCTTTCTCGATGTTGAACAGGCGTTTGATAGAGTTTGGCACCCGGGACTGCTGTACAAACTCCGAAAATTCCTACCATCTACCTACTTCCTCATTATCCGTTCCTACCTTACTGATAGATACTTTAAAGTAAATCACAACAATGTATATACATCCCGTTTTTCCCAGTCTGCAGGTGTTCCTCAAGGTAGTATCCTAGGTCCTATCCTTTACACAGTTTATACAGCTGACATCCCAACCCATCCCAACACTGTCATCACCACATATGCTGATGACACATGTATCCTATCAGTCAATAACGACCCATCTATTGCATCCCAAACCCTTCAATCCCACATCACAAACCTGGAAGAATGGTGTCAGAAATGGAGAATTAAAATAAATTCCAATAAATCCCATCAAATTACCTTCACCCTTCGTCGTAAACCAATGACTTCCTGTCCTTCAGTATCCTTTAACAACACCTCACTTATTCCTGTTGAACAAATCCGTTACCTAGGACTCCATCTGGACAAACGTCTAACTTGGAATCCTCATACCAGACTGAAACGACAAGAAACCGCTCGACGTTTCCGACTACTTCAACACTTACTAGACAAACGCTCTAACCTTCCAATCAATTATAAAAGACTGATTTACATGACTATAATAAGGCCTATTTGGACTTACGGGGTTGAGCTATGGGGCTCCACCAAGCCTTCAAATTCCTCTCGCATACAGTCCTTGCAATCCAAAATCCTTCGTAAAATCCTCAATGCTCCTTACTTTGTTACAAATAAAATTATCCATAATGACCTTAATGTTCCTTATGTATCAGATTTGGCCCAATCCAGATATCTGTCCTTCCATAATAAACTTCATAACCATCCCAACCCTCTTGTCTCTAACCTTGCTTCCTATTCGATTCCTGATAACCCTCCGAGGCGTCTGAAAAGAAGATGGCCACGTGATCTTCTAATATAGACATATTATTAGAGTGCTACCAATGGGTAGTTTCTCAACATGTGTTCCATGTCTTTATACCAATGTGCAAATTTACTAGATGTATTTTTTTGTATACAGTTGTAAATGTCATTTAAAATAAATAAAAAAAAAAATATATTGTATATGATATAGTTATCTATATCGTCGACTGGTAAGCAGCATCTAATAAGATTAATGTATACGCACGAAATCATGCCGGTAATGTACCAGTTTAAGTACACTAAGTTGTATAAAATAATCAATAAAGAAACAATAGAGATCACGTTTATATTAAAAAAAACGACCTTAACATGTCTATCACATTACCAAATTTTATAAGTTCGTTTATAAATCACTAGAAGTAAGGTGAAAAAAAATCTAAGTTGTCCTAGTCATCTGCGAAATCATATTTTGTTCCTTGTTCAATGCCATATTCAGTTTCATCCTCAGTTTTTATGCCATGGAAGTTTTTAATTCCCCTGGAAATAGAAACCCATCGAACCAGAGTGGAGCGTGATCACTTTCACAAATTATCCATCCACTATCTAAATAGAAAAAAATTATAAACACAATATATTCAGTACAATTTATTACAATAACACGTTAAATATAGGATATAAGTTATCTGTTCAGGAAAAAAAAAACTGTCCTAGCTTTATTTATATTTGTGAAACCTTGTTGCCCGTTCAGTAGGCAGGTATATTCTTCTAGTTCCAAGATATTTTTTTCTGGAATCCTCTCAAATTAGCCGAGTTATGAAAATATTTCTATTAATCTTTAGTTTTTTTTATAAGCGTACGTTTATGGCGTGAAGAAAAGATAAACTGTAGTGGCCTTTGTCGTTTCTTTACGCCAAGAGGCAGTTGTGAAGTCAGACCCTGTCTAAAGATAAAAAGCTGTCAAGGCTTCGGCTAAGTCGATACCAATCTCTCGTTGAAATACGAGCAATCTCAGTTTCAATAGTTGTGCATCTGTTTTTAGAGAATAGCAAGTTCCTCATAAGCCGCCACTAAATGAAAATTACCTAATTTATTGATGACGTTCTTGGGCTTTTCGATCTTCAGCAATAAATTTCATAAACTCGGCTTTGAAATGGTCCTTTCCTTAGGAATTTCTAAAATTAAATAGTCTAAAATTTTTTGATCCATTTATAGTAAAAATATCTGATGTGGTTAGTCCTAGCCTTCGTGTCTTATTCTTTCAATATACAACTGCTGATGACATGTTTTTCTGCATACTCTCCCTCAAAGTGATCAATCAATTTTTATAATTCAAAAGTTAAGAACAATCAGGTCATCACCACTAGATATGATATTTGATAGATAAGTAAAATTATCCTAAAACACTGCAAAAAAAAAATGAGAAACCAGGGTAAGGGAAACCACATCAGATATTTATATTATACAGGGACCTCTCAATTTTAAACCATCCAATTATAGAAACTCCTTAGGAGAGGATCATTTTCATTTGGTGTTGCCTTATGAGGAATCCTGCTGTTCCTTAAAAGATGGATGCATAACCGTAGAAACTGAGGTGGAATACATTTATCTCAATAAGGGAATGGTAACGACTTAGCCAAAGGCTTTTCATCTTTCGACAGGATCTGCCTCTGGGCGTACGGAAAATATAAATGTATTAAAGTTTACGAAAATCTAGATTTAGAGAAATATTTTCGAAAATCGGCCTATTTAAAAAGATTCCAGGAGAAAATATCTTGGAACTTGAAAAATATATTTTTCTTCTTTACGGACAAAAATGTTGCAAAAATATCCAATGCACAAATATGGCGAAAACCAAAGCATTTTTTTTTCATGAAGAGATAACTTATATCGTTTATTCAACAGGTTAGTGTAGTCAATTGTATTGAATATACAGTGTTCATTATTTGTTTCTATTTAGGTACGATAGGAGCGATTCTTTTTATGAACGAATTTATAATAAATTGGAAATGTTAAGTGTCGTTTTTGTTAATATAAACGTCATCTCTTTATTTTTTATTGAATATTTTATACACAATAGAGTACATAACGCAATGTTAAATTACAGGCATGATTGCGTGCGTACACACTCATTTATTTAAATGCTTCTTATGAATCGATATAGATAACTATATCATATATACAAATAGATAACTAGTATTTTATGAAATGCAAAAAAAATATTACACTGTCTTAACACATAACATGGTTAATGGTTAAATAATAACATTGTTTTAGTGTGTCCTTTACACAATTTAGGATTGTTTGTACTTTTCTTAATTAGATTGACCAACATTTTTCATAAACCTAATAGAGAGGCTGAAATAGCTAGCAGGAAAAACTCTTGGACCAACGGATTCCAATTTTTTGTCATGTCTCCCAGCACGTAATAACAATCCTGAAAAGTTTCTGAATATTGGTCAGATTTTATTAAATGAGATTCCTACAAAGTAGTCTGAAACTATCTGCTTCTCAAATTCGTGAAAACTTTATGAAATGTCAGATTTTATCAAATTAGTTAAACACTAAGTGGTATAAAACTATTCCAACCGATTTTTGCCTGATGCTGATCGCAGATTTTTGGGTATTTTTTTTCAAGTTTGCATGCCAGATTAGTGAAAAGCTTCCAAAAAAATTATTCAGATTTTATAAAATTAGTGTGCTCTGAAAGTATTCTAACAGATTTTTTCCTACTGCTGACATCGTAATTTCTGGAGCTTTTCGAGATTTTCAAAGCTGTCAGATTCATATAAAGCTTCCAAAATTTTGTCTGACTTTATTAAATCTGTTATCTACAAAGTGCTTTGAAACTATTCCAATTAGTTTTTTGCCTGCTGCTGATCACGTAATTGTGGGCACTTTTTGAGATTTTTAAAGCTGTCAGATTCGTGTAAAGTTTCTAAAATTTTGTCTGACTTTTTTAAATCTGTCATCTACTGAGTTGTCTGAAACTATTTCAATTGGTTTTTTTCCCACTGCTGATCACGTAATTTTTGGAATTTTTGGCGATTTTTGAAAGTCTACCAATCGCCAAAACGTCTATAGCCAAACGCTTCCAGTTAGCCATCTGACTCGAGGGGTCTTGGCATTAGGGTTGTAATCTCTACTGTTTTGAATTTTCAAACCTTCTGCAGCTGATCACGTAGGTAGATCCTGGACTATCAAGACATCAAGCATATTTATTAATTTATATTTTTGGTATTTAATACCAAAATGAAATAGTCGGAACTTCGGAACTGATGTTCATATTCAAATATCTCATAATATTTTGTGCCGGTGATTTAGTTGTAAATTTAATTTTCTTATAAAAATATTTTTTTTCGAGTGAGCTCTACAGACCTTTTAGAACTTTGACCGCCTGAACCAGCCTTTGCCACCTCTGCCTATCTTGGGCAACTGCATTCCAGTTTGCAGCAGGAAGATCAGCCGTATTTTTGTTTATCCTGTCTATCCATCTGGTGTTTGGCCTCCCACGTGGTGTCTTGCCTACTACTATTGTTCTGTAAAGCCGTCCTGATAGATTTCTTCGAGTTACATGCCCCACCCATCTTAACCTCCTTTCCTTCATATCATGAGATATTGATTGACCAGTTTCTTTTAGCAGTTCTTTATTATTCCTCCTCCATGTGTTAAGGTTCTGATCCCATATACGTCCTGTTATCGTACGGAGGACTTTTCTTTCAAATCTCTCAATTCTGCTTTCTAGGGTGCCGGTTAGAGCCTAGGTTTCACAGCCGTACAGCAGAACAGGCTTTATCATGGCGTTGTACCCCCCTATTTTGAGATTTATGGAGATTTTTCTGGATTTCAGTACCCTTGAAAGAGAGAAGGAAGCTCTGTTCGCACTTGTTATTCGCTGGTCTATCTCTGTTAGTTGATCATTTATAGAGTTTATTGTGGAGCCGAAGTATTGGAATCTATCAACTTCCGGGAATGAGTCCACGCAGATCATCCTATCAGGGTAGATATTTCGGCTATCATATATTTTGTTTTATTTACATTGACTTGTGCCCGATTTTCTTCTCTTAACAGAGTCCGAGCGAGACTCTCAATATCCTCTTGATTGCTTCCAAGAACAGCTATATCATCCGCATATGCTAAGATTTTATGTTTCATTCCGAAGTGCACACCTTCAACTTCGCGTGATGTAATTCTTATTACTTTCTCAAGGGCTAAGTTAAACAGCATTGGCAAGAGTCCATCTCTCTGCCTCAAACCTGTTCGAACTTCAAAGGCTTTAGATACTCCTCCTTGTATTAGTATTCTGCATTTAGCATCATTTGCACACGCCTTCGTCAACCTCACTAATTTTCTGGGAACACCCAGCTCAGTCATAATCTTCTAAAGATAGTTTCTTTCCACTGATTTGAAGTCAATGACTATGGCATGCACGTCCTGATCTACTTCCCATCATTCGAGTACTTGTTTTAGGATGAATATCAGTTCTATCGTACTCCTTCCTCTCCTGAATCCTGCTTGGTGGTCGTCTATTATGTTTTCATAATACAAATATATAGTAAAAATAAAGAAAAAAAAAGTAAAGAAAATATTAGTTAAACATACTATGTACAAAATAAAAAAAATCTTTATACCAAACACTTGAAACCATGCCAAGACACTTAAAACTATGTACAGTAGTAAAATATAAGTATAGACTTTTAAAAAAATAAATGAAAAATACATTACATTCTTCTTAGCAATAAACTCTGTGCATTGCTGCATAAAAAAAAAAAAAAAATGGAAAAGACGAATCTGATAGTCAGTATTTAAATGATGAATTATATGTAACTACATCATTATGTGAATCATTTTGAATAATATGTAAATTTACATAGAAGGTTAGCGGGGGGTGTCTGACTGTTTTGGGATAGTTATTGGAATAGGAGGGGGTTTTAAATGTAGATAGGGAGAGAGAATGCCGAATTTTGATAGGAAGGGAATTCCAGAAATTAACAGAGCGAGCAATAAACGAATTTTGGAACGAGGAAGAATGTGAGAAGGAATGTAAAGGTCAGAAGGTCGAGATCTTGTGAAAAGGGAGTGGACTGAGGACTTGAATTAGAGAAGGTTCTAGGTGTAAGAAGGAGGATGATTTGATAGAGGAACGTACCTAGGAAATATTGCCTTCGAATGGAGGGGAAGAGCCATTTTAACTCAGTGTAGTGGTGAGACACTTGAGAGTATCTCGGGGCACCAATTACAAATCTTACGCCGCTGTTCATAAGTCTTTTCAGTCTATCACGGAGCTCCACCGAGAGTTCATCATACACCACACACCTGTAGTCAAAGTGGGGGTAGATGAAAGAGGAAACCAGGAGTCTACGCGTATGTTGAGGTAGGAGATGGCGGAAGCGATGGAATAGTTTGAGGGTAATTGTCCATCGGGAGATGTGAGAAATATGTTGATTCCAGGAGAGGGTTTGATCAATGAAAAATCCTAAATTTTTGACAGAGGAGTAGAAGGAGATTGGCTGGCCACCAAGGTTTAGTATGGGAAAGTCGGAATAGGATCTAAGAAGGGGCTTGGAACCAATGACAATGGCCTGAGTTTTAGCCGCATTTAACCTTAATCCGTTTAAGTTTGCCCAGGCACTGATTCGATCTAGGTCTCCTTGGATCTTAGTAAATGCTATCAAAAGAGGGAAAAAGGATAGATATATTTGAGAAACGTCTGCATAAAGGTAGTGGGAACAATGGAGAATTGAATTATGAAGGTCGTTAATGTAGGAGCTGAAAAGAAGAGGAGATATGCTTGAACCCTGGGCAACTCCAGAGGATAAAGGAAGGTAGGCAATGGAGAATTGATTTATGTACACCAAAGCCGCGGGTGTCTCGCCTGCTCGCACTGGTATACCACGGATCTCCAGAGATCTACATAATAGACCCCGTTCTGTTTTGTTCAGGCGGATCTCTAATTCCCTGACACGGGATTTAAGGGCTTTATTTTCCAAGATGATTCTTCAAAATGTTCGGCATGGCCCTAAAGGTGTTTTTCTAATTTGGATAACCTCTCATTCAGTTCAAAGCTGAGGTCTCCATATTTATCTAGGGCTGTCTTTATATCTCTTATTTCCTCACTGACATGGTTATCCAGCCTATTAACTGCTGCTAATATTTCTGATGCTGGCGGTTCATTGCTTAAATGTTGTTTGTTTGCTTGATCGCAATTTAGGCACGTCCATGTTTTTTTGTAGATTTCTGAACTTCTATCTCTTTGTCTGTGAGATTAAAGCACTTGCCGTGATAGATAACTTTGAACTTGGCTTAACTTGGATTGTTTTTATCTTCACGGGCAATAGCGATATTACAAATCGTGCACAGAACCATTTTATGATAATAAAGAATAACTTACGGTTAATATAAATGCCAGCGAAGTTAATGTTGTGATCCACTAAGCAAACAACTGCTAATACTGACAGGATTATTAGCTTAACAATCACAGGGCTCTTAGAACTCTCACTATATTTTGTTTACGTTAAGCAGCGGGAAAATACGTAAATATTAAAAGTATTAAAAATTACTTACGGTAATATAATACTGTACAGAAAAAAAAGATGAAAAAAAAAATTGGGCTCAATATATGAAATTAAAAGATAGCACTACGTAGACGTTTACTCAATGTCGTCTATGGCCAGACTGAAGATCAAGGATTAGACAAATATTGAGGATGTAAAAAAAAAAAAATAATAAAAAAGGTGTTATAAAATTGACTGTTAATAATACATGCATTTTACATACGCGAAACATCATGTGACTTTAAAAAAAGAAGTAATAATAATAAACAGGATTTGAAATCGATAATTAAGAAAATAAAAATAAAATCTGACCAACCTTTTTAAAAATCGTTTAATGATTTTCATTAAGAGGGATTTTTATTTTGATAATAAGTGATAAAAATCATATCCTGATCATTATTTTTCAAAAAAATGTTTACAATTAACAATAATAATAATAATTTTTGAGTAATGCTTTTTTAAATCAGAAATATAAATTTGTTGTAATCTCTATGATATATTTTGAGTCTGGTGTAGTAGATGGAGAATATTGTTGTCAACCATTAGCAACATAACACTAGTGGATCCAGGATATAATTTTTTTTTTTTTTTTGTTGGGGGGTGGCTTCAACCTGATAGGTTTTTTTTCATATATATATATATATATATATATATATATATATATATATATATATATATATATATATATATATATATATATATATATGAAAAAAAACCTATATATATATATATATATATATGAACAGACCGGGCCAGATGGACTGGGGGTGGGGTAGCAATATTTATCCATAATAGCCTGAAGTCCTGAATCCTTGATTGCTCCCCACCCTCTGAACATCCACAAGTTGAGTACCTTCTAGTAGAAATTATCTGTATCAATCCCCCTCTCCTTTACACAGTGATCTATCGTCCTCCTCTTGTTCCATTTGATCCATCCTTAGAATCAACCCTACTCAATTTTGTTCCCTTTTATCCTAGAATAATCATCGCCGGTGACCTCAATACCAATTTCCTTTCTAATTCTAAAGACAAAACCTTTCTAGAAAACCTATTTTTCTCCCTTCATTTCTTTATTGTTCCTTTTTACCCTACTCACCAAACCTGCGAGACCGACACTTGGTTAGATTTCTTCATTATAGACTCCGAACAAAATCTCCTCTCCTCTTCTCAACTGCAAGTATCCTTCTTATCGTCTCACGACCTGATCCTAATAACATATAATATCCAAACTCCTCATTGATTTTTTATTCATCCGATAACCTTCATTTTTCGTCAACTAGAAACTCTCACCCGTGAACCCGTGAATGGAACACTAGTGGATCCAGGATTTAATTTTTTTTTTTTTTCTGTTGGGGGGCTTCAGCCTGATAAGTTTTTTTTTTTAAATATATATATATTTACGAATTGACGTATCCTCAATATATAACATATATATATATATATATATATATATATATATATATATATATATATATATATATATATATATATTATATATATATATATATATATATATATATATATATATATATATGTTATATATTGAAACAACAATTACTTTGAAAAAAAACTAACTACCCATATGAAATGGTGTTTAAGTGATGCTTGAAGTCGTATTAAATGTAATTACTCGAACAATAATGCATTAATACATGTTTTTAAATATTGTTTTTCTATAAAACAGGGTTATATTTTACCATTTTTTGGGTGGGGGGGGGGGAGGTCAGCCCGAAAGTACCCCTCTCCCGTAGACCCACCAGTGCAACAGAGCATCGTTATTTCTGAAATTCATTGGAAATTTTAGCTTACGAAACAAATTGTATCTATATATATATTAATTATATATTATTATGTATATAACTATAATAATTATATATATAATTATTGATTTGAACCCATAATCTTACATACCAAATTAAATAGCTGTAACTTCGTTAATAGTTGTCTGAAATAAACGATTATTATATAATTTTGTTGGGAATTTCAGGGGGAGACCGAACATCGGAAATTTTACCCGATCGTAATTATTTCCTTATCTAGTTTAGAAAGGAAAGTAATCAATTAAAACATGTTGAAAATAGAATACGCTGTGTCATCACTAATACTGCTTCAATTCCTATTATTATTTTTTGTTTGTTTTGTAGGTAACTTAATAACCTTTCAAAAGTTTTTGTATATATTTTACAACAGAGTATATATACTTGGCGAGTTAGGCCTTAAAACATTTTTCTTTTCTTAATAACTTTATTTCCTGAATTTTCTCTGGCATTTAGTACATGTATGAAAATTGAAAGGACATTAATTAGAAAATTATAGGAATGTTTCATCGAAATCGTTAGGGCCGTTTTTGCGCTACAATCAATAGCAAAATATCTTTTTCACTAATTTCGATGCCACTATTGCGCAGATAGCACCCAATTTGAATGAATGAATGAATGAATGAAAATAATTTTATTATTCTGGGACTAGTGTCCCTTTAGAACAAGTCACAAATACAGAATATGTATCAATATTTTGGTGTGTCCATGAAATACAATTTAATATTTACAGGTTGATTCGGAGTACAATAAAGTTATAAATGATAAAAAGATATAAATACGTGTAAGTATAAAATATACAGAGAAAGTAATTAAATGAACGAAATATCGATGGATTACAAAATAATCAGAGTATCTGGGTGTACTTTGTGGTTTTTACAGCTTAAGTTTTTATGTGCATTTCGTGATCAATCGGATTGGGAATGGAGTAGGTGTTCGAAGAGGAGAGATTCTGTCACAGGCATCAGTAGTCAAAGCCCTACAAACTAAATATAGAAGCAAAAAAATCAGTAAACTAGTTCCCAAGATAATGATCTTGGCATAGACAGACGGACCAATGGCTGAAAATGTGTTTTTCGGACTGAGGGGGCTTAGCCCAGTCAAATTAGGCATGTTGCCTTGCAAAGATCTGGCAATTCAAATTTCTTTTTTAATCGTTAGGTATGTAGTGAATATAGAAAATCCAAGTTTTCTCCCTTGAAAGCCTTGTGGGTTCGCTGCAGTGCTCCAAAAACCATTGAAATTTTGAACTTTGTTTGGTTTACTCTAAATATTTCCTTTTTAAAACAAAATAGATAAAAAATGGTTGTATTCAATATTAAACAAATTAAAAAATTCTAACAGTTTTGAACAACATTTTTTTCTTAACCCAACAGGAAGCGAACTATCAAGATTTCAAAATATACCGATTTCGATTTCTTCACAATACTGTTGTTTCAGTATTGAATGAAAGAATTCTGCAACTCCATATTAAATCTGGTCCAGGGAATTTGGAGTATTTTCTTGAAGATAATAAGCCATTGACTGGAACGGTAAACGGTAGATGGTAGGTGTTTTATGTTACATTATGTTACAGGGTAGGCCAGATCCATTACTGGGCACCCTCCCCCACATCCCAATAAATTGTATATAGTTATGTTTGTTGTAATTATTTATAAAAAAAAAACATCAAGGTTCTCATAAAAAAATTATCCGCACTGACCGAATATGTCGCTCAAACATAGCAGATCTTTGACGAGTTAGTTTTTCGGTCACTGAGATTCGGCATTAGCTTATTTCCGTCATAATTAGCCTTTTATTAAAGCTAAATATTTAGAAAATAATGAAACATGAAAAACATGTAAAAATAATTGGCCTTGGCAATAAAAAACATCAGTACTATCAAGTTTTTCAATTCGTTCAAACTTTTTTATTTTTATTTATTTAGATATATAATAATCTGTCTCGTAGACAATAATTATAGTGATATATGAACACATTCACACCATATATACAGAAAATATAAAATTAACAAAAGTAAAATAATAACTAAATAATAATAAAAAAAAACTATGTACAATACAAAATAAAATAACCTAAAGATAAGTAAATTAAAAACATAAAAACACAGTCATACCTATATACAATATATACAATCAGGCAGGGAATCCCAAGCCAGGCTTCTCCTCCAACTATAGAAGGAAAAGCAGGACTCTAAGAGATCCCTGAACTACTCTCTCAAGCGCGTCACTGGTACTAAAGCCAGTGCAGTTTGAGAGAGAGCGTTTTAGTCAAATACAATCATGTCTGGAGTGGAGAATCTGGCCATTGCCAGAACTCCCAGATATATACTACTAAAGATCTCTGGGCCACTGCCGCTTCAACCTTTGAGGAGGATTGTAGGGATGAGTGGAACTAGATAGGGATTGTGCTAGGGGATTTTTATGATTGATAAGGTTCTGATGGAATTTGGAAATTTTTTCAGGGATAAGGTCAAGAACAAATGGGATATTAACGTTATGATGTAGGGTTTTGTTGGTTACATAGAACGAAGAAGCATCGACTATTGTTCGGAGGACTTTGGACTGAAAGGATTGGATGCATTTGATGTTAGAAAATTTTGCTGTTCCCCACAGTTCAAGTCCGTATGTCCACATAGGTTTCAGGATTGTCTGGTAGATAAGTAATTTGTTTTCAATTGAAAGTTTAGATTTTCTGTTGAGTAGTCTGTATAGTTGGCCGTATAGTCGGTTGAGTTCTTGTCTTTTGAGTCTAGCATGTGGGTTCCATGTTAGTCTTCGGTCTAAGAGAAAGCCAAGATACCGGACTGTGTCTGAGAAAGGAAGCTGGATGGAATTACAGTGGACTGATGGACAGGATCTGCGGCGGAGTGTGAAGGTAATGTTTTTGCATTTGGATTCGTTTACTTTGATGCGCCATTTATTACACCAGGGCTCAATCAGGGAGAGGTGTCTTAGCAGATTTAAAGATGCTATTTCGGGATTTGAGTTGGATGATAGGATGGCGGTGTCATCAGCAAATGTTGCCAGGAAGATATCGGGATGGACAGCGGTAAAAAGGATATAAAGGACGGGGCCCAAGACGTTACTTTGAGGAAACCGGCTTCAACTGGGTAGGAGCTGGAAAATTCTGTACCACAGCGAATCCCAAAAGGTGCGATCAGAGAGGTAGGAGCGGAGCATAAGGTACAAGGACTGGGGTAGATTGGTTTTCAGGTCGGAAAGAAGCCCGGCATGCCATTCCCAGTCAAAAGCTTGAGCTATGTTCAGAAATGCACCCGAACAAATTGCTTGCTTTCCAGTGCTGCTGAAATATGATCGGCCACTCGGAATCCTAGTTGGACTGTGGAGTGTTGATAACGAAATCCTTTAGGAAAGATCCTCATCATCTTTTGAAAAGATCCACATGAAACGAATCCTACCCTTTATAGAACCCCAAAATCTCCCTTCCCATCAGTTTTTATTTCGATCACACACAGCTGCGCAGTAACAGCTAATTTAGCGGTAGCTTTTAGCTCTTATCTACAGATTATTTTTGTCCAATTCTGGCCAATTGACTGGATGATGGAATAGTTGGCTCTGGGATAAAGTAATAGATTCTAGTAGAGGTGGTGGGGAGTGGGAGATGTTGTAGTGGGGTTAAGCTCCGACCTTATATTATTCGCTTAGCTGTCGAAATAAACTTTAAATTTTTAGCTTAACTTTTTTTTTATTAGCTAATAATAACTTGAAATATCACCGGAACAGTTAATAATTAGAGCATTGATGATCTTTAATAAAAGTTATGACGTTAGAAAAAATACACCGATCCTATCTGTATACACACTATGGTCAGACTAAACATTCACCTTATTGTTAAATGAACTTCTCAATGAATCTAATAGGGATCGATGAATAGAGAAATTTTAACAGATACCGAAATTTCTGAGACCAATGTATCGTTTTTTTTTTAATCTGCTTTTCTGCTTTCCGAGGTTCGTACTGTTTCGCTTGGAATATTTTTCAGATTGCTGAATAAACACGTCAATCAGTCATAATACCAATTACACTTACAAATGTCTTTTCTAAGGTATATGAAAGCCTAGTACTTGTGCGCCTGCAACAATACTTTGATCGATATGGTGTCCTCTCTTCCGAACAGGCAGTTTTTTGAAAGAATAAGAACACGTTGCAAGTTTTTTGTTTAATCCAAAAAATTAAGGATGGGTACCGTGGTAAGCAGAGTACTCTACTTCAAGACTTGAATGGCAACAGAGAAGAACGTGCTCAATGATTTTCAATCAGGACAAAGAAAAGGCAAGACATACGCACACTGATATGTTTTCATAGATGTGTTTCCGTAATTGGGGGCTGATTTTGCATTGCCCTTTGACCGATGTAGACTAGAGTTAGCCATGTTATCCGATTCTACGTGACAAGTTATAAGAGAATTTGGAATTAATTAATTGTTTTTTATCAATGGTTGTTGCTGACCTTCCGATATCCATTAAATCCACCGTCTCCCGTCCATTTATTGAAGTTCTCTGAAGCCGTATTCTTCAGTGAGTTGGGAATAGCAGCAACAAAATTTGAGGTATGAGTAATGGGAGATCACTTTATTTTCTTTCTACATATTTTTCTAAAATTACCGTTAATACCACATTCAGGGCAGATGACATCTTTAGCTAGGCATTGAATTCTAGCATGTTTCTTGAGACCACAAAAGTAAAAATTCTCAAGGACAGCAGAATATATTAAGTTCAAACTTCGATTCATCGTGTGTTTGGTTATGTTGCGATTGCTGATTTGCTAGCTCAAGACTTCTAGCCAGGCTGACAGTTTCTTCCAGGGAGAGTGTAGGACTTTGTAATATTTCTGCCTTATATTGGGAGATTGTCGCCTATCTATAAATGCGCCCTTTCCCTAAAATTTTGTTAGGGCCTGTCGAGGAGTTTTATGAGTTTAAGTTAACTTGTATGGGGGGGTGGGGTATAGCCCGGCCACCCTTCCTCCTGAGGGGATATAAATATTCAGGAGGCCAGTTGTCCCGAGGATACGGGACCTCCAGCACTGGGCTAATCACCTAATAAGATTAGGAGAGAATGCTTAGCGGCTCTACCGGATTACCTCCGAGTGAGAATAGGAGATGATCCAAGAAACTGGAAGAAGATCCTCCGGAAGGATACAGTAGAGGACTGGAACCGACGGTGGTTGACGACTCCCAAAGAAACTACCCTAAGGAAGTACTTCCCCACCGTCAGTTCGCGACTAGAAGCGACTTGGGTCCTCCCGGACTACTGGATTTCACAGATTCTCACGGGGCATGGGGGTTTCCGAGCAAAGCTCGTTAAGTATGGTATAAATATCGATCCCCTATGCCCAAGTTGTGGGGTACCGGAGACCGCTGAACATGTTGTACTTACCTGTACGGTCTATGAGTCACTGAGGGCGAAACTGTTGAGAGAAACAGGTCTCTTTGTCGTAACAGAGAGAGATCTTCCTCAACTTATGGCCAAAGACAAATACGATCACTTCAAACGATTTATATACGGATGGAAAGAAGTTGTACTACCAACCCACTTCTCTTTGGGAAGAAGAGGGACCACCAGAATAAGAAGAAAAGAAAACCAGATGCAAGTGAAGAGAAGAGCAAGCTGTGTGCACTGCTCAGAAAAATAATGTAATAGCCAAAAATGCAGCAGTGGGTTGTTATGTAACAGTAACATCCCACTGCTGCAAATACCCGTATTGCCTTCAGGCAGGGGAGGGTTTAAAATTAAAAAAAAAAAAAAAAAAAAAAAAAAAAACTGGGCTAATCACCTGTCTGGAGAATCAACGATTCAAAGCAATTTAACTAGCCTCGGATGCGGACTGTCTTCAAGGAAACCTGGCACACTAAGGGATATACGAATTGGAACGTGGAACATAAAAAACTTTAATTGGGAAGGAGGTCGAGCTGGTTGAGGAAATGAGGACCTACAAAGTAGAAATTCCCTTGGCTTGGAAAAGATCCTTGGCAGATGGAAGGAATATTTCCTGGAACCATTCTCCGAAAACCCAGAAACAGACCATTACCAAGAACAAAGCCCAATATTCAAGAAAGCCTGGAGGTTATAGAGGAAGAAGAAATAGAAAATGCAATCCATAAGCTAAAAAGAGGTAAGGAATCAGGAAGGGATGGAATTGCACCAGAATATTTAAAATTCGGTGGTCAAGAACTTCTTAAAGCACTACAATTGCTGTTCTAAGAAGTATATGACAGAAAGAAAATTCCCATGGACTGGGAATATTGCATAATCCTCCCGATTTATAAAAAAGGATGCACGACAGATTGCAAAAATTATAGACCCATTAGTCTGCTATCAGTGGTCTATAAACTTTATACTTCTATACTAGAAAGGAGACTCCGACGGATTGTGGAAGGGCAGTTAGAAGCGGAACAGGCCGACCGACCCAGGATCACATCTTTGTTCTCAGAAATATTGCTGAAAAAGCTTGGGACAGAGACAAAAATCTGTATCTTGCGTTCCTTGATCTGAAGTCAGGTTTTGATGTGGTCCCAAGAAAAGAAATTTGGAATGCCCTAATAGCCAAGGGTGTACCTGGAGACTTGCTGGCGGCCATACAGTCAGCCTATCACGGAGCCATGGCAGTGGTAAGGATGAACGGTATGGAATCGGAACCTTTTCCAATTGCGAGAGGAGTTAGACAGGGAGATAGCTTTAGTCCCCTTCTATTTATAAATGTAATGGATGAAATCCACAAAATCTGTAAACGCCGAACTGCGTGGACAACAATTGGGAAGTGGAATTTGAGAACTGTCCTCATACAAAGCCTTCATACGCGGATGACATAGTCAGTCCTAATAGCCGACACGAAGACCATACTACGACAAGCTCTGGAAGAATAGGAAGAAGGGTTGCTCAGGAAAGGGATGCAAATTAACACCTCCAAGAGTAAAGTGCTGATTATGGTGAGGAAAAACGAGAAGATGTACAGCTGATCTGCAATGGCGAGACACTTGAGGTGGTGACTGAATATACCTACCTGGGGACCGTAATTAGTAGTTCGGGTAAAATAGACGCCGAAATATCAAGCAGAATATGTAAGGCGAATCAGGTGTATTACCAGACTACTAATAGCATTATCGGCCATCGCGAAGTAGACAAGAAGACCAAAATGCACGTATATAAGTCTGTTTACCTACCTACACTCACCTACGGCGGAGAAAGCTGGACAATGCTAAACAGGCACTCTAGTCGCATAACGGCAGCAGAAATGAGGTTCCTTCGCAGATCTGTTGGCAGAACTAGAAGGGATCGCATTTGGAATGAAAGCATTAGAGAGAAGCTAGGACTTGCCGAACTTAAAACTACTTTAGAAAGACGGCAACACCAGTGGTTTGGACACGTCTGCCGCATGAATGAGAATTTGAATCCTATAAGGATATTAGAGGCTCGATACACAGGAAGGAGACCACGCGGACGCCCCAGAATCATATTCCAGGAGTATATTCAAAGGATTGGATGTAAAAGATCAAAACCCTTAATGAGATGAAGCAGCTAAGCAGGGACCGGGAAGAGTGGTTAAGCTGGATTGAGGCTCCTCGACGTTAACAAATGGCATAAGTGGAAGACAAAGAAGAAGAAGAAGAAGTTAACTTGTGACGAGCGAATATTTCATTTACGGGTTTCAATATTTATTCTCAAGAATGTTAACAGGATCTTGAAATGTTTAATATTCATTAAATAAAATTGTACATTACTTTTAATTTGTCAGCTTCATGTTCAGCGGAAGACAAGAGGTTTAGAAATGTTCTGAGTAAATGCTGCCATACCATCGCTGCATTCTTATCATTTGTATTGATTGAAAATCTCTCTGGTTTAAGTATATGATCCATAATGTAGGTTTATTTAATTACTTTTGTGAAATAAATTGAAATACAAAAATTGGAAATAAAAAGAACTGGAGTAGTGATTAAAATACTCAGTACCCAGACAGCGCGAGTGAAATACCCTGTAATTTTTACGTTATGCTCAGAGTTCCTTTTACCGTTCTCTATTCTATAATCGTAGTGTCAAGGGAGACATGTGTGGAAGGCAACATGTCCGCCAGCCCAAATGAGTTACAAATAGATTCAAATGTATATAGAAAATCAATTAAAGCCATAATATTGAAGAAAAAATACAAGAAAGTTAAATTTTCTCTGTTTTTTAAACCAAAACTGCAGATTCTGAGTGCGTCTTTAGTCTTAACATAGTTTCTACAATATGGTCCATAAGCAAAAGTCAATGCTAATCGTGCCTCCCTAAAAAAAAAAAAAAAGAATAAAAACACGCTATTCTTATGATTATATCACTTCCTGTCATTACTGATGGTAAATGATCAAGTGCTAGGCTTTGGAGAGAATCTTATGTTGAAACAAAACTAAAATAAATTAGAAAAATAATGTAATGATTTATAGTTGTTATATGGCTCTAATACTTATTTCCTTTATAAAGAGCAGGTTGTATTATTATTTGACAATAAAAAAAAGTTTAATTATAAGCCATAATTTTGGAAGTTTTTAAAACTTCGCTTGTAGCAGATATAAAACTATTTCAAAGGTTCTTTTAAACTATAGTGAAAAGATATATTTTTTGAACCGTCAATTTGCAAGGTTTATCATAACTTATATTTCATTTTAAAAGTTCTTTGATTAGTGGATGTGTTCTATATCAAGTAGCTGTTAGTTTTAGTAGCGCCATCTGCCATTTAAAGCGGAGAAAGGTACTAAATTAGTTCCTTGTTAAGTTCAGTTATTGTATTTTTCATCGATATGTTTTTAAAATGCTATTCTTTAGTGTTTTGTTCTTGTGTTTCTCTTGTTTAACCTGAGGAGTTAATGTTTTGTTTTGCTAACAACATGGCACGAGAATATGACCATTTATTTAAATTATTGATTATTGGTGATAGCGGTAAGTACAATTCATTCATGTAAATAGTCTTTTTTTTATCAATTAAACGGGAGTACTTAACCAATTTACAACTTAAATATTTTCCTTTTATTTCTCCTCTAATATTATATTGCTTATATTTGTGTATGTCTGGGCAAGTCCTGAAGAAGTAAATAAATTAAGATCTTAAATTAATCTTTTTTTTTAGAAACTATTTAATGCTTTAATTAAAGGCCAAATTCTCTTGATTTAGCCTATATTGTACTGTTTCTTTTACTTAAGTCTCTTTTTTTTTCTTTATAATTTGTTGCTTATAAACATATTTTTAAATCAACTGTTTGTATCAACTAACCTCCTTTTTCATGACTGTTACAAATGTACTTGCAGTTATCATAGGTTTCTTTGGATATTGGATATCATGCCATATCATATGGATGTCATAGGTAGTTTTATCTTTTTAGTTAAACTATTTTATTGTTACCTATCTGAATTCATGTTCCTAAAGTTTTCCCATATTCATGAATGAACTGTCGATTTACTGACTAGGTATGGTTTGCTTCATAGAATGTCAATTACTTATTAACATTAACATTACAATTATTTAAGTAATATTTAACTCAAATTTTGTAATTCATTGCTTTAATATTTTGTTTATTTGAAGATACGTTAATTAATAAAGTTTCTCAGCTAAGGAGTTGTAGTGTATTGTACATCGATTATATTTCCTTGATATATCAATGGTTGTCAGTGGAGTAACCTGTTATAACACACGTTTTAAGTTTGTAATAACTTTGTTCAATAAGTATTGATAATCTTTATGTATTAATTCTTGGGAAGCTTAAAATCTTTGTTTGATGTTGATTGTTGAGATGATTTTGTGAAAAAGTAGAATTCTGTCAATTGAAAGGTGGGAAATATTTTTGTTTTTATTACTTACGAATTTTTTCTTAATTTCTTTTTTTTTTTATCAAATAGTGTATATTATGTTATGGTAATATTTACAAATAGTGTTGTTATTTTATATTTTAAATACTGTTGAAACTAATGAGTTAATTAAAGCTCACAAATAGTAAAAATATAAATGCTGGGTTTCTTGTTTAATTATTCTAAAAAATAAATTATATATTTCCTATCCGTGCAATCTGATGCATTCAGAATCTGATAATATCAATTATAAAGTCAAAATAATCTGTACAGAAATATTCATGTAGGTAGCCCACCTAATATTATTGTAGCATTAGCAAAACTTCTTATTTCAATATTCCTGGAAAGCTGACCTAGTCCGACCTTTGAATAAAACCTCTAACTCTTCCTCACTACATGAATTCCGTTTTATTTCTCTCCTTTACAAACGCTTCAAAACAACCGAACGCCTAGTACTAAATCAACTTTCTTAAGGAACATTTCTTCATTTCTTTCCAATCTGGCTTTCGACCTGGATACTCAATGCAATCTGCCCTACTAAAAATAACCCATGAACTCCAAAACTCCTTTGTACACCACAAATTTACTATCCTCATCCTTCTTGATTTTTCCAAAGAATTTGACACATAGTTGACCATAACATCCTCCTTACTAAACTGTAAAATCTTCTATCTAACAGTGTCTTGCATTGGTTCAAGTCCATTCTCTCAGATAAGTCTCATATGTAGTAGAGATCAATCGAAAGCGATATATAGGCCTTTCTCTCTCTCTTTTTTTTTTCTTTTTCATATACTTGTATTCTAATGATCGGCCTTATGACCATATTTGATCGAAATTCAACAAATTTCACTTGGAATATTACTTTTATAGCTGATGAATATGTAAATCAATCGTGAAGGGATCAACATAAACATAAATTTAAGCAGAGGCCAATACATCGGCGTTATGACTGTATTTTATCGAGATTGTTAGAATTTGACCATTTATTTATTTATTGTCCCCTTCCCTAATTTTAGCATATACCTGTATTATAAAGACCTTATTTTATCGTGATTCAAAGAATTTCATATCAGCTATTTCGTCCGCACCATGCTAAAGGTTAAAGGTTGCACATTCGTTACTTTTACATGGTGCCGATGATATGAACTTATTTTATCAAGATTTTTAATAGTTTGACCACTTGTTTATTATTATTTCTTATTTTTGTTCTCCTAATTTGACCAGATACTAATATTCTAAAGACCAATATATTGGCCTTCTGACCTTATTTTATCGAGATTAGTAGAGTTTGACTAATCTTTTTTGTCCTGTTCTTCTCATAATGTGAACGAATATCGATATATCGGCCTTATGATCTTATTTTATTGAGAGTGTTAAAGATTAGCCATTTTTTATATTTTATTTCTTCCCTTCCGCTTACATGAGCAGTTAGCGATATTCCAAAGACCGATATATCGGCCCCACGACCATATTTTATCAAGATTCAAACTTGGAATTTTCTTTCATTGCTGATAAATGTACATAAAGATAAATTAGGGCAAAGACCAGCCTTATGAACATGAAAATTTGACTATTTCTTATATTTATTATTTTTATGTTTTTGGTCCTCCTCATTATTATTTCTTATACCTCTTGAGCAGATACTGATATTCCAAAGACTAATATGTCGCCCTCATGACCTTATTTTATCAAGATTGCTTGTTTACCTTTTTTTCCCTCTTCCAAATTTTTTTTTTATGTTTTGGTTCTCTACTTAGAATAATATTGCAGCCTTATGACCTCATTTTATTGAGATTCAAAGAGTTGTTTCATTTGGAGCCGTTCCGACTCAAAATGAATTTCCTATATTAATAAGTTAGGATAATTTCCAGCAGTTCAAACATTTATGGTTGAAAAGGGCCCGGTCACTTTTCTCCTTGGGACTCGAAGAAGAAGATGGGGCCCTGCGCCAGGTAGATTGCCGAACCCACTGGAAGAATAATAAAAACTTGGATCAAAAAAACAGAACATGTTTAAAGAACATGACTGAAGTAGAGAAAATTGACAGCAGTAGTATTACGCTTCCCAGACCGATGTATCAGTCTTTGGAATGTCGATACCTGCTCAAATGAGGGGAAGAGGAGGACCAAAAAAATTAAAAATTAAAATTAAAAAATGGTCAAACTCTAACAATCTCAATAGAATTATGATAAAATATGTCTGTCATTAGAATATCGGTATCTGCTCAAATTTTTATTTTATGTCAAGTCCTTGGCGACTGATTGACACATTTATCAGTAAGAAAAATAATGTTTTAAGTTAAATTTTATGAATCTCGATAATATAAGTGGCGATATTCCAAAAGCCGATATATCAGATATAAGGGATATATATCTATGCAGATGATTTGCGAATATACCTGTCCTTCCTACCCTCCTACCTATTATCAGCCCATCAAATGAAAGATTATAAACAACCAAAAAAAACTTTCTAGGCCAAATAGTTCCTTAGATATAGTCCCAAAACCTTTTTAAAAACGCACCTTTTATTGGGTTTTTTATTATTTTAAAAATTTATAACTCAAAAGCCGTAAGTTCAAAAAAGCTATAAGTTTTCTATATTAATGCATTCAACAAATAAAAAAAATTATCAAAATCCAAGACCCACTGGGTCAGGTCCTGTAGTCCAAGTTTCAAATAATAAAGATGAAATTTGTCAGAAATTGTTCATTACGCTCCCCATAATAATTGGTAAAAAGTCCCAAAGAATCCTGCATCAGGTTTTGATGAAGGGGGGGGGGAAGAACAGCAAACTCATATTTTTTTAGCATTTATATTATTCAAAGTTTCTTTCTTTTAATGATTCTTGAAAGTGATTAACAACAGAATTATATTCGATTTCAGTAAATGGGGAACTTTGTGATAATAATATGAAGTTTAGATTGCAATTAATTTAATTTAATTTACAGTATGTGATAGAAGACATAAAAAGTCACCATAAACCATCTTCTGATTACATTCAGAGAACCAGGAAACTTAAATTTTGTAATATTTAAGCCAACCACTTTTTTTTTGTATGTAGAGTAATTAAAAAAATGTATAATTTAGGTTATAACTAATTACATTATAGTAAACTAGAGTGAATTTAAATTAAATGCAAGTAAATCTTGTTAAGGGAACAAATCCAAGTCCCTACTATATTAAAATTGAATTTAATGAAGAAGCAAGCAGCACTGCTGCCATCTCTTGGCAGGCAAGAGAAGCAAAGCAAGGAGAGAAGAGACATGGGGAGTTCCTGAAAAAATCATGTCTACTTGAGACTTGAGAAAGAACTGGCCAGCAAGAAGGAGCCTGTTTCTCCATATTACACAAGAAGGAGAAATGGAGTAGAGACTCAAGAGGCTAATCCACACCACCCACCTAATCCACAGTTAAAATAGTTGTAACAGTCATGCCAAATTCATTAATCCACTAACAAATCATTGTAAAAGATCCGGCTTTAATAAATCAAATTATAATATAAATATAGTAACAAATATAGAAATATGTTCAACCCAATAATCTAATTTTGGGGAGCGCATTTTATGAAAATGATATCGAATTTAAGATTGGGCCCCCCGGGCCTCGACTTTTTGGATTAAATCAATATCAGGGTCGACTATTATGTTTTGGGGGGCGCTTTTTATGAAAATCATGTCGGATTTGAGATTGGGCCCCGGGGCCCGACTTTTTGTAACATTTCAGATTTAATTGATATTTGAGTAAATTAATAGGTTTTGAGGGGCGCTTTTTATGAAAATCATGTCGGATTTGATATTGGGCCCCCGGGCCCGACTTTTTATAACATTTCAGATTTAATTGATATTTGAGTAAATTAATAGGTTTTGGGGGGCGCTTTTTATGAAAATCATGTCGGATTTGAGATTGGGCCCCCGGGGCCCGACTTTTTGTAACATTTCAGATTTAATCGATATTAGAGTCTTACTAGTTTTACAAAAAGTCGGGGCCCGGGGGCACTATCTCAAATCCGACATAATTTTCATAAAAAGTGTCCCCCAAAACCTTATAATCAACATTGATATCGATTAAATCCGAAAGGTTATAAAAAGTCGGTCCCCGGGGGCCCAATCTACCTATTAATTTACTCAAATATCAATTAAATCTGAAATGTTACAAAAAGTCGGGCCGCGGGGCCCAATCTCAAATCCGACATCATTTTCATAAAAAGCGCCCCCCGAAACCTATTAATTGACTCAAATATCAATTAAATCTGAAATGTTAAGAAAAGTCGGGTCCCTGGGGCACTATCTCAAATCCGACATCATTATCATAAAAGTCAAGTGGTGTAGAGGAAAAAAAAAAAAAAAAAAAATGGTCCCCAAAGTTGATTAAATCCAAAATATTTTA
This sequence comes from Nezara viridula, assembly GCA_928085145.1. Classification (NCBI taxonomy): domain Eukaryota; kingdom Metazoa; phylum Arthropoda; class Insecta; order Hemiptera; family Pentatomidae; genus Nezara; species Nezara viridula. The sequence continues at coordinate 109,422,938 of OV725078.1, read as the reverse complement.
ATAATTCTTTATTTTATCGATTTACATTAATATCGATATTATTTTAAAAAACTGTAACCCCATAAGATAACAATGAACTTAAATATGGAAGAAATATTAAATATTCTACTCCTGTAATTTTTATAATGAAATACTCGATTACTATGAAAAGTACTCAGAGTAAAATATTCCCGAGTAGATTTGAAAATAGAAAGTTCTCACGAGGACAGCTGATTACTTTTTGTACTCGTCAATCTTGAGGTCGAGTAGTGATTGAAGTACTCGGTACTCGAACCGGGCGAGTATTTGAGTAAACTACTCTGTAATTTGTACTTTTTACTCAGAGTACAATTTTTCCCATCTCCATATATAAGTTAATTTAGTTAAGAGAAATTAATTTCGCCACTAGTGGTCTTTATAAAAAAAAGAACTGTCTCTAAAAGCTAGGATACGACATTATAACACGGTCGTCAAGACAGACGTCAGCCTTCTGAAAATAGAAAGAAGAATTCTCAGAAGAATCTACGGACCTAGGAGAACACCTGAAGGATACAGTTTGAGGTCAAATGGAAAGGAGGAGGCAGATGAAGAGGAAGCATTGAAATCGTGGTATTAGCGTGGTCTTTAAGGCCTGTTCGTGAAAAAATATCGGCCGCTAGGGAAGCCGAAACATAGCAGAATAAAAATTATATATATATATATATATATATATATATATATATATATATATATATATATATATATATATATATATATATATATAATGATATCTCTAAATATTGCTGAATCCTGATATAGGGGTTACAAATAGGACAGATACCGCTACCCCGCCATCAACTGACACATCTTTCGTTTCTTCTTCTCCACACCCTTTCAGGCCCGTCTGGAGATCGAAGAGCGAATCTTGACTCACCTGTAAAAAGTACAGCACTCCATTCGTCCATAGTCCAATGGCTGTGCATTGCATTATTTTTTTGTGCACCACTGCAATTTTCTGTCCATCCTTTTAAATCAATATATCTGTCTCTTTCACATAGAATTTTATTTTTGCTGTTCATAAATGCGCAAATTAATCGTCAACGATATTTCTTTAAATCAAGGTCATAAGGCCGATATTTCGGTCTTTAAATTATCTGTATCAGCTGAAAATCTGAGGAGAGGATGAGAAAAAGAAAATACTAGTTAGTCAAACTCTACCAATCTTAATAAAATAAGTTCACAAGGCCGATATATCGGTCTTTGATTAAATTTATGTTTATGTTGAACCCTTGAGGCATTTATTAGCAATAAAAATAATATCAGACAAATTTAAATGATAGTCAATCAAACTCTACCAATCTTAATAAAATAAGGCCATAACACCGATGTATAAATGAAAATAATTTTATTATTCTGGGACTAGTGTACCTTTGGCACAAGTTAAAAATACAGAATATATATTAATATTTTGTTGTGTCCATAAAATACAGTTTAATATTCACAGGTTGATTAGGAATACAATAAAGTTATAAATAATAAAAATATATACACAGACAGGCAAAGAATTCCACCCACTTGATTTTTCATCTAAAAATATTTCACCCACTTGTAAAAAAAGTTGTATTTGTATATAATACATGGTATTTGTAGATAATACGTAGTATTTATGGAATTTTATAATCTTTTTTACCATTAATAATCAATATGTGATTGGGTAAGAAAGATTTGAGAAAAATAAATTGTAAAACGAACCATTATTTTTCTAAAAGAAATTAATTACATCATCGTTTAGTAGCGCGTGTTTCCTCCTCTTGCCTTCACTGCTTCTTGAAGACGCCTCGGCATACTTTCTACCAGTCGGGAAATGTCCCTTTGCTGGAGGATAGCCCATTCCTCTCGAAGAGCCATTTCAAGGTCCTGCAGTGTATCAGGAAGTGTTGCACGCGCTCTTATTCGTCTTGCGAGGTTATCCCATAAATGCTCAATGGGATTCAAATCTGGAGAACGGGCTGGCCAGGCTAAAACCTCAATATTGTTCTGTTGAAGGAACGTCTGCACTATGCGGGCGACATGTGGGAGTGCATTAGAATAGAACGATCGCCGATTTCGTTGAGGATTCAATTCTGTGCGGCGCTCCATTGAAATCCCAGCCCACACCATTAAGGAACCACGTTGGAAAGGTTGGCTCTGGGAAAAATAACAGGCTGCATATCTTTCGTTTCTTCTTCTCTACACCCTTTCACACCCGTCTGGAGATCGAAGAGCGAATCTTGACTCATCTGTAAAAAGTACAGCACTCCATTCGTCCGTAGTCGAATGGCTGTGTTCTCGAGCAAAAGCCAGCCGTGTTACTCTGTGAGTTCTGGTCAACTCTGGTCCTCTTACTGGACGAAAAGTCATTAATCCATACTCATTTAATCTTCTCCGAGCGGTACGTTCAGAAATTTGCACACCTTGAACTTCTTAGAGCTGATGAATCGCTTGAACAAGGGTAAGGTGCTGGTTTCGTAAAATTCTCAAAGTCAAAAACCGGTCATCCCGTGGTTCTGTTACCCTAGGCCGTCCAGAGCCGGGCCTTCTATTGTAAGAACCAGTTTCCCGAAAACGCCTGACGGCGTCTCGTAAAGTTTCGTATGGAACTGCGATGGCATTAGCTGCATATCTGATGGAGCGTCCATCATCAATAACTGCCACACCACGCGCAACATCCTCAGCACTAAGCGGCATTTTTAAACTTAATATTGAAAAAATTAAAAGCCGGAGACTAAGAAATGTGCTGCAAAAAACGGCACTGAACTAATGATACTGAATAAACATTTTGATTCCATAGAAAGTAAACATTGGAATCTAGAATCATTTCATTGAATTAAGGGTTATTGTCCTCTATATAACATTACATAGAATGTTATATGTCTTATTATATGTCCTCTATATAACACTCTACATAACATTTCTAATTGAAAACAAGCAAATAGATTACCTATTTATTCATTAAAAACAATAGACCAATCCAAAGCAGAAGTATTTTTAGATAAAAACATAAAAAAATCAAATGGGTGGAATTTTTTGCCTGTCAGTGTAAATACGTTTAAATATAAAATATACAGAGAAAGTTATTAAGTAAACGAAATATCGATGAATCACAAAATAATCAGAGTATCTTGGCGTACTTTGAGGTTTTTACAGCTTAGGGCTTTAAGTGCATTTCGTGATCAATCGGACTGGGAATGGAGTAGGTGTTTGAAGAGGAGAGATTTGAAAGAGGATATTGATTTTGCGTGTCGAATATATGAAGGTATAGAGTTCCAGAGGGAGACAACTTGTATTAAAAAGGATTTATGAAACGCAGCAGTTCGGTGAGGGGGAGAGAGGTAGGACGCACGGGATCTGGTGGGACGGGATTGAAAGGAGCGTTTGAATTGTAGTATCTGTAGAATATAGGCAGGTCGCCGTGTTCTAATGGCTTGGTATAGGAAGGTAGCAAGGAAATATTGACGGCGGTAGGACGGATAAAGCCACTTCAACTTGGTGTAGAACTGGGTAATATGCGTATCCCTTGAGATCCCGAAGATAAAGCGGATTGAGCAATTCATTAAACGTTTAAGTTTAGCTTCGAGTTCTCCCGAGAGTCCACCGTACACCATGCAGCCATAGTCGAAGTGGGGGAAAACAAGAGAGGAGACCAGGAGTTGACGGGTTTTGAACGGAAGAAGATAACGTAGATGGTTAAACTGTTTCAGGGTGGATATAGTACGGCGGGAAATTTGGGAGATGTGTGGTTTCCAGGAGAGGCTTTGATCGAGGGTAACGCCTAGGTTTTTAACGGTGGTATGGAAGGACATAGGTGAGTTGTTCAGAACAAGATTAGGAGGTGCTGAAATGGATTTGAGGAGTGAGGGGGATCCGATCAGGATGGCTTTTGTCTTCTCCGTATTTAATGTCAGCTTATTAAGATTTGCCCATGCGCATATTCTATTGATGTCTTGTTGCAGTTTCAGGATGGCATTAGAGGAATCTGTCGGGTTGAAGGAAAGATAAATTTGGACGTCATCGGCATATTGGTGATATTGACAGTGTATGATAGAGGAAGGGAGGTCATTGATGTAGATGGAAAAGAGGGTGGGGGATAATGAGGAACCTTGTGGGACGCCTCTGGACAGAGGTAGAGACATTTATTGAGGGTTATTAGGAACTACAACGTACTGGGAGCGATCGGTGAGAAAGGATTGGAACCACTTAAGGGCACTAGATGATATGGATATATTTTTAAGTTTGGTATTATGATCAACTGAGTCGAATGCTTAAGAGAAATCATGAAGGGTCAGGATGGTGAGTTTCTGTTGATCTTTCGCTGTGTGAAGATCTTGGGAGATTTTAATGAGGGCGGAATGAGTGGAGTAGTCTGGTCTAAAACCAGACTGGAAGCAGTTCAAATGTTTATTTTGTTCAAGATATTGGGATAGTTGAGATTGTACTATTCGCTCTAAAGGTTTGGAAAGGTTAGATAACAGGGAAATTGGACGGAAATCATTAGGGGTTGAGGGATTAGAGATTTTGTTCAGAGGACGAACAAGAGCGGTTTTCCAGGTGCTGGGAAAAGTGGAGCTTTGTAGTGAGAAATTATAGATATGATAAAGGACTGGGAAAATGGATGGAAGTGAGGATTTAATTAATTTAACTGGGATATTATCTGGTCCGAAATCTTTGGTTTGGGATTTACAGATGGATTTAAGGAGGTCGTCAGGGGTAATATGCGAAAAGAAAAAATGATTGGGATTAAAGGGGGGATGTATGAGGGGTGGAGCTGGTGCTTGGACAGAGGGATCGGATGAACAGGAGACAAAATGAGTGTTGAGTATGTCAGCTGAAATAGAGGTAGTCTGGGTTTGGGTGGATTTGCCTAAGGATAATTTACGGAGGATTGCCCACATAGCTTTGGAGTTTGGTGTGCTGGATAAGGATTGTTGGTAGTAGTGGGATTTGGCACGGCGTATCATGGATTGCGTACTGTTTCGAAGCAGCTTGAAATTCATGTAGTCTTCGGGGAGTCGAGTGCGCTTAAACCTTTGTCTTGCTGCGTCTCTTCGTTTGATACAATTTTTTATCGCAGGCGTCAACCAAGGGGCTGGTGGGTACTTGATTGTCCTGACTTTAAGAGGAGCATGACGGTCTAGGATAATGTGCAGTTGATTGGTTAAGGTTTCTACCATAAAATCAACGGAGTTAGAAGAGTATATGGAGTCCCATTGGATTGCGTCAAGATCAGGCATAAAAGTTTCGGATGATAGGAGATTAAGGTTTCTGAAAGATATAGATCGGGGACTAAATAGAGGAACAGGAAGTTTATAGGAGATCTGTATGAGATCGTGAGCAAACAAAAACGAAACCGGGTGCTGTGATGAGGCGAGGAGTTTATTGGGAGAGTCAATAATGCAAAGATCGAGTCAGGAGTCTGAGTATTGGGAATGATGGGTAGGATTGTACGGAACTATATACAGATTAAGAGAGTAGAGGAGGTTTGATAAAAAGGCTTGGTCGGAGGAAGGAAATAATAGGTTGGTATTGAAATCTCCGAAAAGAGCAATATTGGAGTAGGAAGGGCTCAGTTGGTGGTCTCGAGTGTTTCATCAAAGTGGATTCTAGGAGGTCGGTAGATGACACCAATGAGCAATGAATATGAGGAGGTGAATATTTCAGCAAAAAGATATTCGATATGTGGGGAGACAAAGCAAGAATTTTGGATTTCAGGCTATCATGAACAAAAATGGCTACTCCGCCTCCGATTCTATTTTCTCTATCTGACGTAGTAGGGTATAGTTAGGGAGTGAAACTTGAGAGGATGTGACCGTGTGTTTTAGCCAAGTTTCTTAGTCAGCGATTAGGTGGTAGAAGTTGTGGAGAAAGAAATAATGAAATTCATCTATGTGTGCTAAAAGTGACTGTGCGTTGACATGACAGGATAATAGGACATTAGTCATGGGAGAGCGTAGATTGGGATAGTGAATCGGTAGGAGGGGCGAGAGACATGGAAATAATTAGGTTGGATTGATCTGAGATACACCGTGGATGCTGAAACATATATAGCAAAACTATTGAGAAGTAGAAACTAGAAAAAATAGGTAAAAGAAATAATCTAGATAGTATTTTGTAATCAATGGAGATAAGAAGCAAAGAAATAGTAGATCCATACAAACAGAAAACGAAAATATACTCTAGCGAACAATGAACAATAATACTAAAAAAATTAACTGCAATATACACATAAACGAAATTGAATGAAATATTAAACTTATAACAGTTAAGTAAATAGAAGAAATTTGCTAGAAAATGAGGTAGTGGGTTGAAGGAACGAGAGCAGAGAAGTCAAGTGAAGAGGTCAAGGTCAGAAGGTGAATTTATGACAGCTACGACGGGCTGACCGTCGGTTCGTCTACACTTCACTTTGCCGTCATTAAACCAGACATATTTTGTTTTTCCAGCCGCTCTCTTCTGTCTTGCAAGCCAGTACAGGTGCCTGTTGGTCGATTTCAGAGCTTCTCCGATGAAAATTTTGTGAACATCGTTCTCCTGCCAGCCGATGTGAAGAGTAGATAAATCTTCCACCAATTTCCGTTTATGAATCAACTCATCTCTTAGCGTTTGACGAACAAATCTGACCAATAGTGAACCAGGAGTGTTATCTTGCCGAGTTCTGATCCTCTCCATGCTGTCCACATCTTCCACCTTCAGGCTTAGTACTAGTGCTGCGCCCACACTCACTACTAGGCCCATTGGATTTTCACCAGGTCTCACCGGGATTCCTCTAATATCTGCGGTTTTAACCAGGTGCTGTTGCTCGGATCTTTTTGCCTTATTTCAAGCTCCGACACTCGTGATTTTAGAGTCGAATTCTCCAAAACCAAGCCATCTATTTTCGAGTTTTGAGCTTCTAGGAGCCATTCTATGACTTTTAATTGATCCGGGTTTTCGAATGTGATAGATGCCTGGGTTTCCATTGACGATTTCACATCCTTCAGGCACATGATGATTTCACATCGGAGGCATTTGCTTCAACAGAACTTCTTAGGTTCTTTTTTGGGACATTTCCAAGTCATTTCTTCTTTTAAGGATTCAATCTCTTTTATTTCAACATTCAGACATTTCTCGTGATAAATCGCTTGGTGGTTGGGAGTGGAACAAATTAATGTTTTTTTATCTTCCCTTGACACGATCTGCTTGCATAAGGTGCAATTGATCATTTTTATTTGTTTTTTAGACAAATATTCGAGAGAGAAGCGACAAGGAGAGAAAAAAAAATAGAAAAGATCGTGAGATTTCTTAAAACGATGGACGTAACCTCACAAGTATATAAGGCGTCAGTCGAACTAGTTATTGCGCATGCGCTCCCCACTACTAGGCAATATGTCGACTCACCGTTTATAGAGGTGTAATGTAGATATTTTTTCTAGTTCCACTGTTTTTTTTTTTTTATAGTAAAGACTAAACTGCGATGACTTCTCCAATAAGAATAGAACTATTCACCGATGAGCTTTTTATAATTTAGTCTCAGTTCCAGTTCCAAACTATTACTGGCACTACGTAACGTAAGATGGCAATAATTGTCGATGTTTACGTGACGAGAGCACTGGACACAATGATATAAGTTAATATTATCTGGTGATGATGATATATATTTCAAAATACATTATCTAAAGTACTGATATAAAGGGATTATTGACAAACTATCATATATATTTATTTAATGACCTAATAACCAAATAAAATAATTATTTCAATACATACAGTATAGTGTATAGTGACATATAGCATAGACTATAAGTGTTGACCTATCGTGGAGGTCTTAACTGATGTAAAGGTCTTTACTCAAATTTATGTTTCTGCGGATCCTTTGACGATTGATTTGCGCATTTATGAGCAATAAAAATAGTATTCGATGTGGAAGAGGCTGATGTATCGATTTAAAAGGATGACCAGAAAATTGTACATTGGTGCACAAAAAAATAAATAAATAGATAAAAAAGAAGAAATCTAACTACTAATCTTGTTAAAATAAGGTCGTGCGGCCGATATATCGGTATTTGTTCAAATTAGAGAAAGAGAAAGACCAGAAAAAATAAATTAAATAAAAATTGGTCCAAATCTACTAACCCAATTTCATTAAATTAAGATCATAAGGCCGATAGTTCAGTCTTTAGGTTATCTGTATCAGCTGAAAATCTGAGGAGAGGATGAGAAAAAAATAATAATAGTCACTCAAACTCTACCATTCTTAATAAAATAAGGTCATAAGGCCGATATATCGGTCTTTGGTTAAATTTATGTTTATATTGATCCCTTGACGAATGATTGACACATTTATGAGCAATAAAAATGATATTCAATGTAGATGAGGCCGATATATCAATTTAAAAGGATGACCAGAAAATTGTGCAGTGGTGCAGAAAAAAAAAAAAGAAAAGAAATCAAACTACTAATCTTGATAAAATAAGGTGTGAGGCTGGTATATCGATATTCTCCCAAATTAGGGAAAGGGAAGGCTCAGAAAAAAGAAATTAAATAAAAATTGGTCCAACTCTACCAACCCAATTTCATTAAAATGAAATCATAAGGCCGATATTTCGGTCTTAAAGATATATGTATCTTCTGAAAATCCTAAAAAAGAAAAGGTCGATATATCGCCAAATCGGCGTTTAATATCGGTCGATACCGATAATCGGCTATATTAATATCGGTAGTGGACGATCTGCAGTCCTAACCATCTTATGCGTCCTGCCTTAATGAAACTAACGAGATCTGTGTCCCTGTAGAGTTGTCACAACTCCCGATTGTATCGGGACCTCCAAACGCTTTCTCCGCATACAGACCCGTAAATCCTCCTTACGCTCTCACGCTCCAAGAGCCCTCATGTTTAGCTGAGATAACCCACGTTTCGCTTCCGTATGTGACTACCGGACGAATCATCGTTTTATAAATTGTCAATCTGGCATTTCTTGATAGATTTCGAAACCCAAGTAGTCGCTGTATGGCATAAAAACATCGGCTTCCCACCACAATCCTGACTCCTATCACAGCTCCTACGTCATTGTCTGACGTCATAAGGGATCCCAGGTATTTGAGCTCTCTGCATACTAGGAACACATGTTGGCCTATGCTTAGTTTCTGATCCTGATCAGGGCGATTTCTTGAGCTCTTCATGTACATCGTCTTTTGCTCATTTATTTGTAGACTTCGAGCTGCTGCAGCGGTTTCAAATTCCTTTAATGCACCTGCCAGCGCTAGGAGCGTCCTTGCCACAATCTTTACTTCATCTGCGTATGCCATATGTTTTGTGAAGTGGTCAAAGATGGTACATCCCGGGTTGGTTCTTATGGCCCTTATCGCCTTCTCCAAGGTCATGTTATAAAGAGGAGGAGGCCTTGGTGTCTCCTTGCATTATTTCCGAAGCAACTGAGAACTCCTCAGATAACAATCCTTGTAGTTTAACTCTGCATCTAATATCTGCCTTAGTCATTTTTACTAAGCGAGTGAACTTCTTAGATATACCCAGAGAGAGAAGATCCCTCATCAAAACATGCCTATCCACTAAGTCGTATGGCTGATAAAAATCAATGTAGAGGTGATGCAGGTCGACTTTGTATTCCAGTGACTTCTCTAGCACCTGTCGGGCTGTGAAGGTCAGATTAATAGTCGATGTACCCTTCCTGAAGCCACACTGATATTCGCCTACTTCCCTCTCCATGTATGATATCACTCTCCTACCAATGACAGAGGATAGTATTTTATAAGCTATGCCTCTATAGTTCTTGCACTCTAGATTGTCTCCCTTCTTATAAATTGGGCATAGGTCCGACACTTTCCACTCATCTGGGACCTTTTCTTCCATCCATATATCATAAATAAGCTTATGAAGCTCATCCCAAACTCCTTCTCCACCATATTTGAAAGTTCGGCCTGGATTCCGTCTACGCCTGGTGCCTTATAATTCTTCAGACCCAGCACAATTTCCATTATTCCTCTTTGTCGTAGGGGAGGTTGTCGTCAGCTAATACCTCACAGTCAAGGTCTGCTTCTATTTCATTAAGCCTTTCTGCATTTTCTGTTCTGCCCCGGTTAAGCAGCTCCCGGAAACGCTCTCCCCATCTGCCAATAACTGCTTCCGTGCCAACCACAAGATTCCATTCCCTTCCTTGTCTTTAGCAAAATTAAGACGAGATTTATAATTGGTAAAGTTTACCAAAATGAAATTACGAGATTTGCATTGCCTGCCATGGATAGGTCAAAAGTTGCCGCATTAATTGTAAGTGGACAATATTGGGATTTCACAACGAAAAAATTCATCAAATTATTCATTAATTTAATATTCTAAAAGATTACTTGATGATATTTTGGAATGAACGATCAATAGATAACTAATTATTTAAGTATAATATCACATCTAGAGTCATTAAACTACAGTAAATGTATTTAAGGTTTTAAACATATGTATGAAATATTTTTACTTTTTTTTCTTTGTTTTTGGCAATGATGAATTCCAGTTAAACAACAATTGAATTTATTTGTTGTATTTCCAAATTACATGTTTACATGTTAACGTTTCGGGATATTTACTCCCATCTTCAGAACTACAATCCCAATGTTTTTTTGTTGATTCATGGCTAAAAATTGAGTTAAAATATAGTGCATGTTACAATACATGTCAGAATTGGGTTGTTACATTAAATTTGTAATTACCTTAAATCTAATGTGCTCCATTGTCAGGTTCTAAATTCATGTTATAATAAATTAAAGTATATAATATCCAGAGCATCATCATGCTTTTAGACAAATTATTGGGTGTCTGCCATGGTGAATACAATTGACCTTTGGATATGACTGTTTATTTTTATACTATTGTTGTTAAATGTTTATTTTTTATGTAGTTGCAATTTAATTTTTATTAAATTTTAATTCTGTTTAATATGTCCGCATAATTTTGTTTAATATGTTCCTAAATGCTTGGTGTCTGTTTTATAATTTACTGTTGTTGTATTGCTGTTTGTGATGTGTATGGCTTCAAGTAATTTTCTATTGTTGTTTTTTGGTTCTGTGCCTAATATCTGTGGTTTATTGAAGTTAAATTTATGTTGTGATGTGCTAAAGCTGTAGTGTTTATGTTTTTTATATTTTTACAGTTAGTAATGTGTTGTGAAATTCTGGTCCCTAATTGTTTGGATGTTTCACCAATGTTGATTTTGGGGCAGTTTTGACAATTTAATTTATAAATTACATTTTTCTTGTTTATTAAGTCTATTTTACCTTTTGTGTATTATGTTCTTGGCTGTATTAATTATTTGATATTTGGGATGGTTTGAGCTAAAGTTAAGGATTCTATTACTGGTTTTCTCTTTTTTTGTCCATTTGTTAAGTATCTGTCCTTTGTCCAAAATTATGTCCATGTCCAAAAATCTGAGTCTGTTGTTTGTGTCTTTTTCTATTGTGACTACCTTGATCCAACAAGCAGTTTGGACTGCATCTTCACCTGATCCTTCTAAAAAATACCGCAAAACAAATCCTCTACCCCAAGACCTACTGGACCTTATTAATAAAAAACGATGCTCTAGTTCGATCTGGCAAAGAACCAGGCATCCTGATGATCGGAAATCATATAACTATTATTCCAAGCAAGTAAAACAAAAACTGGCCACGTTTAGATCCCAATCCTATAATTCCTATCTTTCCTCACTATCTGCAAGTGATAACTCCATCTGGAATGTAACTAAAAAAATTCTTAAATTCCAATCCATTTCCCACCCCCTCCGCCGTGATGATGGTTCCTGGGCTTCGTCAGATGAGAATAGAGCAGAAGAGTTTGCTAAACATCTATCGTACACATTCACTCCTCATCCTGAACTCCATCCCTCCCATACTGCTGAAGTTAAATAATTCCTCTCTTCACCGATTCCTCTCTCCTTACCTCCTACAGCCGTCAACCCCTCTGAGGTCAAATTCCTTTTAAAGAACCTAAAACCTCGCAAATCTCCAGGACACGATCTCCTTACTTCCCAGATCCTCAGACAACTTCCCAAAAAAGCAATTATATTCCTTACATACCTATTCAAGTGTATCCTCCGCACAACCCACTTTCCTCTGGTGTGGAAACACTCCATAATTATCCTCTTTCCTAAACCAGGTAAACCTGTTAATTATACATCATCCTATAGACCGACAAGCCTACTTCCGATCCTTTCCAAAATCTTTGAGAAAATCCTTCTCAAACGCATCCTACCCATACTCGAATCCCACAATATCCCTCCCCATCAGTTTGGATTCCGCTCAAGACACTCCACTGTCCAACAAGGCCTTCGCGTTGTGGAGCACATATCCTCTGCACTTGAAAACAAGCAACATTGCACTGGTGCCTTTCTGGACGTAGCTCAAGATTTCGACCGAGTGTGGCACGATGGCTTGCTTTTCAAGCTCAAAAACCATTTACCTCAACCCTTGTACCTAGTCCTCAAATCCTACCTTTCAAATCGCTCCTTTCAAGTCTGCTGCGGCACTGAACTCTCCAAACATTATCCAATTGAGGCTGGTGTTCCACAAGGCAGTGTCTTGGGCCCAGTTCTCTACATCCTTTTCACCGCTGACATCCCTTCACTTCCTAGCAACATTTGCTGATGATACTGCCATCCTATCCTCTCACTCGGATCCTCTAATAGCGTCTCAGAACCTGCAAAGACACCTTTCCTTCATTGAGCAGTGATGCAACAACTGGCGCATCAAAATTAATGAATCAAAATGCAAGTTTGTAACTTTCACTCTTCGACGCAGATCCTGTCCGCCAATCCTTTTTAATTCAATTCCTCTTCCCTACTCAGACACAGTCCGATACCTTGGCTTCCTTTTGGACAAAAGACTGACTTGGAACCCACATACCAGACTTAAAAGACAAGAGCTTAACCGACGATTTGGTCAGCTATATAGACTACTAAACAGAACATCTCATCTCTCAACAGAAAACAAATTATTAATCTACAAGACCATACTGAAACTTATCTGGACCTACGGACTTGAACTGTGGGGAAACTAAATCATCGAATATCAAACGCATCCAATCCTTCCAGTCCAAAGTCCTTCGAACAATAGTCAATGCTCCATATTATGTCACGAACAAGACCCTACACCATGACCTTAACATCACATATGTCCATGACATCATCCCATCCAGATTCTCCAACTTTCACCAGAACCTCATTCATCATCCCAATCCTCTAGCGCAATCCCTATCCAGCTCCGAACATCCATACCATCCCCCTCGAAGGTTGAAACGGCAGTGGCCTCGAGATCTTTTGTAAATATGCCTTTGGAGTCCTGGCAATGGCCAGCTTCTCCACTCATGTCCTGAGCGTCTGTGGCTCTAGTGCCCTCTTTCAGTCTCCATTGGCTTCTAATACTAGTGATGCGGCTGGAAAAGTGGCGCTGGGATCTTCCGGAGTCTTGCTTTGCCTTCCACGTGTGGGGGAAAAAGCCTGGCTCGGAGATTCTTGGGCGAATGTATATATTGTATATAGGTATGATTGTGTTTAGAAGTTTTTATTTTATTTTATTTGTTTATTTTATTTTTTTATTTTTATTTAACTTCTTCACCAGTATTATTTATTTACTTCTTATATTTATATTTATTTCTTTATTATTTGTATATATTGTATGAATGAGAACTTTTAGCCCTAATGCTTATAGCCCTCCAGCAGTGGCTGATTGTATTATTATTCAATAAAAAAGTTTACATTTAAATTAAATTTTCTATTGTAAATCTTATTCTTTTGTTATATAGGTTGAAGCTTTTCATTATTTCATTTTCCGAATCTTTTTTTAATATAAGTATCAAGTCATCTATGTATTTTTTTTATTAATAATGGTTTTTGTTCTAAGTTAGATAGTTGTGTTGTGATCAATTAAAAAAACATGCCACTTAAATTCATGGATAGAGTACTTCCCATCCCGACCCTCCAAAGTTGTTTATAATGTTCATTATTATATTTGAAATAGTTATTTCTTGTACATACCTTCGATGAAAATTCTTTTATCTTTAATTTTGTTTTCACTTTTAACGCTATCCCAGTTGTCCTCTATAATTTTTATACTCTCATTTAATGGGATATTATTAAAAAGTGATTCAGCGTCTAAACTTATAATTTCTATGTCTTTTATGGGTACTTTTTGTCTAGCGGGCCGGACTGAAACCTCACTTCTTATCTATGTTATCTAACGTCACGTCACATAACCTCCCTCTTCTTATCCCGCCAAATCTTTGAGTTATTGCATTGTTTTCAGTTATTCCCTTATTACGTTAACTTATTAAATTCTTTACTTTTGACCCGTTTGTGTTTATTTTACATTTTTTTTTAGTTTGTGACCTCTTTGTGTTTATTTTTCTTTTTTTTCCGTTTATTTTCGTCATATTACGGATCTTAGAATATGGGATTTGCCGCCTTCAGAAGAACAGGCAATTCAATATTTTCAAAATGTTGGGATACTTGCCGACGTGAAATTGTGTGAACGAGGTCATCGAATGAAGTTAACCAGGAAGGCCAAATGGAGATGCTTTCATAGGGTTTATGACACAAAACTTTCAATAAGGAAAGCAACATGATTGGAGGGCTCGAGGATTTCGTTTTTAACAGCTTTAAATTTGATTTATGGGTGGTCCATAGCTTGACTGCGATGAAGTGGGGCAAAGAGCAGCTGAAACTATCCTACGGAGCTATGGTAACGTGGAACAAATGTATAAGAGAGGTTTGTGCACATGACATGTTATACAGGCCAAGAAAAAAAATTGGAGGACCTGGCAAAGTGGTTAAAGTAGACGAAAGTCTTTTTTCTAAACGAAAAAATTATGTGGGGAGAGTTTTACCTCAGCAGTGGATGTTTGGTGGAGTATGCCGAGAAACAGATGAATGTTTTATCTTTTTATAAAACAGATTTTATGTTTTATATTTTTTTTTCTATGTAAATGTGTTTTTTTTTATTATTTCATTTTGATGTGTTATATGTACATATCTTCTTAAAGTGTTTTTTATTATTTCATTAATATATGTGTCGTCAAATAAAAGTATTTTTTTTGTTATTACATTTGTTTTTTTATCTGTTTACACTTTCAATAATACGAATTTAATACAATAATACGAAGATATGAAGTAGGAGAAGGCTTTTCACTGCGTTAGAGGAGTTACCAGTGTTCAGGTTATAAACATTGGCAGATAGTCAGTAGCGGCCCCCTAGACAAAAAGTACCCTTTTTATATTATGTTGGATATTTTTATGTATTCCTTTTAATCCCATAGCATTTTTGACATCGAAGTTATTGTTATTATTAAGAGTGTTGAGGGATGGGTTTAGGAATTTAGAGAGAGCTTCAGTTGATCCATCTATATTGTTTATTATGGGTCTTAATCTATTGTCAGTTTTGTGTAGTTTTATGAGGCCATGGATGGGTTTCTATTGCCAGTGGAAATAAAAAACTTCAATAACATAAAAACTGAGGATTAAACGAAATATGGCATTGAAACGGTCATGATTCTGCAGATGACGAGAACAACTTAGATTTTTTCACCTTACTTCTAGTAATCTTTATAAACAAATTTATAATAAATTGGTAATGTGATAGAACTGTTAAGGTCGTTTTTGTTAATATAAACGTCATGTTTTGGTTAGTATAAACGTCATCTCTTTTGTTTCTATATTGATTATTTTATACAACCTAGTGTACATAAACTGGTACATTACCGACATGATTACGTGCGTATACACTTATTTCTTTAGATGCTGGTAATCAGTCGATGATATAGATAACTATATCATATTCAATATATAAATAGATAACTAGCATTTTATGAAATATAAAATAAAAACTACATTTTCTTAACACAACATAGTTAATGGATAAATAATAACATGGATTTGTGTGTCATTAATTTGGGATTTTGGTTTATCAGCTTGACCATAATTTTTCATACACCTAATAGAGAGGATGAAATAGGCAACAGGGAAAACTCTTGGACCAACGGATCCTAATTTTGCGTTATGCTGCCCCGCCAGTAATAAGTGCTACGATCCCGAAAAGTTTCTAAATATTGGTCAGATATTATTAAATCATATTCTTACAAAATAGTCTGAAACTATTTGCTTCTCAAATTCGTGAAACGTTTCCAAAATGTCAGATTTTATCGAATTAGTTACCTACTAAGTGGTATAAAACTATTCCAACCATTTTTTGCTCGATGTTGATCGCATATTTTTTCATGGTTGATGGTAAATTTTTCAAATTTGCATATCAGATTCGTGAAAAGCTGTCAGAAAAATAATTCAGATTTTATAAAATAGCATTAATATAATTACTGTGCTCTGAAAGTATTCTAACAGATTTTTTCCTGCTGCTGACCACATAATTTCTGGGGCTTTTTGAGATTTTTAATGTTGTCAGATTCGTATAAAGCTTCCAAAATTTTGTCTGACTTTATTAAGTCTGTTACCTACAAAGTGGTCTGAAATTGCTCCAATTGTTTTTTGCCTGCTGCTAATCACGTAATTTTGGGCAGTTTTTGCGATTTTTGAAATTGTACCTCAGCCAAATGCTTCCAGTTACCCATCTGACTCAATAGGTTTTGTCATTAGTGTCGTAATCGTTACTGTTTTCAATTTTCAAACCTTCTGCCGCTGAACACGTGGTTAAATCTTCGATAGATCCTGGACTATTTGTCCCAACCCCTCTTTGGGATTTTCCTTTTTGGGGAAACAACTGAGCAGCTATATTCTTTTCCCTGAACTAATGGAACTAGATTAGCTTGTCTTTTAACTGTTACATTAATTTATTAAACTATTTTTTTTTTAACAACTTTCACTTAAGGTGTATATTACAGTTATTATGTAAGCTAATGTATGTATTGAAAATGTTGTTGTCTTATACAGATTAAGAGCTGTGTAATATCGAAAATTGCGAAAAGTTAGTGTTTCTTCATAGTTTTGGAGTTTAATGATTATGTTATTGTTCTAGCCTTTGAATGGTTGAAGATAAGATAGCAAAGTAATGTATATTCTTAAAGAAAATTTAATATTAAACAGCTTTCTTCGTCATAACTTTTTTGTAAAATGAAAAGATAAAGAGTTGATATGTCAAATAATGATAAAAATGCAAGGAGAAACAATTTCTTTTCGAAATTAGTGAATTACGAGGACGGATATTACGAAAACGATAGAATATAGCGAAAAAACTAATATAACCATTTGCATTGAAAATGTTGTCAGCTTTAATTTCACATATGTCATTGTTTTAGATAGAATACATAGTCTCATTGACATAAGCAAAAAACCATAAAAAGTAAACTTGTTGAATTATAAATTCAATTTTTTGACTTGAAATCCAGGGGTATGAGGTAACTGACTATTATTTAATTAAAAATAGATATGAAATATGACATCTTTTTGCCATAGCTCCAGGGCTGTAGTGTCAATATGCACTTCTCAATCTCCAACTCAATTTAAATATGGGGCGGGGTGGCCCAGCGGGCTAACGTGTGTGCAAAATAGGCGTTGCCCGCCATCATGATTAACAGATGTTTACAAGAAATAATAATTATGAGTTCCTGTCCCTGTGCTGTAGGATTCATTAAGTTGTTACCGTTATTTTATTGTCGTTTACTTCATCACTTTATTACCTTTAATTTATAACTTCCCAAGTTTGTTCCGTTATTTCATAACTTCTTAACTTTGTTATCAATATTTTATATACCATCACTTAACCAATTTAATTGTACATATCAAACCATTATTTTATATTTTATTGCTTTGTTAATTTCATTAAGTTGTTACCGTTATTTTATTGTTCACTTCATCTATTTATTACTGTTATTTTATAACTTCTTAAGTTTGTCCCATTATTTCATAAGTCTCTAACTTTGTTACTGTTATCTTATCTATCCTAATTTTACTACCTGATCTACAAGACAATACTGAAACCCATCTGGACTTACGGACTAGAACTATGGGGAACAGCCAAATTTTCTAACATCAAACGCATTCAATCCTTTCAGTCTAAAGTCCTCCGTACAATAGTCAATGCTCCCTTCTATGTAACCAATAAAACCCTACATCATGACCTTAATATCCCATTTATTCTTGATCTTATCCCAGCCAAATTTTCCAAATTTCACCAGAACCTTTCTCATCACCCAAATCCCGTTGTACAATCCCTATCAAGCACCACCCATCCCTACAATCCCCTTCGTAGGTTAAAGCGGCAGTGGCCACGAGACCTTTTGTAAATATGGATATTTTGGAGTTCTAGCAATGGCCAGATTCTCCACTCAAGTCATGAGTGTCTGTGGCTGTAGCGCTCTTACTCATCCTCCGCTGGTTTAAAATACCAGTGTAGTGGCTGAGGGAGAAGCGTAGGGATCTCCTAGGCCTCCCTTTTCCCTCCACATGTGGAGGGGACAGGATTGGTTCGGAGATCACCTGGCAAATTGTAAATAATGTATGTTTTATATAAGGTGTTTGTTTTACTTTTATTCTATTTTTATTTACTTATGTGTATATATATTATTTTTTTTTTCTTTACTCTTTTGTTCTTTCTTCTTATTCTTTTGTTATTACTTTATTTATTTATATTTTTGTATATACGGTATGAATGCAATCTCTGAACTCTATTATAAGTGTCCTTAACTGTGACAAATTGTAATATTTCTGAATAAAGTGTTTTTTTAATACTAATTTTACTACCATTATTTTATAAAACCCTGCTTAGTTACTGTTTCTTTATACTTCATCAATTTATATATCATTTTTATGTATCTAGTGTTATGTTCAATTTCTCAATATTTATATTACATGTTACATGTTTATTCATCTGAATAAATTATTTTTCATCAAAGGCTCATAGATTTATAGAAGTATAATATTTACAATTTTACCCAACTTTTAAAAATTTAATTTTATCAAAATTTGATAGGTTACATCTATAAATATATTCTCTTATTCATTGTTACCTAATGATTTGCCATTATTGTTTTATTTTTAATCTGTAACCACTTTTTTAGGTGTTGGGAAAAGTTCCCTTTTACTTCGGTTTGCTGATAACACATTTACTGGAAATTATATTACTACTATTGGAGTTGATTTCAAGATTCGTACTATTGAATTAAATGGTGAAAGAGTCAAGCTCCAGATATGGGATACTGCAGGACAGGAACGATTTCGAACAATCACCTCAACGTAAGTCAACTTTTTATGTGATTGTTTATTTGTTTATATACTTCTATTTAACATTTTTGATCAAATGGAAATGTGGGAGATCCACACATCAAAGGCTGATGATACTGTAAAATATTTAGGAAGCACGTTCTCAGGAGAGCTAGTGATGAATGAGGAAAAGTTGAAAAAATTTAATGACAACTTGGATAAACTGGTGAGCTCTTGCCTTCTTAAACTGGAGCAAAAGATCAATGTTGTCAATCAATATGTGTTCCCGGGACTTCCCTACCTATACGGTGCCCCCTACAAATATACGTTCTGCGTTATTGGAGGGGATTGATGTAAATATCCGCAGGAGTATCAAGGCCATCATAGGGCTCCCCGCTAATCCATCATTGGTGATGTTATGTGCTCCAATGAGGTATCGAGGATTGGGACTGATCCGCTGCCAATGGGAGGTTCCTTTCCAACATTGGTCCGTTGCCTAGCAACTGTTTAGTGTACCGGATGCCCTGTTCCAGTCTATATTTGATTATAACACCGAAATTGCCGAATGTGCGAAGAGACTGGGTGTTGATCAGGGCTACTGAAGCGTGAGAACTCGTAAGACAGTCACTGAGAGAGAATTCTTTTGAAGAATGGGCCAGTTGCAGGTGGCAAGGCGTTGGAGTTAGGAATTTCAAAGAGACTCTGAAAGCTAATAAATATATATGCCAGAAGCAAGTACTTTCGAGGTCAGAATGGTCCAATGCCTTGAAACTTAATATCAATTATGCACTGTTGCGTGGAGTACCAGGAGCCAGTGGACTGTCGAAGGAAGTTGGGTCCCTCCATCGCAAATGCGGCAGAGAGTCTGAAACACCAGCCCATGTGCTGGGAAAATGCCCCAACAACTCCCTCCTCATAACATGCCTGAACCATAGGGTCAAATTTGAGTTGATGAGGCTCCTTAGGAAAAGTTAATTCACTTGCTTTGGCGAGGTTTATTGTATCGATTGTGATGGGTCAACGAGATATGCGGGTATAGTTGCATTACCCAATGTAAAGGCAGCACTGGTCTTAGATCCAACTGTTTGCTATTAGAGAAATGACCTTGATCAGGCCAGTGAAGTAGAAAAAGAAAAGAAGGAAATCTACGATAAATGCATCCCTTTCCTAAAAGAGAAATTCTGCGAGTTCACCGTGAGAGGCCTCTGGTTTGGGTCTCGCGGAACGATTCCTAAAAGAACAAGGAGCTTCTTCGAGGAACTAGGTGTTGATGTTGGGGAGCTTGCAGTGTTAGCCAAGAGCATTATTCTGGACTCCCTTGGGATCATTCATCATCACATATATGGTAATTAGAGATTGATTACGGATATTTATTATCATTTATTTATTTATTCAATTTTACTTATTTATCATCAACCTGGATCAGAAGGGAAAGGTCATTGATATAAATAGCAAATATAGTATGGGACAGAGATGAACCCTAGGAGACATCAAAGAGAGGCAGTGTCTTGAACATGGTTTGGAACTCATAATTAAAAAAATAAAAATCATATCTAATCAACATTTTTAATTTTGTTCTTTTAGTTTTAAACTTGGTGAACCTTTTTTTTTGTGTGTTAATTGTATAAATTATAATGAAAACTTTTATATTAACGTAACTGTAAATGCCTAATTTCCAGTTTACATCATTTTGATTGTGTGGAATCGTGGGACTGCCCTGCCCCATTGTGAATGGTCTTGCATCATTTTTGTGTGTTCCTTAGGCATAGTTTGGTTTTTATTATTGTAAGGTACAAGTTTCTTGTATTTATTAGGGTGAGTTAAAGCATTAAATGCAATCTTAAACATTGGAAAAGTTATTTAGATAAAAGTTTACATTTAGTAAAAAAATTGCATTTAATTTCCTTGGAAACATGTGATTTACATTAAATAACATTTGTTTTCTGAAATTATTATTTATATTTTTTCACCACTCTCCATTACCAAGAATTTTGGTTTCTTGTTCTAGAGCCAGGAATGCTTCTTTTAGAGCATACTCAGATCTGGCAGCTATGTCAAAGTCATCTGCATACCCCAGCACCTGGATCACACTGTTGAATATGGTGGCCCGTGTTTGGATCCTTGATCTGCGTTCTGCTCGTTCCACCACCAAATTAAAGAGAAGGCATGCAAGGGCATCTCCCTGTCTCACGCCGATGTTTGTGGCAATAGGTTCAGAGACGTCAGATCCGATACTAACCACGCTGTTCGACCCCAACATGATCTTTCTCACCAGACGAATCAGCTTCCTGGGTATCCTTATTTCTTCTAGCGCCTGGTAGAGTTCAGGTCGGGTTACGCTATCGTATGCAGACTTGAAATCCAGAAAGAGATGGTGCGTAACCATCCTGTATTCCTTGGTTTTTTCCAGAATCATTCTCATGGAGAAGATCTGGTCCGTGGTTGACCTACCCCTTCTGAATCCAGTCTGGTAGTTCCCTATCTCTCTTTCAGCATGGGGGGTGAGTCTATCTATATAAGGATATTTGACATCACCTTGTAGGCACTCGAAAGGAGGACAATACCCCTGTAGTTGTCGCATTCTGTTTGGTCACCCTTCTTATGAAGTGGGCAAATAACTCCTTGTTTCCTAACTTGTGCCATCCTTTCTTCTTCCCATATTGTAAGGATGAGGTTGTGGAGTTCCTTCATAAGTCCCTCGCCACCGTAGCGAATGATCTCTGCTTGTATGCCATCTAGTCCCGAGGCTTTGTTATTCTTTAGCTTCTTAACAGCCGCCTCGACTTCATCGTGGTCTGGTGGTTCTGCATCGTTTGAGATGTCTTCTGCCCTTGAGATGATACTGGCTTCCTCATCTGCATCGTCTTGGTGAAGGACTTTTCCAAAGTACTGCCTCCATCTCTCCAGGATCTCTCCCTTTTCCGTCAGGAGATTTCCATCTGAATCCTTGCCGGAGGTGACTCTCGGTTTAAAAACCGACCTCCCTTCATTCACCTTCTGGAAGAATAGCCTACTTTCATGTAGAGTTCTGTGGCTCTCAACGTCCTCCATTCTTTTGTTCTCCCATGTTCTTTTCTTTATGCGGTGGATCTTCTTTTCCTCCCTTCTCCTGTTTCTATACTCTTCCTGTGATCGCCACGTGTTATGCTGAATCATCTTCTTATATGCCTTGTTCTTCCGAGTTGTGCATTCTAGGCAGTCATCGTCGAACCACGGTGTCCTGGCCTTCCTTGTTTGAGGTCTGAGCGTCTTCTTTGCTGTATCTTTATGAGCTTTGGCTATTCCTGCCCACTGATCTTCCACTGTCTCGGCTCTCTCTCTCTCAACTCCTCCGTGAGTTTAACTTCCAATCGTTGCTGGTATGTTATGCACTGCTTCATGTCTTTTAGTTTGGATACATCATATTTCTGTTGGGCCAGGCCAGCTGCTACATATCTTTTTGTTGATATTCAAGGGCGGATCCTGGCGATACTCACGAAATGGTCCAAGTCGATGTTTGCGCCTCTGTAGAATCTAACTCCAATAAGGTTAGATCTGTGGCGTGAGGTAATTAAAATGTGGTCTATTTGGTTCGTGACTGCCCCATTTGGCGATCTCCAAGTGGCTTTGTGGATGTTCTTGCCAGGAAACAATGTGCTGCCAATGACTAGACCTTGTGCTGCAGCAAAGTCTATGAGCCTTTGACCATTCTCATTCTTTCTTTCATGTAGACTGAAGGCTCCTGTTGTTGGACGATAAATAGTTTCCTGACCAATTTGGGCATTAAGATCACCAAGAATGATCTCGTTATCATTTTCGGGGCAGTTCCTGAAAGTGCTTGCCAATGATTCGTAGAAGATATCCTTATCCTTGTCTGATGAGACTTCAGTTGGTGCATGACAGTTTATAATAGATACATTGAAGAATCTTCCCTTGACACACATATAACACAGTCGGGGAGAGATAGGCTTGAACTTAAGGACAAGCTGGTGTGCCCTATAAATCCTGTGCCAAAGGCTTGTTTGCTTTCATGGCAATTATAATATACTGTGTGGAATCTCTTTTATAGCGAGCCACATCCGAGCCAGTGTACCTCTTGGATTGCTGCAATGTCCACGCGGTATATGTCAAGTTCTGCAAGGAGCGCCCGAAGGGCTCCTGGTCTTTGTAAGGATGAAATGTTCCAATAAGCTAGTCTTAAGTCATGATGGCGGTTTCTTGGTCTATTCCTTAAAATCAGTCCGGCTTCTGTGCTTTGTATAGGTTTCGTGATATTTAAGTTTTAGGAGAATGGGTTATCGACCCACTGCTCCTGAGTCAGGTGGAGGGGCTGCCTCCTATGAGCACCCTAACACACTCCCCTATCCGAGGCAGCTACCCAGGGGAGGTGACCCTGGGGTGTGTACTGTGATTGACCTTTGTCTGTAATGAAGGATGTTGTAGTGTGCTGTTATTTAGTACTGTGTGCATGTAGTGTGAGTGTTTCCCCCAACCTGGAGGACCAGTGGCTGGTAGCAGCCTTATGGCTGGGCGATGGGGCCGCCAATACGTACGCCAAACCACTATTTTTACCACTATTTAGCCTATTTATGACCGCCACCCCGGACCATCTCCTTCCTTTATAGGTTTTTTAGTTCTTGCTGCTTTATAAGATTTTAATTTTCCGATAGCTTCTTCAACTTCCTCTTTACTCGGTTCTTCTTTTAATGGTTCAGCTCTCTGGTACTCAGGACACATAATTACCCGTATTTAAACTACTGTCAAAGTGGTTCTTAAAATTATTTAATATGTCTACCGGATTGGTTAGAATATTGTTATTTTCATCCCTAATTCCAGACGTGACGGGCCATAAACATTTACGTGATATGTTTATATCTTTGTACATGTCTCTTACTTTATTTACAATTTTTATTTTTTTTTTTAAAATATTTTTATATACGATATTTTTAAGATATTCCCTGTTTTTATTTTTGAGCAATTTCGTCGTTTCATTTTTAGAGGTTCGGAAGTATTTCAGATCGTCTTCGCTAGGATTATTTAGAGCTTTTAATTTAGTGGCTTGTCTTTTTTTGCACATGTTTAAGCAATCCTCATCAAATTACGGTTTGTTATTCTTATTTTCCATTTTTCCTAGACACGAGTTACCGACCGCTTTAATATTATCTCTGATCCCTACCCATAACTTTTCAATATTCTCTTGGTTCTCTTCAGAAAGTTCCAAAGCTTCAAACCTATTCTAACATCTAGCTCGAATTGAGTTCTAATTGATGGATTTTTTTAATTTTTTCAAATTAAAATTCTCGAAATGGTTTTCTTTTCTCGTTTTTATATTAAGTTTTTGTCGAAGTTTCGCAATTACTAATTCATGACCCAACCCACATTCTGCTCCATGATAAGACCATACATTAATCATACTGCTTGGCCACCTAGTTTGTATCAAGACATGACCGATTTGATTTCGTGTTTGCGAATCCGGTGATGTCCAGGTCCTCACCTTTGTGTTTGCATCACCTACAATTATTTCTATGGAGGTTTGCGGTAGTATATTATAAACCCATTCGACTTTATCGTAAAATTCCCATTTGACTTCATCGTCAATGTCTTCGGTCGGACAATGTATGTTTATTAACTCAAAATTAAACCAACGTCCCTGAAATATAGCTACCGAAATTCTATCACTAAAGAATTGTACGTCCCTCAAAGCGGGTAGCAATCCATACCTAATTAGAAACCCGGTACCTAAACAATGATTCTCGCTTCCTCCGTACCAAATAGTGTACTTTTTATCCCTTATCGAGCCCTCTCCTGGCCAGTGAATCTCTTGCAGAGCCACCAGAGAATCCAATTTGTACCCATTAACCTCATTCGCGACCGATTTTAACTCACCTGCTGAATTCAAACTTCTTACGTTCCACGTCCTAATACTTAAATTCTTATTCTTCAACTTGTGCCATGTATTCCCTAAAGCATTCTCTACCATGAGACCCGAATGGGGTACTCCGGCAAGCCTGGGGGGCCCCTCTCATTGTTGGCCAGCGAGTCCATCGGACTTAGCCGGGAGGAACTTCCAAGGAATTTCCATTGACCCTGACCGGTGGGACGCTCCCCATATGCGGTAATGAGCTTGTGCGAGGTTAAATAGTTATTAAAGTAATATATTGACAAATTAAAATGTGTAAATAAACGTAACCTTATGAGTAAGTCTCTCATTATTAGATAAAAGATTAAAACTAAGGCAAATTAGCCCAAATGATTTTTTTTTTTCTTCATGAAAGTAAGGTGTGAATATGAAGGAATGAAGTAAGGTATACAAATGATATAATATAAAAATAATTAATAATGAGGCCATGATGTTTGTTTTTTTAAGTTTTTTTCCCCTTGAAAATGGCCTAAGGGGTTGAAATTTTGAGTGCAAATAAAAAATAAAGTAGCATTAAAGGATCAAATGTAAGTTCATTATTAGAAATTTAAATATTTGTTCATGTTCTTATTATATCTTTATTAGATAATAATCTTGTTGTATATTGTTAAATCCTTTGATTTTATTATTTTTCAATTCTAAAATAAAATTTTAATATAAAATTTGTCACATTAGTTAATGATAGTTCCATTGTTTATTTATTAATTTTTTTCTCATCTTTTAGTTATTATCGAGGCACTCATGGTGTGATAGTAGTTTATGATGTTACCAGTGGAGAATCGTTTGCTAATGTAAAAAGATGGCTTCATGAAATCGAACAAAATTGCGAAGTAGTAAATCGCGTTCTTGGTAAGTTGTAAATTTTTTTTAAACAAGTTTATTGAGTATTAATATAAGCTGCCACATTGAAAGGCATTAAGTATTAGGGCTACAGTATTCATTCATACAATATGTACATACCAAAGAGACATAAATAAAGTAAAGTAAATAAAAAAAGTAAATAAGATGATAAGAATTAATGTATTGCAATATACACCTTTATTGGAAGTTAGTAAAAATAAGGTTTAGTTAATTAATGTTAAACAGTTATAAAGTAAGCTAATCTAGTTCTGCTAATGTCAGGGGATGTTTAAATTTGAAAAATAGTTTCACTAGTTCAGGAAAAATAAGCTCTACCCACCAGTTGGAGTAGACATAGGTTCTTCTTTTCGCCCAAAGGTGAGTTTGATACATTTTGATTTACTTAAAGGAGAACCCTCATTGTGGGAGCAGTGGTAGAGTCTCCATTTATCCCTCAGATGGTTTAATAATCAATAATTTAGGGAAGAAAGAAAATTTTTCGATATACACACTGACTACTAAGGTGGTAGGTGTATTGATCCAGAAATTAGCGTTCACAATTTCATCAGCAAATGGGACTCTATTAATATCCTTTGTCATTTTGGTGTACTGATAATAACTTTTCAGCCAAATCTAATGATTTTTAGGGGCCATGTGTAAGAAATGGATGATTCGTTCATAAATAAATTATTTTTGATATACATGAGATAGGAATTTGAATAATCGTTTAATAGAGTTTTTTGAGTAAACAAAATATTTAATAGGTCACTGAAAAAACTAGTTTTTTTTGGAGTAGCTATTCTTAAGACCTGAGATTTATTCATTTTTTCAGCAATATATATTAATTCATCCTGATTTTGACATTTTAAAGTTTTCCATAACTTGTCTCTGGCTGCTTATGTCTTAGGAATAAACACATTTTTGATAGCTGATCCAAGTAATGGTAATACAAGGGGTTGGTTTCACACCAGCTATTAAAGCACTTTTAAGGAGTTTAACTCAGTATAGCTATTTCTAATTCTCTATATTTTTAAATGCAAATCGTGTGCTCAGTTTATTCCTATAATAAAATTTATTAATATTTTTGGATGTTATGTAAATAATTTAAGCAGTCCATTTTTAAGTTAGTTGTATATAAAATATGCAAATTATTCAGTAATTTTTTTTTGTAAATCATGTATAAAGCTTGTTTTATTACTTAGATATCAATCTGCTTTTCTTTTGTTTCCTGTGCATAAATTATAGAAAAAAATGTATATAATTATTCTATGCTGTTTATATGTAAGATATATATTGCAAATTAGTTTAAAATTAATGTATGTTTCATATGTTCCTATAATTTATTCTTTATGTGTGAATACATCATGTAAATAATGCTTTAAGACAAGAATTCAGAAGAAAAACATAAAAGTTAATAAATACAAAATAGTTAAGATGTAGCTCGGAGGCAATCTATGATCCTAGATGTACAGGATTTTTGGTTTACTGTTTACTTATGGGTTGATAATGGCAATAAAGATAAGTTTAATGGATGGTCAGAGTCGGAACAATATCCTAGAAATTCCTAGAGGGAATACGTGTACATAACAGCCTTAGGTTGAAGCTAGCAAAGCGGCAAAGGCTGCCAAATTTGGATAGTGACCTTTCCGGACCTACCATTCTGTAGTTAATAAAGTGTAATGTGTTGTTATATACTAAATAGCAGGGATATTAAAAGGATCATTGGGATTAGAGAAAAACAGAAGTGTACATCATGAGATTTAAGATTCAACTGTATTTACATAAACAGTACACAGCACACCTAGCGGAACTCACACACAGCTACCACTAGGTGCTTAACTGAAATAACATTGTTTATCAACACTCCTCTTCAATGGGGATTATAAAAATACAAAATGATTTAAACGTTTTTTAACACTCCCCTTCAATGTTATATCCACAACAGTACAAAATGACATAAACATTGTCATACAAACTACTTTAATTTATTAATAGAAAAATATAAATACTATTACAAAAATACACGCTAATTTAATTTCTTTTACACAAAGGAGAACCAGACAAAGTTCTTAGCAATCAAACAAAGAAATATCAGCTGTAAAACTATTTAATATTTTATGTCCCACTTGTTTGGTTAACACATCTGCCAGTTGCTTTTGAGTTTGCAAATTCTCAAACGATATATTGCTACTTTCAATTTCATGTTTAACAAAATTATACTTTATAACTAAATGTTTAACCCGTTTCTGTTCTGGATTTTTGACTATTTTAATTGTACTTTATTTATCTTCAAAAATCAACATACCCGACTAAAATATTTGGTTATTCCGACTTGCAGTATTTCAATTTTAAGTTCACAGTATCCTTCACATACCTAAGTATCTGTTTTATAGCCAACAAAGCATCAGAGGGTTTCTCTTGGAATCTGCTCAAATAAGATACAGCAAAAGCCAAGTCAGGTCTATTACCGATTATGGTGTACAGTAGATACCCAATACATGACCTACACTATTTTTCCTTATCAGGATTAACAATAATATCCTCCCTTAATATGAAATTGTTATTCATTGGAGTTTCTACTGATCTAGAATCAGTCGTATTAAATTTTCCTAACACATCATTTAAATAGTTTGATTGATCAACCAATACAGTATCATCAATTTTGTCAATATTTATTCCTAGATATTTTAATTTATTTGAACCTAAATCCTTCATTTTGAAATTCAAGCACAAGAATTTTTTTAATGCTTCAATTTCAACGAAGTCAGCACAAAAAATTAAGAAATCATCTACGTATAACAATAAATACAATTCATCTCTCATATATAAACAATAATCATTTTCAGAACGATGGAACCCTTAGGTGTTCATTACACTATTAAATTTTTCATACCAATATTTTGGCAATTTTTATAGTCCATACAAAGATTTATTTAATTTTAACACATAATCTGAGTTAACAACTATGCCTGGTGGGGGGTTTAGAAATACATTTTCTTTAATTTCACCATATAAAAAAACACTTTTTACATCCATCTGATTAAGTGAAAACCCTTTCTGAACAGCAACTGCAAGTGAAACCCACAATGTTTCCAGTTTTGCAACAGGAGAATACGTTGTTCACCTAAACCGTTTTGTAGAAAACATCGAGCGACTAAACGGGCTTTGTATATCTCTAAACTACATACATCTTTTTTTGTAAATACCCATTTAGTGTCTATTACTGATACACTATCCAGGGATTTTAACACTTCTCAGGTATTATTTTCTCTCAATGAATCAAATTCTTCCTCAATATCCTTTTTCCATTGTTCTCTGTCACTGCGAGATTCGATTTCTTCATACCTTGAAGGAATATCAATGTCTGATTGAATAAGTAATGCATATAACCTTTCTTCTTTATCTTCACTAATCTCCAAACCTGTAACATAATCATTTAGCCAAGCTGGTTTCCTTTTGGTCCTTTTTTCTTCTTTGGCTTCAGTTTGTTTACTTTCCTGTGGTCCTTGACTGTTAGCTTCATCGTCAAAGTTTTCTTGATCTATCTTTCTCAAAGTCATATCGTCATGCATAATAATAATAATAATGCTTTATTTATTCTAGGACGAGTCCCTTTAGAATAATACAGAACAACAAAAATGTGGGCTAAGGAGCCTCAGAGATATATAGACAAGAATATACTTTAATTAAATAGTTAAAATAAAAAATAAAAATAATAAAAGAAATTATAAGTTATTTTCTAATAATAAAAAATTGAAAATAAACATGAAGTAAAAATAATGAAGAACAATCTAATAATTTATATTCATATTTACAGTAATAACTATTTACAATTTTATGAGGACTGGATGGATAAGAAATGATTAAACAGGCGGGATTTAAAGGTAGGAAGGGTTTTGGATTGACGGATGTGGGGAGGGATGGAGTTCCATAGGAATGAGGATCGGATAATGAACGATCTGTCGAAAGCAGCGGTTCGGTGAGTCCTTATGTATAAATGAGAAGACCGGGAACGAGTATTGCGGGAACGAACAGAGGATTTGAATTGAAGGAGCTCGGAGATGTATGAAGGACAGGGGGATTGTATGACTTGAAAGAGGAAGGATGTCAGGAAATACTTACGACGGTAGGAAGGATAAAGCCGTCAAAGTGGTGGAAAATTAAGGAAGTTACTAGGAGCCTATGGTTTCAAGGGGAAATAGGTGACGGGAGTTATTTAGACGTTTTAAGGTGGAGATGGTATGGCGGGAGATGTTGGATATATGATTTTTCCAGGAAAATGTTTGATCAAAGATCATTCCAAGGTTTTGGATGGAGGGATAGAATTTGATGGGATTATCATATATCAACAGAGTTGGAATATTAGGACCAGTTTTAAGGAGGTGATTGGATGCTATTAAGATTGCTTTCGTCTTTTCTGCATTCAAATTCAACTTGTTAGCTTTCGCCCAGTCACAAATCCTATCCAAGTCTTCTTGAAGTTTTTTTGTGGCAGATAATAGGTTGGAGGGCGTTAAGGACGTATATTTTTTTTAATATATATTTTAACTCAGGTATATTGTATTTAATAGGCACTTTCATGGGATTAATTTCTTGAAAAATTACGAAGTCAATGTTGATAGCCATTTGAAGCATAGCCCTTCATTAAACATTTTCCTCCTTTGATCCAATTTTCCATGCTGATCTTCCTTCTGAATGTGGGAAAAAACAACACTACCAAAACATCTAATTTTGTCTAAATCAAGTCCTCAAACATCCAAACCATAATTCAGCTGGTGTTTGATTTCCTTTCCATGCTCTGGTAGGAAGTCTATTCATATTGTAAAATCAGACACCTTGCCATTTCCATGATCGAACAATTCATTCTCTCAGCCAAACCTGTTTGGGAAGGATTCCTTGGCACATTGAATTCCATCTGTGTACCATTAAATGAGCAAACATTTCTGAAATTTTGGCTAATAAATTCACCTCCATTATCTACTCTAAGCCTACCTATTCCACATCTAAACTTTGTATGCACCACATTTCTGTATTCTTGGAAGACATCAAAAACTTCATTCTTCCTTTTTATGAGATATCACATGGTAAAATTTAAAATGAGAAAAAGAGTCAATAAAGGTAACAAAATATCTGTAGCCATCTTATGTAGGAGGGTCTATAGGTCCACAAACATCACTCGTGGCACACTCAAATATCTTACTTGCTTTTCTTTCTTCATTTAATGCCTTTAAATAAGGAGCATGAGTCTGCTTATCAAAAATGCAGGTTTCACAGTTATTTATAGGAGGATATTTGCTAGAGTGGCCCTTATTTTTTTTTCTAGAGTGGCTCGTTCTTCGATGCATCAAATCATCATTACATTGAACTAAGTTTGCATAGTCCACTTTAAGAAAAAAAATGTATAAATTTCTTATTTTACTGCCAGAAAAAAGATGTTTTTCATGCCACACAGTAACTTGACTATTTTCAAAGACTACCTTTAACTCAGCTTCTTCCATACACCTTACTGATAGTAAGTTTTTAGATAAATTACTACACACCAACACCTTCACTAAGTCTATTTCATAGTCGTTTTCAGCAAACATTGCTAATTTTCCACAAGCTGAGGCTCTGACACTTTTACCAACCTTAGCTACACAACTTTTTTAATGGTTTCAACTCCATCAAACAAATATCCTTTACAATCAGATTTGGCTGGATGGCAACTGGCTCCATTATCTATAAGAAATTCTCTAACAGTGAATTTTCAATGTTTGCCTTTGTTTGTTCATCTGCTGTATGGAAGGTTACATGGTTATCATCCCTATAACTTTGTATCCACACTACCACCAAAATTTCCATAGGGATTAGTCCACCTGTTCTGATCAAAATGTGGTTTCCTTCGAGTACACTGGGAACATTTGTGTCCAGTTTCTTGGCATTCAACACAATTTTTGAATTAAAATTTTGCTATATAGCTAAAAGCTTACAGCTAACAAATCAGAAATACCATTAAGATAACAAAATAACATTTATTTGTTATTAAACTGTTTTTTTCCATTGCAAAGTTTACTAGAATGTAATTAAGAGATTTTCATTGTCTGTCATAGACAGATCAAAAGTTGTCACACTAATTGGAAGTGGATACTGTTGGAATATCACAAAGGGAAAATTCATCAAATTATTCACTAATTTAATTTTCCAAAAGACTAAATGATGATTTTTCGGAATAAACGGACAATAGATACCTAATTATTTAAATATAATATCAGATCTAAAGTTATTAAACTACAGTAAATATATTGAAGGTTATAAACATATCCATAAAATATTTTTATATTTCACTTCTTCTTTCAAACAAGTACAATGAAATAGTATCTTAAACAGTGTCATTCCCTTGAATCCGTGAATTTTAAATACTTTTTCAAACTAAAAAGACGTATTAAAAGAATACATTTAGTATGAAAATTTCATTTATTTTCCTTGAAAACACGCGATTTACATTAAATAATGTCAGTTTTTAGAAATTATTATTTATATTTTTTTCACCAATCTCTGTTACCTTCTACAATTTTCTATATTAGATATTGTTTTTTTTTTCTAAAATTCTCTGCTTTCCAGCTATATATTATACGTATACCTTCTGACTAGTATTTATGGAGATTCATTTTCAAACTGGATAAGGATTTTTTTTTGTTCCCTTTATTCATTTATCAAATTCTTTCAAAAGTTATATTTAGCATTTTTTCGTAACTCTTAAAAATGTGAGATGACTAATTATTTTAAAATAAACCATATTAAAGGTACTTTAGAGGGAGACATATATGAACATTGGGCATTTAAGCCCTGTAAGGTGAAATATTTCATATATAGGTTAGTGAAAGTATTAAGACCCAAAATATCTTGTTTTATGATGAGTAATTAGAAAAAATTCATAATTTTGAATATTTTTTTCTAATTTTACAATTGTATCAAAGAAATTGTGTATTGATAGTTGACTGTAGTGAATAATTGAAGAGAAGATGGTTGGGATGCCCCATGCAAGTAAAAATGTCTGGAAATACTAAAATACAAATATTTAAGTTTTACACATATTCGGAAGATTTATAGCTGAGAAGATGGAAAAACAATTGTTGTTTAAATGAAGTTGAGATGATATTAAATGAATGAAGATGAGATTATACGTATGGAGGTGGTTAACGACAAGATAGCATGAACGATAAAGGATTTTTCAAACGAAACAGCTCTTTGAGAAGGAACGTACAGGTTTGTGGGTTGGGATCTTGTGTTGAGAATAGATAGAGGAACAAAGAGTAAACAAATAATGTAGGTAAGAAGGATTTTAGGTTGTAAAGGTTTGGAATATATGATCGTCTCATGGAATATTTTGATACTTTATAGACCTGGAGCACTGCAAGTGCTTCTAAATACCCTTGAAGACAATAAAATAGACATAGCTGCCATTCAGGAAATCAGGTGGACCGGGCAGGGCAGCCTAAAGAAAGGAAACCACACTGTATACTATAGCTGTGATGACCGCTTCCACACATTCGGGACTGGTTTTGTTGTTAACAAAAGACTATCTCAGAATGTGATTGATTTTAAACCGATTAGTCCTAGACTCTGCATGCTCCGAGTTAAGGAGAAATTCTACAATATTAGCCGGATATGTGTCCATGCACCTACAGAAGTGTCAGAAGAGGGCGTGAAAGATGCCTTGTATGAAGAGCTTGAAAGGTGTGTTTGAGTATAATATCTACTCAAACAAATAATTTTTATTTTATATTTACATGTATTTAATCTAATTTTATTGATTTTTGAATCATTCTATTTAATAATGATTTAATTAAATTAAATTTTAAACCATTTTATTTTATCAAATTTAATTATTTATTAATGGTGAAGAAATTTTTTACTGTAGAATATATGGTTGGAAAGTTTGTTGGGGTAGCAGTCAAAGAGAACAAATAAAAATAAAAGATTTTTATTCCTTCCTCACTACCGAAGGTAGAGAAGCATTGTATTCGTGCTCGAGAGGTTAAAAAAAATTTTGTGCTCAGAATCGAAAATTTTCACTCGCGTTTTATGTTTCAGACATCAAGGATGAAATTTGGTTCGATGTCTGTCTATATCTGTCTGTAGTCAAATCGATGTAACGGGCATATCACCTACTACCGTCGATTTTCATGAAATTTTCAGGAATTGTGCGGGTTGGTGTCTAGATGGCCCCGTATAAATTTTATTAAATTCTAACCAGCACTTCCGTTTACGCTCGCGCAAACGCATTTTCGTAGATATGCCAATATTTCAGAAACTGCTAGCTCGATTTGGCTCAAAGTTGGATAAAAGGTAGGGAGGGGTATTTGTGAAAAAATAATGTAAGGTAAATTTTATTGAATTCTGTCAATTGCTTTCTCTTATATATGTGCAAACTTGTTTTCCTTGATACATCTATATCTCTAAAACTGCAAGTTTGATTTGGCTTAAATTTGGAGGGAATTTAGGGATTGGTGAAGGTAAAATGAAATAGGCATCAATTTGATCAAATTCTATATACCACTCCAAAAAAAAGTACTTCCGCTTTTAGATCTGGAAATGTGTTATTTGATATGCCTATAGTTTGAAAACTGGACATTCGATTTGACCAAAATTTTGAGGAAATTTGGAGAACAGTATAGAAATTACTTAGTATCAATTTCATTGAATTCCATTTAATAATTCAAATTAATATAAATAATTGTTAACAATATAATGGCTATGAAATGTTGAAGGCACTGATCATATGACATGGAGTTCAGGTTATTACATTATTGTAATGTGGTTTATAAAATTTTAGGTTTTATTAAAAAAATTAATGATACTGTTTTGTATTGGTCAATTCCAAAACATTACTGGATGACACTCTACTGTATTATTAGATTTCGTGTAATATTTCAGTAAATTTAAAGTTATTTTCTACTCTGAATTTGCTAAACAAAAAAAGTTTATTTGCGATTGTGTTTATTTTCATTGGAAGTTCAATCAGTTTCGTCTTGGTCTCGATTTTCCTCCTTATATCGAAGTTGTGTGAAACTTCACCCATATTTTTCATATTCAAGCTTAATTAGTTGTGTTCTCACTGAAGAAAATTATTGGTCTCGTAACTCTGAACAACAAACAAGTTAGAAACTTGTCTATGGATTTTCTTGTTCCATCCATTTTACGAAACTGAAAATGTACCTATCAAGTATATATCCATACTATTAGTACAAAAGATTCGTATATAAAAATTTTCAACTTTTATTCTATTTGTTGCTAAGGTGACATTTTGTTGCCTGCAACTGATTAAGAAGTCTGCCTAGATAGAAAATAGCAGAGGACAATTAAAATATTACAATCTGTCTCAAGGACATTTCTAAATAGTGTTCACTGATCATATTCAACAGTATGTAAAATAAATTATACAGAAAAAAATAATATATATACATAAATAAGAATAAATAAGCTAAAAAATAAATAAATAAATTATTACCCATATCATACCTTATATACAAGGTTTTTTTTTAAGAATAAATTCGGAATCTTCACATATGGCACTCTTTTGCCATTTTAATATTAGCTGATAAAAGAAATTCGTGGAGATCAAACCCTTGAATGTTAAAGAGTAACTGTATTTCTGAATTGGCTTCTCCCATAGAGTTTATTCTCATACCAAAAATTATATACCTTGTAATATAGATATATTTTTGCCAATGAAACAGTGAGGAAGCTATTCTGACCTTACTTGGCAGATGTTTTTATATTGTGCTGACGTGGCCTAAAGTTGCAAGCCTTCATCAGGGCTGAAAATAGATAATCAAAATTACTAAAAACTATTTGGAAAAGGATATGAGACCGTAGCGTATGTTGTCTACTAATAATTAAATTATAAGGAATGAATAAAAATATAACAGTATTA
Source organism: Nezara viridula (assembly GCA_928085145.1). Taxonomy (NCBI): domain Eukaryota; kingdom Metazoa; phylum Arthropoda; class Insecta; order Hemiptera; family Pentatomidae; genus Nezara; species Nezara viridula. The sequence continues at coordinate 109,387,111 of OV725078.1, read as the reverse complement.
TATATAATCGTAAGGTACGAAAATATAAGGAAGCTATAATGAAAAATAGCAAAATTACAGGTAACAAAGTAACAGTAATAAGTTAATAATTAATAAACAGAGTAATATCGTCATTATAAAATATCCTTTAATTAATGATTACCTTATTAGTAATCGTTATCTTGTCTTTTCTGAGCCTTGCTGAAGGCCTGCAACTTAGGCTGAAACGTTAGCACTATATAAGATATAAATCTTGTATTTATATTTTTGTTTTCTCCGACTGCAACCCCAACTAACTTCCCAACCTTAATTGCTTAATTTTTCATTGGTAAACTGTGTATTCTCATTTGATATTATTAATTATTATGTCCTGTTTCAGTTGGAAATAAAAATGATGCTCCAGATAGTAAAGTTGTTTTAACAGAAGATGCTCAAAGATTTGCTGATCAAATGTCTATTCAGCTCTTTGAAACAAGTGCTAAGGAAAATGTTAATGTTGAAGAGGTAATCAGATTTATAATTTTTCAAACTAAAATTGAAATGCTGTTACTACTTTATTTAGTTGCACATGTTTCTGCTTGTTGATTACTTTTTCTGATTGCTGCTCATTGTTTAAAACTATACTAGTATTATAATCTGAAGCCAGAAAAATTTCTCTGGAATTGTACATTTGTATTATTTTAAGGCGACAAGATGTCCCCATAATAAAATTGACTTTTCATTCATTTAAAAATGGTAACAGTAATTAATTAAGATATTGTATCTATGTAGGTTATATATAGTGTTTTATTTATGACTTGTATGTTTTAATCAGTATAATTAATGTACAGTCGTATTGTGGAGTAGAATGTGGGTCGGATCATGAATTAGTAATCGCAAAACTTCGTCAAAAACCTAATATAAAAAAGAGAAAAGAAAACTGTTTCAATTTCGAGAATTTTAATTTGGAAAAATTATAAAATCCATCAATTAGAACTCAATTCGAGCTAGATGTAAAGAATAGGTTTGAAGCTCTAGAACCTTCTGGTGAGGACCGCGAGGATATTGAAAAGTTATGGGTAGGGATCAGAGATAATATTAAAGCGGTCGGTAACTTGTGTCTAGGAAAAAAGGAAAATAAGAATAACAAACCGTGGTTTGATGAAGATTGCTTAAACATGTGCAAAAAAAGAAAAGCCACTAAATTAAAAGCTCTAAATAATCCTAGGAAGACTATCTGGAATACTTCCGAACCTCTAAGAATGAAACGACAAAATTGCTCAAAAATAAAAACAGGGAATATCTTAAAAATATCGTATATAAAAATATTTAAAAAAAATATATAAAAATCGTAAATAACGTAAGAAACATGTACAAAGGTTAAACAGATCACGAAAATGTTTAGGGCACGTCACGTCTGGAATTATGGATGAAAATAACAATATTCTGATCGATCCCACAGACATATTAAATAAGTTTAAGAGCCACTTTGACAGTATTTGAAATACGAGAAATTATGATCTGTGTCCTGCTTCTGAGTATCAGAGTGCGGAACTGTTAATAGAAGAACCTAGTAAAGAGAAAGTTGAAATAGCTATCGGAAAATTAAAATCTTATAAAGCAGCGGGAACCGATAATATTCCTTGTGAACTAATTAAGGCATGCGGGAAAGCTGAAGTTTCTAAAATACATCTGTTGATTAAAAAGATCTGGGTGAATGAGAAATTATCAGAAGAATGGAAAGAATCTATTCTTATTCCGATTCACAAAAAGGGTCTGAGTACGGATTGTAATAACTATCGAGGAATTTCACTCCTTCCGGTATGTTATAAAATAATTCACTTTGATTCACAAGACCAATCTAAGAATATGCCGAGGAAATTGTAGGTGACTACCAATGCGAATTTAGACGAAATCGTTCGACTATTCATCAAATATTTTCTTTACGGCAAATATTGGAGAAAAAATTAGAGTACAATGGTGTTATTCACCATCTATATATCGATTTCAAAAAGGCTAACGATTCTATTGACCGCCCGAAACTGTATAATATTCTAATTGAGCAGGGGATTCCAAAATAATAAGTAAATCTAGTCAGGATGTGCTTGATGGAAACACTCAATAAAGTTAGAATCGGGAATCATTAATCCGAAAAGGTTGAGGTTCGTTCTGGTTTAAAACAGGGCAATTCCCTTTCGCCTGTCCTGTTCAATTTGGCATTAGAACATGCCATTAGGGATGTGATGCGTACAGAAAATGGGTTGGATCTGGGTGGAACAACACCCGTGCTTGGCTGTGTGGATGATCTGGTCCTATTAAACGAAGGCACGGAAACAATAAAACTAAATACGACAACGTTAATGAAAGCCGGTAAAGAACTATGGCTCGAAATAAACACGAATAAGACAAAATATATGGTTAGATGCAAAAATGGCGATATTGCTGGTGATGTTGATATAGAAGGTAACATGTTTGGACAGGTAGAGAAGTTTAAGTATCAAGAGTCTATGATGACTAAAAAAACGAAATTGAAGGGGACATTAAGGTTTGGCTGAAGGCGGGAAATTCTCGTTATTTTTCTGTGACAAAACTACTTAGCTCGCGCATCTTGTCCTGGAATTTAAAGACTAGAATCTATAAAACCATTACCCTAACTACAGTTCTTTTTGGCTGCGAAACGTGACCGCTTACATTAAGAGATAAGTAACGTTTAAGGTTTTTGAAAATAAAATATTGTGTAGAATATTCGGACCGAAGAAAGATGATTTAACCAGAGAGTTCAGAAGGTTGCACAACGCTGAGTTACGTGAACTGTATTCAGTTAATATAGTTGAGGTGATTACATCGCACAGAATCAAATGGGCTTGTAAAATAGTTGGGCTTAGTAACAAAAGAATTCCTAAAAGGTTGATATTTGCTATACTGAATAGTTAACGTCCAAGAGGTAGACCGAAGCGAAAGTGAGAAGATTGCGTTAAAGGCGATCTGAAGGGACTGGGTTTGGACGGTGAACGGTGGAGGGAGGTGTGTAATATGCGATTATTGGTGTTGGCATCTAGCCTCCAGGTTCGCTAAGCCTTTTATTATTTTTATTTTATTTTATGTTTTAATCAGTTGCTACGAGTTTTCTACAAGTGACAGATTATTATATTGAAAAAAAGAAAACATTTAAAGAAGGTGATTTGGTCAAGTTTCTCCCTAAATAAAGAGTACCAACTTTCTAGTGGCTTGGTGTGGTGCAGAAGGGTCTCCTGATCCTCATTATTTTAATTTTTACTTCTACTTAACTATACACAATAAAATAAAGGGATATTTTTATTTTTTTATGCCACAAATTAATCTTACTTGAATCAGTAAAAAACTCAACAATAGACACGTAAATGTTAGCTTATAATTGTAAAAATTCCGACTACACAGCCCTATGTCTCCAAAATGTAGCAAAGGAAAAAAAATTCAGGAATGATCAGGACAGAATAGAACAGTAAATAATGAAGTGGTCCATGACAACAAATTGCGTACTCTCATCGTATACTCAGTATGCAATTGGTTGCCATGGAATGATGTTCGATTTGCTGTTCTCTTCTATCCTGATGGCGCCTCAATTGGCGAATTGTTGACAGTTTTTACTTTCACTTACCTATATATGTTATTTACGGCTTAGAGACGTAAAACCCCGAGGTCATCAATATACAATACCTATAAATTTACTTAGTATTTTTCTGTTAAATTTATTAAAGTTTTTACTTAAATTTCTTACTTTATTAACTTAAATTTAATAGTTTTATGATATTTTATTAATTTATTATTTTTCTGTTAAATTTATTTATAAGCTGTTACTCTAATTTCTATTTGTTGTATTTGTTTTTAAATTTAATTTAATTTTGTTTGTTTAGATGTTTTTGGCGATAACCAAGCAGGTGTTACGATCAAAAAAAGAAAGGAAGGAAAGGCAGGGTATTCCAAACAGTGACACTGTAAATTTAAGAAAACCAAACAAAAGCAAAAGGAAATTCTGTTAGCGAAATGCTTAAACATTTCATAGAACATTCCATTACGTAAGAGTTTTTCAAATTATTAAAGTTTTCATTGCTTAAAATTATTGCTTATTTAATGATGATGTAGAGATGGTTGACCGTTGATATAATATGAGAAGGAGTTAGTCGGGGGTGCGGTCAGATAAATACTAAATTAAAATATAGTAATTATTTTATAATTGGTATATGGTTGACTGTCGTGGATAATGAAGAGAAGAATAGTTGGGGTGGTCAGTCAAAAAAGAAGGCAAAAATAATAAGCGATTTACGTCAGGTCGAAACGTCGGCATATGTAAAAATAAATATTATTATTTATTTTTGCCTTCTTTTTTGACTGACCAGCCCAACTATTCTTCTCTTCAGTAATTTTTTTATTTTAATTTTGCCGACGTTTCGACCCACTTTGCAGGTCGTCTTCAGGGCGTAGGATGTAGCACTGCGGGAGGCAGTTGAAACAAAATTGGTTTCAACTGCCTCCCTGCAAAGTGGGTCGAAACGTCGGCAAAATTAAAATAAAATAATTACTATATTTTAATTTAGTATTTATCTGACCGCACCCCTGACTAACTCCTTCTCATATTGCTTATTTAGTTTAAATGATGTAAAATTTAATGTTACCTTTTAATTTATAATTATTTCATTATCATTATAAGTACATTCGTTTTCTTTTACACTAAGGTTCTAAATTCAACATTTAATTTTCCATGATATTCTAAAGGAACTTTTCCCAAAATTAACAAAAAAAAATAAATATTATAATTAATATAATAAAAAAATTAATTTAATTGTTTATGTAGCACTGTAATATTATTTGGAATGTAAAAAAAAATAATAATAATAACAAAAAGAACTGTTTATCACCTTGGATGATATAGAAAAAACATAGTGATGAATTATTTGTTGTGCATTTATGATGAAATGTGTAATCATTGAAATTTTTTCTGTTTTAGTTTTAGTACTAATTACTAATTTCGGGTTAAAAAATATAGTTTTAATTACTTGTCAATTTTTCCTATTACGAGTAGTGCAGTCAATGAGTGCTCGAAAAAGGGGCTTCAGAGGGAAATGGAAGGTATAAATTATTTTACTTTAGGGCTTTGTTGGACCTAGTTAGGAGGTAAACATATCAGTATTATCCACTCGTAGGAGGTGAGTATGGGGTGGTAGGGCATCAAGATCAGGTTTTTGGTTTTTCTCATTTATCAGGGAAACTATGTGTTCTAGCAATAATGACATTCTATAAAAAATTTAAAATATCAACATTTGAAATGGGATTGATGATATTCATTTTTTTGTTGGCTCACAGTTTCTGAGGAATATTTGTGTGCAATATTCACTAATTTTGTAAAGAGGTGTTTTTGCCATATGTTATAAACTTCATATGACTAGCCAACTCCTTATTTCTTTATTCCACAAAGATATCATGTTGAAGAAAGTTGTTGACAATTGAATTTTCTTCAAGAATATCTATTATTACCTAACATGTAAATATCTATTATCACCTAATATTTATTATTACCTACTTGAAAATCCTTAGATTAAGCAGAAAACTTATCCTACTCTCATTATTCTATTGCTCTAAATCTTTATATAAGCCAACATTTACGTATTTATATATATAAATAGTATGTGCTATTTGCATAAGTAGCACTTGAATAAGTAATATGGATAACAAGCCTATTGAGATATGCGGAAGCGACAAAAATAATGTTTGAAGAAACTGCATAATGGCGCAAAATAGATCCATTAAGGGTCGCGGTGATTTAAGCCAATTAATAAAATTTAAAAAAAAGATATGTTTTTTAAAATTATTATTAAACACCTCTGCCGTTGGATATTTGGCCATTCGGCTCCTGGTAGCCCAATACAACTCTGCCATGATTCCTTTGTTTGAATTTGTACCGATCCCATCAGAAGTACTACGGAAATCTGACAGAACGGGGGGGCGAACTGAGAGGTGCAGGTCGTACATCGCGTCCTGTTGGCAAAGAGGGTACATAGGGCTTTCCATCACTCCATTCCTACGTAAATGCCTTTGCAGGTAATCGTGCCCTGTTGCCATTCGGAAATTTGCCACTGATTCTTTCCTATTTTTGTTTGTTTCATCGACTCCTCTGTTAAAGATTCCCATTTTGCCCCGCCTCCTGTCGCTTTTGCCAACTCTTGTTCTCTTCCTTGTAAAAGGATTTTAAAATCCTTTTACAGATTCGTAGGCCAGCAGAGGATTAGTTTGTGGCATTTCCGAGGCGATCCGTGCGAGCTCATCAGCTTTTTCGTTTCCTGGTTGACCGCAATGGCTTGGAACCCATTGGAAAGTCACTCTGATTCGTTTTTCAATTAATTTATTAATCTGATTTCTGGCACTTGTGACATCAGGATGGCCCAGGCCATTGCGGATCGACAGTTTGGCTGCTTGTAAATCGACAAAGATCACAACTTGGGAATAGGTGAGTTCTTTGTCTATTGCAGTCAATGCTGCTGAAATGGCTTTCACTTCTCCATCAAAGTTTGTTCCCCGGCTACCAGCAGGGATGGGTAACATAAAATCTTGGCAGTATACTCCTTCTCCTGCATTCCGCGTAGCTGTTTGAGCAGAGCCGTCGGTGTATATGTGGAGCCAATTCTGCTCGGAATAGCGGCTATTTATTGTTTCCATTGCAAGCGCTTTCAATTCCCATCCAGGTGTTTGGTGTTTACTTACAGGTTGTGTTAGATCTAGTCGTGGCACTGCATTAAATTTTTGCTGGTCATTACATTTATTAAATGGCAGACTCATGCCTAGATCTACGTGTTTTCTTTCCAATAGTTATGTAATAGATATGTATTATATACTATATTTTCAGATAAATTTGTTGTTTTTAAAAATAATATTGTTTCATAGAATCCTATTGTCGACATTGAGAGTCCAATAGAGCTATTTCTAGAGCTCCATCGCTCGTCTCTATAGAAATGTAATGACTCTATACATGACGGAAATACTCTAAATTGGCAATTTATTGAGAATTGCTGAATCTTTATTTCAGAGCCATAATAATCCTCTACATAATGTATGTTGTACAATTAATACATACGTTGAACAGTATTATTTAAAATATAGCATTGCTATAGGCGTAGAGATTCCATAGTGAACAGTAATTTGTATTTAACATTTTAAAATAACTTCTTATAAATTTCCTACATGATATATGTCTGGCTTTATTGGAGCAGCAGGTTCCTCTGTACCACTAAAATATAAATTTCTTCTCTGCTTCCTCAATATCAATCGTACTTGGTTGAGGAAGAGACTAAGAAAAATGCAACAGCTCTATGGTTGCCTAGAAACTTCATAAGCAGTTTGATGTACACTGTATAAAAAGTTTGATAAATTACAGCTTACTATTTCTGACAGTTATATTTGAGACAGCTGAGGCGGTATCACTCTCAGACCAGGCATATGAGAATGTCTCACAGCGGTTTGAAGCTTCATGGGTAGAAAACATATCGTTCTTTGTTTGAATGATTATAATTCCATATGCCTGTAGGTCTCCAGTATATTAATCAGCCAATGTTTGACACAAAGTCTCTACCTGCTTTACAATTAAAGCGGTCTCTTAAATGATGAATTATATGTCAGCTGATTTGCTTAGTACTCTTTTTAGGTTTTATTTTTTACCAGGGATTGAATCTTTTATAAAAAGTTCCATTTTAACAGTTTCTGTGAAATATTTTAGGAAAAAGTTCCATTTTAACAGTTTCTATGAAACTTTTAGGAAAAAACATCGTAAAATTAAAGCTTTATGAAACTTTTTTGTAATAAATTTCCAGGTTTATGGTAAAAGTTAAACTTTTATTTATTCAAGTTGTAAAAAAAAGTTTGGTAAAATAAAAATAAACAGTAATTGGGCTTAGATTAGAGTTATAATTTGTCTTAAATGAATTATACATGATTCTAATATGTTGTTTGTTTGAGTAGCTATGAATAAGTCATTTTTTAGATTAACTTTTTAGCAAAATCAACAGAACATTTAAATATCTGTAAGTGATCATAAAAATTAAATTATATTATTTCTGAAAAAAGGACACCGACAGCAGGATTTGAATTATATATTTCTTTGTAAGAGTTAAACCGTGAGAGCAGTAGGGCCTCATTGTCTATGTGTTGTAACATTTATATGAATATTGTATTTTGTATCTATTTGCTTTATGATAATAAACATGTTTTCATTCATTCAACTTTTCCTACAGTTTTTACAATATATTTCCCGTTTCAATCCTCAAGTTACTGGTCTAATATTCTTTGAACTAGCTGCCATTTTTGAAAGCAGCAGCTCTGGAATAACAGACAATGTTCATTTTACTTAAAATAACATACTTTCGTAATTTACATCCAAATCTTCGCCTGCGATGAGGTCAATTTTTGGTGCCTGGCTCCAGGGCTATATTTCTTTTAATGACTACAATTATACCAGTAAATATAGTATATAATAAATAATATGAACTTTAATATATTTCATGTTACTTATTTAAGTAACATGAAACATTTATACATTATTTAAGTACATTTATAGCATGTACTATTTATATTTATATTTTTATACATTATTATTGGTTTATATAAGAATTTAGAGCAGTAGAATAATGAAAAATATGGAAGTTAGATATTACTATAAAACTTCAGAATTTACAAAAAAGTTATAATTGCTCTAACTTATAGAAAGTTGAAGGTAAGATATTAAAGCAATGCATATTCTTGTAGAAAATTTAATGCCCAACAGCTTCCTTCTTTTTGACTTTTTCGTAGAATTAAAAATTAAAGAATTGGCTAGATAAAGATAAAAATGTGAGGTAAACATTTTTTTTTGTTAAATTAGCGAATATTACACTGAAATATTTTGGAAATTATGATGCAAGATAGGAAAAAAATGATTATGCAAAAGAAATTATTCTTATCAATAATTACAAATTTTATTAGATTTAATTATATGTAAGAATATTTATCAGTTGAACGCATAATTTTACTGATGTAAATGAAAAACTGTAAAAGTGATCTGTATGTCTCTTTATCTCTCCCTCACCTCCTAGGAGTGGAGACTTTTAGTATGATTACCTGCTATGGCTAAAAGTCAAACATTGTGTTCCTTCTATTTTCGTCTGTATAGAATTATTGACTGGATTATGGTATATAGAACATGTTATATAATTGGAAATTGTGAAGTAATATGAAGTTTTTAATTCTAGTCTCATAAATAAATGAAATCTGTTTTATTTATATTATAGATTTAATTATATTTAGAAAAAAATATATTGGTTAATATTTTATTATTTTTTAATTTGATAATTTTTATTTATTATAATTTTTTTTTTTTTTAGTATGCTATCTATTTCAGAGATAGTATAGTGCAGAGACAATATGTATTTTACATTAATTATTGAATAATAGTCAAGTATTTATGGAATTAATGTAAACGTGCTATAAATTTAAAGAAAAATGAAAATAGTTGTCGAGATTTATTCCATAAATACATGACTATTATTTAATATTTAAAATAAAATATATATTGTCTCTGCAGTATAATATCTCCGGGTATTGGATATTCTACTTCCATACCCATTCGATTACACATTTGTATAGTAAACACATTACATAGAATCCATAATCGACCTCTGAACAACTATACTCGTTTCTTGGCTTTATTTTACGAGTTTCAGCGCTTATCGCTACAGATAGCCCCACTGATGCTTCCATTGTTGGTACTCTTCCTACACCCTTTGTGTGAAGTGTTTTCTATTTATCATATATTTTCATAAAATTATTTATCATTTATTTTTCTTATCCCCTCTACTCACCTTTCTTCCTTTACTCTTTTTCATATCTATACCACTGTTTAAATTGTTCCATTTACTCATTGTATCTTATTCTCTTGAATTATATAACTTAATTTTTCAATTCATTACTACGTGTACGATATGTTCTGATAGATTTCACTACATCTTATTATTTTCTTTATATAACTTAATTTTCCTTTTCTTTGTTTTTGTTATTATTCTATTTATCTCACTTACTCTGAACATTTTAAGACATCGGCTTATAGCAACTTCGTTATTCCATTCCATTTCTTTGTTATTTTATTTTCTTTGCGTTGTTTATTTCATTAAGTTGTTACCGTTGTTTTATTATTGTTTACTTAATCAGTTTATCACTTTGTTTACTGCATCACTCTATCTACATATTATTACTGTTACTATCTATTATTTTCTCAATATTTATATGTTATCTTGTCTTTGCTTAACCCTGATGAAGGCCTGAAATTTTGGCCAAAGCATCGCCACAAAGGACAGAAATAAATATATTTACTTTGTACTTTCATTGATTGAAAACCCCAACCAACTTCTCTTCAATATATTTATTCTCAGCTTTATTGTTTGTTTTCCATCTTGTTCTGATGACCAACCTATCTTATCCATACCAGAATATGGTCACATGAGCACTCGGCAGCTCTGCATCTAAACTGTGTGCTAGTTAATAATAATCAGTTATTTTGTAAGTATTTCATAATTTGTCATATAAATGCATGTTTTGACTTTTGTCTCGATAGATAACTTGTTGGTAAAACAGCCAACTATGTGGCGCTAGTGGTATAGCTAAGCATTGTCGTTCTGTATATTATTCATCTCTATCACTATTATAAAAGTATTGCTCTGTGTGTGACTATACCAGATTAGGTATCGTTGTGAGTATTGAGCGGTGCTGTATCGTCAAGACATACACTGTGTGTAGGAGTCTTTATAGTGCCAAAAGTCTCATTTTGGTGGTATGCATAGTTGTCCCTTATACTCCACTATTCCCTTATCGTCCCTAAATGGCTGGTGGTCTGAGTCCACCCCTTCAACTTCCCTTCTCCTATATGGCACATTTAGGAAAGATAGAGGACCCTTCAGTATTCCCAAAACTCCCCTTTACTTCCCCCACTCACTACAACTTATATTTAACTGATAAAAAATGTAATTATCATTTTATTATTATTATGTTTGCTATTATTATACTTCTAAAATTATTATTTTTGTTATTATTATACTTCTACCTAAATAAAATCTAGTGAAGTAAAACTTCTTGGTTAAAACTATTTTCTGAGTATTTAAGAGGTAGGTTAATAGCTAAAAAAGAAAAATGTTATTGAGAACGTCCACTCCACTTCGTAGAATTAGTTTGATATTAGCCAGTTAATGATATATAACTTCTTCTTTTCTTAAACATTGGCACAAAAACATTTTTAAAAAATCGAGTAAACATCTAGTAAGTATAGGGGGTAACTGGACTGTTCAAATACATAATAAACTATTGTTATCTTTTTTTAATATGCTTATTATATAGATGAGTGTTATTAAAAGAAAAAGATTTTGTGGAGAAGAGTTACAGTTCCTCACCTCTCTAGTTCTCGAAAAAGCTGATGTTTTAAAAACTAAAGATACAGATATTGTTTCAAATACAAAAAAAAAAAAATAAAAAAAATAAGGCTTGGGAGGAAATTCTTGCCAATTCAATGAGAACGTTGTTTTCTCCAGTTCCCTCAAACAATCCAGTCGTGGAAGGTAACAGTGGTGTTATCGTACAATAACTTGTTTTATTATTATCTATGGGTGACTCAATAAATATTTAGTGTGGAGAAAATACATTTCCTCACTTCATAAGTTTTAGAAAGAGTGTCAGTTCTGGAAAACAAGAAACTCTTAGAAAGTATCAAGTTTGCTGGAATATCCTAATCAAGTGTATCGGTGTTCTCATATATTTTGATTTGTTGGTGTTTATAGTACTATTTATATGATAATAGCTAAAATAGAAAGATAGAAAGCCTATTTAAGTCAATCAGCTTTGTCAGAACTTATCATACTATGTTTTACATTTATAGAATTTGTTCCTTTGATGATAGCAGGTTGTAATATTACAATATTAATTTTTCATGTAATTTAATTAAATTTGTCAAACATTTTAAATTAATTTTTTCCTTGTAACTGACAATGATCCAGTTTTTATCTAAGAACTACTTGTTATTGAACCATTTAAAGTTGTGTAAGTGAAAAGTAAAGCTTTTAGACATTGATACCTTACCAGAAGTACTATAAAGGCAAGTATAGATTTATATAAATTTCTTAGTATAATTTCTTCAGGTTCTGTCCCAGGAAATTATTTTATTTATATTACTTTATTCTGAACAAACCATAATCCATCACCCAAGTTGGTCCACCAAATCTGCCAGATAAACTTTGGCAAATTTTAATGGCTCCCTAAGACAACCTTCCATTGGGCCTAACAGATACATTACGAAAATGGGCCATAAAGATGTCAGCAGAACAAGCAGCAATAGTGAAGTACTTACCAATTGGAATACCGAATGGTGGCAATTGTGTATAATCGTTCATTGAAAATAATTTCAAAACTTTAAATGATCTAAGGGATTGAACAGCACCAAAAGTTGTAAAAAAAATGAGGGTGGTGTGTGCATCACACAACTTTCACTTACCACCCTTTTTTTTAATAGGTATTTTCAGACAAAGGGAAATTGAAGTAGATAATAAATTAGATTTTTAAAAATATTTATGAATGGAAGGGTTGAATGAGGTAGTATAAGTAATTTTCATAATAAATAATTAAATTATTTAGTGTGTTAAATCATACTTTATTTTTTGACTTGAGCATTAAAAAGAAATTGATGTTTTAAAGAATTATAAAGTTCATTGGTTATGCCTTAAAATATTTTGTTCCTCTTTTAAAGTTAATTTATGACACTTTTACTCTCTATCGAAGTAAACATATCAATTGTGTTTTAAATACTTTTAAGTGAAAATACATACATAGCTATGTTCTCCATTAGCATTGAATTTTTTTTTTGTATTTGAAACAGTATCTATATCATTATTTTCTTTAATATCAGCTTTTTTGATAACTAGAGATGTGAGGAACTGTTACTCCTCTCCACAAAATCTTTTTATTTTTATATCTTCTTTCTATATCTATATATATTTTATATACTTCTTTTTATATCTATATAATAAGAATATTTAAAAAAAGATAACAATAGTTTATTATGTATTTGAACAGTTCAGTTACCTCCTTTATTTACTCCATGTTTAATGGACGTTTTAACATGTTTTTGCGCCAATGTTTAAGGAAAGAAGAAGTTGTGTATCATTATCTCGGGCTAATATCAAACTAATTCTATGAAGTGGAGTGGAGAAAATAAAGTTCTCATTAACATTTTTCTTTTTTAGCTATTAACCTACCTCTTAAATACTCAGAAAATAGTTTTAACCAAGAAGTTTCACTTCACTAGATTTTATTTAGGTAGAAGTATAATAATAACAAAAATAATAATTTTAGAAGTATAATAATAGCAAAAATAATAATAATAACATGATAATTATATTTTCTATCAGTTAAATATAAGTTGTAGGGAGTGGGGGATCAAAGGAGAATTCTGGGAATGATGAAGGGCCCTCTATCTCCACTAAATGTCCCCTATAGTAGAAGGGAAGTTAAAGGGGTGGACTCTAACCACCAGCCTTTTAGGAATGATAAGGGATTAGTGGAGAATAAGGGACGTCTATGCATACCTCCATTAATGTCAACTTCTGTGATTATTTTAACCATTTTCCTTTTCAGTTGATGTACTGACAAATAAAAATGTAGAAAAAATAACCATCATTATTTTAGTTTTTAATTTGGTTTGATGTCTACAAAGATCTTTAACACTATGTAGCTAGGTAGCTAAGAGGTATATGTAAAGGTTACCATCACATTATGGATAAAAACACCAAATTTGGTATTAATGCTAGCTTAGGAGCCCTTTAAAATTTTTGAAAATTCTTGTGCATAGCACTAAAATCCAAAATGACCAAAAAAAACAAAAAAAAAAAACATCACTTTCAACAAAATTTATTTTAATTTTAATTTTCAATCAGCTGTAGGTTATCTTATCACACTACAAACTCAACTTGAAATAGTCCATACTGGATGTATCAGTTCTTAATGGCCAAACTCTGGGGATGATTCTAGACAAAATTTTCAACAAAAAAATTTATTTGATGCGTTGGTCGATTCCGAATGGAAAAGGAGTTAAGACCGATTTTGTGTTTTTCTTAAGGTGGTCACATTTTTTATTGAATAAGAAGGAATTGCTCAAAAATCTATTCAAAATAATTAAATTATAAGTACACCAACTTAAAGTAGGCAACATTTCCTTTGAGAAGACAGTGATTAAATTTATTAAGGTCAATGATAAAATGGACTTTCAGGAGGTCTAATAACGCTAAGCCTACCATTTTGCCATATTATTTTACGAATCAGGATTACAGAGATATGCTGCTCATGTATGGATACTCTAACTGCTGCAGTACAGTGGTCGTCTTTGATCTTCTGAAGGTACCTTTAATCATTGAACTTAGTAAATTTAATCACTGTTTTCTCAAAGAAAATTTTGTCTAATTAATTAGAAAAAACTAAAAATATAATTATCTTAAACAGTTTTTGAGCAATTCCTTTTTATTCAATAAAAAAAGTGACCACCTTAAGAAAAATACAAAATTGGTCAATATTTGCATCCATTACAACTTTTTTCCAGATTCTTTTTGAGGAGATATGTTTTATACTTATATTATGTATATGAATGTATATACATATAAATATATGTATAATTACACACACACACACACACACACACACACATATATATATATATATATATATATATATATATTATATATATATATATATATATATATATATATATATAATTATAAGAAGCTTCAAGGAAGTGATGTTAGTTACGTTCAGTCGTCTTAATTCTTACAGTCGTTTTGGGACTACAGCCTTATTGAATTATTACATTTTCTGAACCAGGTAGTTTTTAATTTTTTATTCCTTTTAAGGCTTTTTCAGTTCCTTCAACCGATATATAGAAAAACAGTTTTTTCAGCCGTCATTTCAAAACGAAACCGCTGATAGTAATGTCGATTTTCTAGGTGCATACTAGGATGATCTGTGACTTTTGTGCCATATCTAAAAAAAATTGGTCCAATTTAGAAAAGCAGTAGACAACAGATGAACGGATTTCTTTTATTTTGTTCTATTTTTGGATCCTACGTGTATTGGAATGTAAAACTCAAATCTTCAAGAGGTTAACTTTTTATTTCTTGGTCGATTAAAAAGGTTTAATATATTAAGTACTAAACCAAAAACATGTTGAAATCTAATAAGGTAATTAATAAATCACTAAAAAGTATATAATTTTTGAGTTATTCACAAATAAAGTTTTGCATTCATCGTAACTTCTTTTCCAGATTCGTTTCAGAGAAGTATGTTATATATATATATATAAATTTAAAGAGCTTCAAGGAGAAGACCTAAGGCAAGTTTCATCAAAATCGTGGTACTGCCGTTTTGGGGTAACTGTCTTTTGAAACACAATTTTTTCAGCCGCCATTAAAATGAGATGGTGGATGGTATTGTTAAGTTCCTAGGATCATCCTAGGGTGTCTTGTAAATTTTTTGTAAAATCTCTAAAAAAATAAGTTCAATGGTCTCAGAGAATAGCACCGGACGAATGAATTAAAAAAATAAAAATTTACAAATGCTACGTATTTTGAAACTTAAAACCTCAAATTTGGAGTTAGTTTTCTAATTAATTACAAAAGTTCATTGAAATAAATTTCAGGGGGTTCCTAGGCTAAGCTTTATTAATATACCCAGAGGTACTTTCACACCAAATTTGGTTCTTTTATTCACCATGCAACTGTAATTTCATTCTCCCGACTAAAAGGCCCTCCTTAATCAATTGAATTATTACATTTTCTGAACCAGGTAGTTTTTAATTTTTTATTCCTTTTAAGGCTTTTTCAGTTCCTTCAACCGATACTGAACGTACTACTGTACAGCTTTGATTTTTTATTTGCTTTTTAACTTTATACTGATAGCCCTAGAGCCAGGGCCAAAAAACGGACCTCATTGCAGGCGAAGGTTTAAATGTAAATTATGAAAGTGTACAACATTTTAACTAAAATAAGCTTTTTCTGCCATTCCAAAGCTGCTGATTTCTGAAATGGCAGCTATGCAAAGAGGTCCTAATTTGCCGGAAATAGCTCTCATTCCAAGCTAGATGAAACTTTGATAGATGAATCTTTCTACCAAAATGTGTCATTTTTGAGCAGTCTTATGTTTTTAAGCTGGTTATGAAGCCTTCAGTATAAAGAAAAAGTACAAAGTAACGATCCATCACAAATTTTGATGGAACAACAAAATTTTAATTGTAGTAAAGCAGAAAAAAATATTGTATGGAAATTGGCTCAGTACACATAATATAAAAATTTCATATCAGTATAAAGAGGTGAATAGAATGATTAAAATGATTAAGTACATAAATGAATTCTGGAACCAACGTTATCCTTATGGAGGTCTGATCAAAGACCAAAACCGGTTGCACAGAAGGAAAAAAATTATACAGGAAGACATCTTTTTAATTGAATTTAAATTTTAATCCTGTGACTTCAAGTCTAAATTCAATAATCAAAATTTTGACTTATTTATAGATGTTTGTTTCTTTTCTTAATGAAACTAGATTTTTACCTGCCACAGATAAACTTTGTCTGTTAATCATTGGCATGTGTTACCAGTTTTCAATAGGGTAAATTATTTATTGACACCATACGGGAATATCTAACAATTTTATTTTGAACCAAATATTTTCATTGGAACTAAATTATTGCACATCAGCTTCTAAAAATTTGTAAACTTATTACACATACCTAGGTAGTCCAAATAACTGTTGTTCAATTTTGTAGATAATTAATGATGTGGTTATTTGTAAAAATTAATATACCAATGTTATGATAAATATGGGAGGAAAATAATTTTTTTTTTACTTTTAAACAATATTACAACCCTAAAAATCACAATTTCAGAAAAATATCTCAGATGAAAAATTTTAATTTTATAATTAACACCAGTGAATTTCCAGATATCCAAAACATATCAAGTAAAATTACCATATGAATAGATTACAAAATTCGGCCAAAATATCCCAGGGTACGAAAATAAAATTTTAATTAATTGGTTTACAAAATAGAAAGGGAAATTCATTAAGGAACTTCCTTATTCCAGTCAATAAATGATTATAAAGTGAAATGAAAGAAAAACTATTTTTGACTCAGGGATTTCTTTTAACCTAGTTAGGAAACAATCTACTAAAAATTCCGAAACCTAATAGAGGAGTGAGGGGATCCTAGTGGATCACTTATTTCTTTATTTCTGCTTGTATAGCATTTCCAAGTCAATTTCAACCTTTTCAATATATATAATATATTAGTTGTAAAACTAAAATTTTATATATAACATCATCTTCGCTTGGATGCTCAGTTTCCTTAAATAGCTTTTCCAAGTCAAATTCAACCTTTTCCATTTCAAATTCAACTTTCGAATTTTTGTAAATTTTTCATTTTTTTTTAGGCCTAGCTTTAGAGAAATAAAAATGAAATGTAATAACGTGGTTGCAAATCTATTTATTTTTTCTTTTTAGATTTGTTTGGTATAATATTTCCATGTCATATTCAATTTTTCCAAGTCAAATTCGACCTTTTCCAAATCAAATTAAACTTTTTTCAAGTCAAATTCAATGTTTTCCATTTCAAATTAAAGCTTTTCCATTTCAAATTCTACGATTTTTTATTTATTTAATTATTTTTAATTTTTCAATGTATGGGTCGGTTATTGTATGTGTGTTTTTTAAAAATAATCTCCATTTTAAGATAATAACCTCCATTAGCATTAAATAGCATTTTGATTTATTTAAGTGTTTCTAATTTATTTGATATTAGGGTCTACTTATGTTTCCAGGGCCATAAATTTTGAAAAGGACCTCCATTTTAAGATTACGCCACTGCGTTTCGACTTATTTAAGTTTTTCGGATTTATTCGATATAAGGGTGTATTCTTATGTTTCCTGAGTCGTATATTTTTAAAATGGCCTCCATTTTAAGATTACCCCTATGTGTTTCAGTTTGTTTAATTTTTTTTTCCTTCGGATTTAAAAAGATATGAAGAGTTAGTTTATTTGTCAGCCGAAATTAATAAAATATCTATTTTCTCATTTTTAAATTTAATTTTTTTTTTTTTTTTTTAATATTCGTTACACTCTTACAAAATTATATGTTACGAATTTAGAACAATAAGCTGAAAAATCTGTACATGGTAGGTTAAATTGATTACCGGTTGCTTTTTCAGCTTTTTACTTTGTGTTTAGTGGTTAATTTAACCTTAGCTTCATAGTATTTATTTATTTATACTCGAAAACATATTGATCAAACTTTATATTAAAAAAAACCTAATAAATTGAGATGCAGCTGCGTAATCTTAAATGGGTGTTATTTTAAAAATTTATGGCCCCGGAAACATAAGAATAAACCCCTATATCGAATAAATCCGAAAAACTTAATTAAGGTGAAACGCATGGGTGTAATCTTAAAATGGAGGCCATTTTCAAAATCAACAGCTCCGGAAACAGAATAACATTTACAAAAATTCAAAAATTGAATTTGAAATGGAAAAGGTTGAATTTGACTAGGAAAAGCTATATAAGGAAACTGAGCATCTAAGCGAAGATGATGTTTTATATAAAATTTATTTTTACGACTTATATATTTTATATATATATAAGATTTCTGCAATATAGAAGCTAAAGACTTTTTTAAAAGGTTTATTTTACAAGTAAATAAAAAATAAAAAGTCTGAATAACAATATCAGAAAGAAGAGTGGCCTGTAGACGGGCTCTTAGATGATTTGAGAACAAATTACATAATTTTCTAAAGGATATATATGAAAGAGGAGTCTAATTCTAGGAAAGTAGATGCAAGGGTTAACATTTCACAGGCTTGGCTTGTGTTCTCAAGAGCTGTTTCTTTGAATTAACATTACAACCGTGAGAAAGTTTTATTATTTTATATAGAATTAGGGAAAATATAACACATAAGTTATGTACTTATATATTTTATATAAAAATACAGTCCGGCCAGATACAGACACCAATCAACGTATATTATTGCGTGTTTTTTTTTTGTTTTCAAATTGCTTGATTTTTACCATATTTTTTTTCTTTTATTGAATCTTCAACTGTATACTTCATTGACAGTTCATGGTTTCTCACAGTTAAACGAGAAGTGAATGTAGTCAAATTATATAAACTATTACGAGCTATGGGACTGTTGTAAACAACTGAGTTCTATAGGATTAAGCCCTGCTGTTGTCTTACAGATTATTACATCCCACCTTATTATTGTAAGTACAATTTATTTAATTTATATCAATATGGCTCATTGCCCGATATGCAGCAGCACCATTGCTTGAGATGAAAAAAAATTTTATGTTGCTGTAAATGCAAATTGTTATTTCCTTTCTGACTCCAGCGATAAATCATATCTTGAAAACCTAGGTTTTCATATCTTTTCATCGTTCCTTTTTCTCCTACTCATCACACCACCAGGTCTGACTCGGTTGGACCTGTACATTATTGATTTCGCTCAGAACCTCCTTTCCTCTTCCCGATTACCAGTCTCCTTTTTATCGTCACATGATTTAATCCAAATATCATAAATACCCAAACTCCTCCTACCCTACCTAGAATCATAACTTTCCGTAACCTTGATGACGTTATACGAGAAAAAATCTTACCCAACATAGAAACCCCAAATTGGAATAGATTATATTCCTGTTTCTCAATTTATGCCATGGTGAATATTTTCACCCTTATTATTCTGAATATCCTTGAAGACCTTCAGCCGCAGAAAATGCCCCTCTCAAAACCTCTACCTTTAGTCTTGCTGTCCTGCTCCCTCGATGTGTCAGCAAATTAAGGATCTTCAGAAGAGGCGTGATGCTGCCCGTAGACGCTTTTAGACATACTACACTGGTCGACGACTATTAAACGTTTAGTGTGCTCCGCAACGTGACACAAACCTAAATCCAGACGAGCCAAATTGAATTATTTCCATGAAGCCCTTTCATCAGCTCCCAATTCCAAATCCAATTGGCTATGAATCTTCCATATCCCCTCCCTCGGCAGTCTTTCTAGTTTCACCAGATGATTTAAACTCATATTTTATATCTGCTTCCTCTTCCACTCCTCCTTTTACCTATTCCTGCTTTTCCCCTGGATCATCTTTCAATGAAAACAACTTTTAGTTTTCATATATCTGCCCACAGACCTCATGTCCGCCGTGACGAAATCCTTCTTGTTCTATTCATATATAAATTCTTCCTCCAAAACTCAATATTTTCTACCTCATGGAAAAAAGCCTTAAACCTTTCATAACCCTTGGGAAGAATAGTGCAATCCCAAGTTTCTAATTTCCTTGAACATCCCAATCAACTCTATCCTTTCCAATCTGGTTTTCTTCTCTTCTTCTTCTCCTTTGTCTTCCTCTTATGCCATTAGTTAGCGTCGAGGAGCCTCAATCCAGCGTAACCACTCTTCCCGGTCCCTGCTTAGCCGCTTCTTCTCATTAAAGATTTTGCCTCTTTTACATCCAATTCCTTGAATATACTCCTGGTATGTGATACTGGGGCGTCCACGTGGTCTCCTTCCTGTGGGTTGAGCCTCTAATATCCTTATGGGATTCAAATCCTCATTTATGCAGCAGACGTGTCCAAACCACTGGAGTTCCCGTCTTTCTAGAGTAGTTTTAAGTTCGGCAACTCCTAGTTACTCTCTAATGCTTTCGTTCCTAATGCGATCCCTTCTAGTTCTGCCAACGGAAATCTCATTTCTGCTGCCGTTATGCGACTAGAGTGTCTGTCTAGCATTGTCCAACTTTCTCTGCTGTAGGTGAGTGTAGGTAGGTAAACAGATTAATATACGTGCGTTTTGGTCTTCTTGTCTACTTCGCGATGGCCGATAATGCTATTAGTAGTCTGGTAATACACCTGATTCGCCTTACATATTCTGCTTGATATTTCGGCGTCTATCTTACCCGAACTACTAATTACGGTACCCAAGTAGGTATATTCAGTCACCACCTCAAGTGTCTCGCCATTGCAGATCAGCTGTACATCTTCTCGTTCTTCCCTCGCCATAACCAGCACTTTACTCTTGGAGGTGTTAATTTGCATCCCTTTCCTGAGCAACTCTTCTTCCCATTCTACCAGAGCTTGTTGTAGTTTGGTCTTCGTGTCGGCTATTAGGACTAGTTCTCAAATTCCACTTCCCAATTGTTGTCCACGCAGTTCGGCGTTTACAGATTTTGTGGATTTCATCCATTACATTTATAAATAGAAAGAGACTTAAGCTATCTTCCTGTCTAACTCCTCTCCCAATTGGAAAAGGTTCCGATTCCATACTGTTCATCCTTACCACTGCCATGGCTCCTTGATAGGCTGACTGTATGGCCGCCAGCAAGTCTCCAGGTACACCCTTGGCTATTAGGGCATTCCAAATTTCTTTTCTTGGGACCACATCAAACGCTGACTTCAGATCAAGGAATGCAGGATACAGATTTTTATCTCTGTTCCAAGGTTTTTCAGCAATATTTCTGAGAACAAAGATGTGATCCTGCGTCTGTCGCCCTGGACGAAAACCAGCCTGTTCCGCTTCTAACTGCCCTTCCACAATCTGTCGGAGTCTCCTAATGGGTCTATAATTTTTGCAATCTGTCGTGCATCCTTTTTTATAAATTGGGAGGATTATGCAATATTCCCAGTCCATGGGAATTTTCTTTCTGTCCTATACTTCTTGGAACAGCGATTGTAGTGCTTTAAGAAGTTCTTGACCACCGAATTTTAAATATTCTGGTGCAATTCAATCCCTTCCTGATGCCTTACCTCTTTTTAGCTTATGGATTGCATTTTCTATTTCTTCTTCCTCTATAACCTCCAGGCTTTCTTGAATATTGGGCTCTTGTTCTTGGCAATGGTCTGTTTCTGGGTTTTCGGAGAATTGTTCCTGGAAATATTCCTTCCATTTGCCAAGGATCTTTTCCTTGTCTGTAAGTACGATTCCATCGCTACCTTTTACATTTCTAATAGGCTTGCATTGTTTTCCTCTTAACATCTTAACTTTTCGCCAATATGTTCTTATAGATTCGCGATGATCCTTGCTCAGTCTTTTACCAAACTCCTCCCACGACTTCTTCTTCGCCTGGCGTATGGCTACCTTACATTCATTCCTGGCTATTCGATATAAGTGTAGCTTTCCTTCAGTTCTATCCTTAAGGTATGCTTTCCAGGCAAACTTCTTCCGAGAAACCAGTCGTTGGAG
Organism: Nezara viridula; assembly: GCA_928085145.1. Lineage (NCBI taxonomy): Eukaryota > Metazoa > Arthropoda > Insecta > Hemiptera > Pentatomidae > Nezara > Nezara viridula. Next base: position 109,364,846 of record OV725078.1, on the reverse strand, counting down.
ATCATTGGTCCACCAGTCTGTCCGCTTTCCCCTATTCTCTTCTTCGCACAAACTGTATTAGCTGTTTCCAGAATACATGTTTTCAGTGCCTTCCTTATTTCTTCCTCATTTCTATCTAATGATGTTTCCCTTAGTTTATTTTCCAGGCTTTCTGTAAAGAGGGCCCTTTTCTCTGTGTCATCCAAGGCTCTTACATTGAGGGTTTCGAATACTTTTGTTTTCCTTTTATACTCCGGGATGATCTTTGTATCAGCCACAAGTAAAAGGTGGTTGCTGCTTATCTCCGCTCCTCTTACTACTTTTATGTCAGCGAAATACTGCCTTATGTTCCTATCATATATGAAATAGTCAATTATACTATTTCGCTCTATGCATGAGAAAGTGATTTTGTGGATTCTCTTGTGTGGATAGAAAGAATTTCCTATGAGGAAGTCATTATGTACGCAAAAGTATATTAGCCGTTGTCCATTACTATTCTTCACATTCTCACCTCCATGCAGCCCCAAAACTCCATATCCAGATCTTTCATCATTTCCTGTTCTGGCATTGAAGTCTCCACTCAGGATTACTGACCTTCCTTTTCCTTTAGCTTTATCCACTATTTTTTGCAAATCCGAGTAGAATGCCTCCTTGTCTGCAACACTAGCATTTTCCGTTGGTGCATACACCTGGATTATGGAAATCTTACCTATGGTCATCTTAAAATCTGCTACAATCATTCTTGGACATATCGGCTCCCAGTCCTCTAAATGATCATACATATTGGGCGACATTACTAGGCCCACTCCCTCTTTGGCGAAAACCCCTCTAGGTACTCCAGCATAAATTAAGGAGTAATTATTAGCCAATTTCATTTCTCCACTGCCCTTTTTCTTCACTTCATTTATGCCGAGGATTTCTACTTTGTAGGTCCTCATTTCCTCCACAACCTCGACCTCCTTCCCAATTAAAGTTTTTATGTTCCACGTTCCAATTCGTGTATCCCTTAGTGCGCCGGGTCGTTTCTTTGAAGACAGTCCGCATCCGAGGCTAGTTAAATTGCTTTGAATTGTTGATTCTCCAGACGGGTGATTAGCCCAGTGCTGGAGGTCCCGTATCCTCGGGACAACTGGCCTTCTGAATATTTATATCCTCTCAGGAGGAAGGGTGGCCGGGCTATATCCCCCAGCACTGGGTACCTGTTGCTCCATGGGTCTTTATTCTGTATATTCAGACTACCCCTCCTAAGAGGGATCCCCTATCCGACACCCGGGGGACGCGCTCCCTAGTGGACAGGTTCCACCGAGAGTTTTCAACCAGGTTATTCCACACAATCCGCCATAATTAAAAAACAAACTTTTCATGTACTCCTTGACTTTTCCAAAGACTTTGAAACCATAATAGTACCATTAACCATTCCATACTCTTTTCCAAATTAAAATCATTATCCTTTTCCAATTGCTCTATTCTTTGGTTTCAGTCTTTCCTATCTCAATATTCACAAGCTGTCACTCTCCTTAATCAACCTATGTTTTCCTATCTTACTCTGTCCTCAGGGCTCGAGCATATCCCCTCTTCTTTTTAGTTTCTATATCAACGACGTCCATAAAGCAATCATCCACTGTTCCCATCACCTCTATGCCGATGATTCCCAAATTTACCTAACATCATTCCTATTCTGTACCTAAACGATCATCCTATCGCCTTCAGCTCCTCATTTAAAAACCTAGCCATTTTCATTGACCAAACCGTCATGGAATCACCATATTACCAACATCTCTCGACGGTCAATTTGTACTCTTAAAATATTCCATAACATCTGCCATCTGCTACCATTACCCACACATAGACTCCTTCATCTTCCCCCACCTGACTATGGCTGTGTGGTATACGGTGACCTCTCGGTAGAACTCGGGGTCACACTACAAAGAATTATGAATAGCTTTGTAAGATTTGTCAAAAGGACCCCGAGATGTTCCTGTGTTTCCCACTGCTATGCCGAGTTAGGAGGGCTCTTCCCCTCCTTCAGAAGACAATACTTGCTTGGCATATTCCTTTACCAAATAATCAGCAATTATCACCCATCCTATGTATATAATCTTCTTCAATTTAAATCATTTATCCACTCTCTCTTCACTAGATCTCGTCCTGACCTTTACATTCTTTTCCAGCTGTCTGCTTCATTTCAACACTCCTTTATTGTCTATTCCACCACTTTTTGGAATTCCATCTTACTTAATATCTGCCATGCACCATCGTTATTCACACTCAAAACCCTCTTATTCCAATTCCTCTTCAAAATCCAATCAGACACTGGTTAATTATGTATTATATAAAAAGTATTTATGTTTTTTTTTATTTTATTTTATTTTTTTTTTATTTATTTTTTTTTATTTATTTATTTTTTTTTCATACGCCATTATTTTATTTTATTTTTTATGAATTGGAAAAGATTCCTTATCACTTTTGACATAGCACTGTGATGAAGAAAAAAAGAAGAAATGGTTTGTTTTAGCCATTTTTTTTTTCTATTAAACAATATTTTATATATTTGAGATGTATTACCCTGTGACCCAGAACCTATCCCCCCACATTCGTATAAATTGCATATTGTTGTGTTCCTTGTAACTCTTTTTTAAAAAAAAGCCAATGTTGCCATAAAAAAAAATTATCGCACTGCCAAAAGGGGTCCAAAGATGGCAGACTGACGACTTAGACTTGAGTTAATTTTTTGGTCACTGAGAATCAGCATTTGGTTTAATTTCACCATAATTGGCCTTTTATTAAAGCTGATAATCATCAAATAATAAAACACGAAACAATATTAAAAAATAATTGGCTTAGACAATAAAAAACCCAAGTAGAGTAAAGATGAAAAAAAAAATTTTAAGTTGAAAATCAAGCATTGTTTGTAATTAAATGGCCAACAATAACTGAAAACAAGATGAGCAAAAAGTACTCTGAGTAAAAAGTACAAATTACAAAGTATTTTACTCAAATACTTGCTCGGTTGGAGTATTGAGCATTTTAATCATTACTTGACCAGATGATTGATGAGTACAAAAAGTACTTAGCTGTCCTTGTGAGTACTTTCCATTTTCAAATCTACTCGGAAATATTTTACTCTGAGTACTTTTCAAAGTAATTGAGTACTTCATTATAAAAATTACAGGAGTAGAATATTTAATATTTATTCCATATTTAAGTCCATTGTTATCTTATGGGGAGGGAGGAGGAGCTATAGTTTTTTAAAATAGTATCGATATTAATGTAAATCAATAAAATATAGAATTATTAATTATTAATCCAGCTGTATTTTTATAAAATGAGCCCCCTAAAACATAATAGACGACCCTTATATTGATTAATTCCAAAAAGTCAATATGCAGTGGTGCGATCTCAAATCCAACAGTATTTTCATAAAAAGAGCCCCCAAAATCTAATAGTAGACCCTAATATCGATCAAATCCTAAAAGTTACAAAAAGTCAATGCCCGGGGGCACTATCTCAAATCCGACAGTATTTTCATAAAAATCGCTCCCCAAAACCTAATATTCAATCCTGATATCGATTAAATCCGAAAAGTTACAAAAAGTCAATGCCCCCGGGCACTATCTCAAATCTGACAGTATTTTCATAAAAAGGGCCCCCCAAAACATGATGGTCGATCTGATATGTATTAATAGGTGGTTCGGGGTGGTCTTGTTTAATATGGACGCTATTATTGAAGGAATTAAAAGAAAATATACATATAGTCTGTGGGCCAGACCCCCTTACCGTGCACCCCCCCCCACATCCCTATAAATTGCATATCGTTGTGTTCCTTGTAACAATTTATTAAAAAAAAGCCAATGTTCCCACAAAAAAAAGTGAACGCACTGCCCCAAAATGGCGTCCAAAGATGGCGGATTGACGACTTTGACTTTAGTTAGTTTTTTGGTCACTGAGAATCAGCATTAAGCTTAATTTCCTCATAGTTGGTCTTTTATTAAAGCTGAATAGTTATAGAATAATAAAATAATAATAAATATTAATGCAATAATTTAATAGTAAAAAAAAAAATTTAAATTAAAAAAAAAATTTATTATTATTTTTTTAAATTTTAACCTCCTTTATTCTATACGTAGGTCGTTTAAGAATACCTCAATTGTAAAAATGGTATAATTATAATAATAAAACTTAATTAAAAAATATTTTGCTAAATATCTTGATTTTTTTTTATTTAACGTTTGCAATTTAACACTGTGTTTTGAATATTTACTGATTCTTAGAAGTAATTAAAATTTTTATATACTTCCCAGGAAATGAGTCATATTCATACCTTTTTTATAAACTAAAATAATATATACCTAATCTGAACTATATATAATGAATAGCTACCGGGTTGTTTAGTAAAACTCATATATCACTAATTAAAAAATTAATTTTTATTTCCTTTATTTTGTGCAGAAGTTGGACTATATCATAAATAAATAGGAAATTTTAATATTGAATGAATTATTCTCTATGCACAAAGAAATATATAAAGGGTGACCCTATAAGTTCTTCTATAAACCAAAACTGATTGTTTGGATTTGATCTCAAAATGAGGAAAAACGTGAACTTAAACGAGAAAATTGGAAAAATACATTAAACGAACGAGAAAGGAAGTGCCAAAACCTCGGAATAGATAAAAAGGACCTGTATCCATTATATAGCTAAATGAATGTATAGTAGATAGATGAACAGAATATTTCAAGATGCTGCTAAAACGGGATCAATTGCAGTTTGGATGATATTAAGTGGACGATGTAGGTTTATTATGGTGAAAACCACTTTATTTTCGATTGCTGAAGGTGCACATCGGGACTATATTAACTTTGAAGCAGGATATAGAGAGGTATATCGAGAAAGTTATAGCTCATAGCTTTCCTTCTGTTTAGTGGATTTTCAAAAGATTTTTTAAGGGATCTAAAAGGAAAACGAGTTTTTCTGAAAGACAGTTAGATATTAGCATAATCCAAAGTGTGAGGCACTGAGCAGATAGAGAGCTATTTTTCTTTTTATGTGGACTTCTCTATAACCTGCCTTAAAGTGAAGACAGTCCCAATTTTCAACTTCTCTTCCAATGTGCAACTTGAGTTTCTCAATCCATATCACTCTGGCAATCGACAATATTTCTTATTCCAGCTTCTACGATTCTTGTGTATAATTTGTTTGGTACACTAAACAGGAATGGGTCTTGATGGGTATTACATTTCCTAGTACCTCCTTTCTTGTAAAGGTAAAAACCACAGTCCTTTCATATTATTTTCTAATATGCTTGTTGCCTATGTACGCGCAAAACTGTCAAAGCAGTTCGGTTTCGCCCTTTCCATCTTTCTTTGTGCAGAGAGAATAATACATTCAATATTAAAATTTCCTATTTTTTTATGATATGGTACAAATTCCGAACAATTCAAGAATAACGAGAAGAATAACGAGCTACAACTAATATAAGATACCTTAAAAAATCTTTTGAAAATCCACTAAACAGAAGGAAAGCTATGAGCTATAACTTTCTCGATGTACATCTCTATATTCATCTTCAAAGTTAATATAGTCCCGATGTGCACCTTCAGCAATCGAAAATAAAGTGGTTTTCACCATAATAAACCTACATCGTCAACTTAATATCATCCATACTGCAATTGATCCCGTTTTAGCAGCATCTTGAAATATTCTGTTCATCTATCTACTATACATTCATTTAGCTATATAATGGATATAACTGGTCCTTTTTATCTATTCCGAGGTTTTGGCACTTCCTTTCTCGTTCGCTTAATGTATTTTTCCAATTTTCTCGTTTAAGTTCACGTTTTTCCTCATTTTGAGATCAAATCCAAACAATCAGTTTTGGTTTATAGAAGAACTTATAGGGTCACCCTTTATATCTTTCTTTGTGCATAGAGAATAATTCATTCAATATTAAAATTTCCTATTTATTTATGATATAGTCCAACTTCTGCACAAAATAGAGGAAATAAAAATTAATTTTTTAATTAGTGATATATGAGTTTTACTAAACAACCCGGTAGCTATTCATTATATATAGTTCAGATTAGGTATATATTATTTTAGTTTATAAAAAAGGTATGAATATGACTCATTTCCTGGGAAGTATATAAAAATTTTAATTACTTCTAAGAATCAGTAAATATTCAAAACACAGTGTTAAATTGCAAACGTTAAATAAAAAAAAATCAAGATATTTAGCAAAATATTTTTTAATTAAGTTTTATTATTATAATTATACCATTTTTACAATTGAGGTATTCTTAAACGACCTACGTATAGAATAAAGGAGGTTAAAATTTAAAAAAATAATAATAAATTTTTTTTTTAATTTAAATTTTTTTTTTTACTATTAAATTATTGCATTAATATTTGTTCGTTAATAAAACCAATATAATGTACCAAAAATGTTATTATATCACTATAACTAAGCCATTTATGGGCACTGAATGGTGTGGTAGAGGCCTGTAGGCACCCACGCCAGTACCGCTTTTCTGCCGCATAAGTGCATTTTTTACGGAACTACTCAAACATTTGTAAAAAATAATCAGCGTTTCAGAAAGAGAAATATATTCTCCAGATGGTTTATTTCAGCACGTTTTGCGTTATTGTAGGCCGTTTAATTACAAACGACGCTTGATTTGTAACTTGAAAATTTTTTTGTTAAAAAAATTGACTTTACTGGTGTTTTTCATAGCCTTAGCCAATTATTTTTTAATATTTCTTCATGTTTTATTATTCTATAACTATTCAGCTTTAATAAAAGACCAACTATGAGGAAATTAAGCTTAATGCTGATTCTCAGTGACCAAAAAACTAACTAAAGTCAAAGTCGTCAATCCGCCATCTTTGGACGCCATTTTGGGGCAGTGCGTTCACTTTTTTTTGTGGGAACATTGGCTTTTTTTTAATAAATTGTTACAAGGAACACAACGATATGCAATTTATAGGGATGTGGGGGGGGGGTGCACGGTAAGGGGGTCTGGCCCACCGTGTAATACTCTTTATAATAATGATGGAGTAATTGAAAAATAAAAAGTACTCAAAAGAATTTAGCTGAGTACTTTCTGTAATTCGATGTAACACTGCGAGTAGTTTCTGTACTTACTAACCTAACACATGATTAATGCTGCATGAGTACTCTCACTACTTGCCGTTGTCAGACCGGGTACAAAAAGTACACGATACTTTTTCCTAATAGAAGTACTCAAATCATGACAGTAAGCGACTACTGCCCATGTCTAGTATCCATTATATGGTTAAACGAATATATAGCAGACTGATGAACAGAATATTTCAAGGAGCTGCTTAAAGGGGGTCAAATGGAGGTTTATTATGGTGAAGACCATTTTATTTTCGATTGCTACTTAAGTTGCACATTGAGACTATTTCACTTTGAATTAGGTTATAGAGAGATCCATCGAGACAGTGAAGTAGCTCTACTTCTGTTTAGTCAATTTGGAAAAAATCTTTGAAGTAATCAGAAAGGAAAACATACAACAAGCTTTTCTGAAGGGCAAGTAGATATCTGCACAATCCTAAGTGTGAGGTACTAAGCAGATAGAGTGTTATTTCCCTTTCTGGATGGACTTATTTATAATCTACCTTAAAGTGAAGATAGTCCCAATGTGCTACTTCTGTTCTGGTTACCAAGAAGAATATAAAGCTTCATCTTTTCTATCTTTCTTTGTGCAGAGAGAATAAAGCATTCAATATTTCCTATTTTTTTATGATAGGGCCCAACCTCCGAATAAAATAAAGGAAATAAAAACTGATATTATTTTTTTTATTAATGATATATGTTTTATTAAACAACTATTCATTCATTATATGTAGTTCAGATTAAGAATCTATTTTAGTTTATAAAACATATATTAATATGACTCATTTCTGGGAAAATATATACAATTTAACTTACTTCTAAGAATCTGTAAATATAGAAAACAAATTGATAAATTGCAAACGTTAAATGAAAACTTCAAGATATTCAGCGAAGTATTTTTGAATTAAGTTTTATTATTATAATTACATCATTTTTACAAAAGAAGCATTCTTAAACGATCTCCGTATAGAATAAAGGAAGTAAAATTAAAAATAAAAAGTTTAATTTTTTTTTTACAGTTAAATTATTGCATTAATATTTGTTTGTTAATGCTATCAATATAATGTACCAAGAACCTTATTATAGCACTATAACTATGCCATTTATGAGCACTGAATGATGTGGCAGAGGCCTGTAGACACCTACATCAGTACCACTTGCCTCACGATTAAGTGCATTTTCTACAAAACCTAATATTTTAGAAAGTCATCAGTGTTTTAGAAAGAGAAACATATTCTCTAGATGTTTTATTTCAAGACGTTTTCCGTTATTGTTTGCTGTTTAATTACAAACGATGGGTGATTTTCAACTAAGCCAATTATTTTTTAATATTGTTTCGTGTTTTATTATTCGATGATTATTCAGCTTTAATAAAAAGTCAATTATGACGAAATTAAACCAAATGCTGATTCTCAGTAACCAAAAAACTAACAACATTGGCTTTTTAAAAAAATAAATAGTTACAAGAAACACAACAATATGCAATTTATAGGAATGTTGGGGAGGGGCGTCTGTCCCACTGTGTATATTTTATTTTTTACATTCCTCAATATATATATTGTTTTTCTTCTTAATCTACCTTTTTGTATATAGTTTACAATACCATTGCTAGTATTCATTCAAAGCTCTTAAGTAATATATATAAATAATTGATTTTCTTTTATTTAGTTTTTTTTTTGTTACTACAATGGTTTTATCATAAAATTAATTTAATTTCCATTTCCAATTTTATTTGTCTACTTATTGTTATTTTATTTCTCTCATACTCATACTAGTGCAATATTGTGATACCATTGCATCTGCTTTCAATAATAAAGCTTTAAGCTATATATACTAAAATATATATTTAGTTTATATTTTCTATGTTTTAACATAAACAATCTATACTTTTTCTTCACACAATTTCGATATTTTTTCTTTTCTGGATGTTTTGCTTTTTCTTTATATATATATATATATATATATATATATATATATATATAATTTCTTTTTCCATTACAACTGTAAGTATTCCTCTTCTTCTCTCCCTTCCTCTTTGATCCCTTTCAGTGTAGAGGAGCCTCTACCCAACGGAGGCAATCCTCCCCATTCTACGCCAATGTCTTCATTTCACTGAGAGCTTTTTTTCCTATGTCCAGCCTGGTGATATATTAATTGTACTGTATCCTTGGCCTGCCTCTGTGTCTTTTGCCTGTTGATCGGGCTTCCATTGTTTTTCTTGGGTCTCGGTCCTCATGCATCCTGCATACATGCCCAAACCATCTTAGCTGTCGTTTCTGGAAGGTGATTTTCAGTGATAATATGGCCAATTGCTCCATTATGGTCTCATTTAGGATGCAATCCCTTCTTGTTTTACCTGCCACTCTACTTAAATACCTCATTTCTATGGCAGTCAAATCTCTAATATGTTGGTCCAGTGTCACCAAACTCTCTGAGCCATAAAGTAGAGTCGGCATAAGCACAGCTTTAAAGATGTCGAGCTTGAACTAGTTGGTGACTTCTCTCTTGCCTACTATTGTGTTGCATTTCATTTGCTTTTCCAATTCTGCTGGACACTTCTTTGTCAATGGTGGCAGTATTGCTAACCACTGTTTCCAGGTAAGTGAACTCATCGAAAGCCTTAAGCTCCTTGCCGTTCCAGTAGAGATGCACATTTTCCTATTTTCTGGAGATCACCAGAACTTTACTTTTGTTAGAGTTTATGACCATTCCCTTCCTCATCAGTTCGTCTTGCCATTCTATCAGAACCCACTGCAGTTTTCCTTTATCATCACTGACAAGAACAATATTGTCCGCGAATAAATATGACTGCACTGATATTGTTCTTAAGTTCCACTTCCCTACTACAATTCTTTCCTCACACCCAAGATGAGAATTTTGCATTTGATCATTTCTTCTGTAAGCTTGGTTTCCTTTCCATTGATGGTTCCTATGTTCCAGGTTGCCATATCTAATTCCTTGTCCATGTCTTGTTGTTCCCGAAAAGGTTGTCAATTTCCAAGGCGATTTAATGTTCTCTGAATCAGAAATACTCCATTGTGGGTGGTTAGCCCAACATGAGAGGCCCCTTATCTAGGAATAGGGTCCCATTGTTTATCAGGAAATGGGTTCCTTAGGTAGATTGTCTTCACTATGGCTCAGTGTCCTACCTTCCCCTTTTTCCATTTCAAGATTTTACATATTTGAGATATATTTCATTTTTTATATTCCTCAATATCTTTTCTCCTCTTAATCTACCTTTTTGTGTATAGTTTACAACAATACCATTGCGAGTATTCGTTCAAAGCTCTTAAGTAATATATATAAATAATTGATTTTATTTCACTTAGTTTTTTTGTTACTACAAAGGTTTTCTCATCAAATTAATTTAATGTCCCTTTCTAATTTTATTTATCTACTGTTATTTTATTTCTCTCATACTGCGTTAGTGCAACATTTTGATCCCATTGTTCATCTGCTTTCATTAATATATCTTTAAGCTGTATATAATAAAATATATATTTTTTATATTTTAATTGTATGGTTTAACATAGGAAGTCAATACTTTTTCTTCACTTATTTTTGATATTTTTTTTCTTTTCTGGATGTTTTGCTTTCTATATATGTATTTTTTTTTTTCCATTACAACTATAAGTATTATCGAGAAGATTTTATTTTATTTTTTAATTCTTTTCTTACTATTATTTAAATTTTTTTTTATATTGTTAGAATTTTTATTAAGTTAGTATAGTTTGGCCAGATGTGTATTTTTTTATTGCCTTTGTCCCAGAATAAAGCTTATTTTCTAGAAAAAAATAAATAAATAAATCTGAAAAAAAATTGCAGTAGGATAGATAGTATTTATGTTTTCATTATCTTGCATAGTTTCATTGATAACCATCCTCTTAATTCCCTAATTTAGAAAATTACAAGTTTTGCCATGCTTTTTTATCTTTATTTGACTAAAACCTAGCTTACTCTTTATTTTTCGATTCTACAAAAAATACATAGGATAGAATATTAGAGTTCATTAAAAATATATATCATTTTACTATTTTATCTTCAACCCTTCGAAAGTTGGAGCAACTATATATAACTTTATGTGTGAATTACAAGATTTTGCAGAGAAACGTAACTCTTATAATCTATATATTCAATTGCTCACACTCTTTATATAAACCAATATATACATTGTTTTTTTATATAAATAGTATATAGCATTTGTATGTGTATTATTTGAATAAGTCATTTGTTAATACGTCTTATACAGAGTCCCGTAAAAGGTAATAGTAGATTTCAAGAACTACAAAAGAGTTTATATAAACCATGGTTCTTTAATTTTATGTTTATTAGATAAATATTGGGTTGCCAAATAAGTCCTTTCGGTTTTTCTGTTTATTTTTATTTTACTATGATACACTTCTTATCTGATGAATTTGAACAATCCCTAAGATGGATTGTTTCCTGTTTGTAATATATCAACAACTGTATCTGTTAACTCTTGTTGAAACTAGCTTAGTATTGTGTTTGCTATTGCACTGTGAATATGGAAGAAAATATCATTCATTATCGGCATATTTTGTTGTATTATTTTAAAAAGGTAAGCGTGCTGCAGAAGCTCATAGAAAAATTTGCAGTGTTTATGGGGATGATGCCTTAACCGAACGCACCTGTCAAAATTGGTTTGCCAAATTTCATTCAGGAAATTTTGACATCAATGATGCTCAACGGTCTGGTCGCCCACATGAAATTGAAACGACAATGTTAAGGCCATTGTTGATCAAAATCCCACCCAATCAGTGCGAGAGATTGCTATGGCCCTAAATGTGTCGCACACAAGCGTAGAAAACCATTTGCACAAGCTCGGCTATGTTTCCAGGCTTAATGTTTGGGTCCCTCACATGATTTTTTTTTTCGAAAATCACAAAAAATGTTATAACTTCAATACGACTTTAGCTATCTACAAGAAATTTAGCAGGAATTTATGGCCACATAAACTACACAAAATGACATCAACAGGACCTTCGTAAACAAACTACAAATGGAGATAAAAAATAAAAACCTATAAGGAGTTTTTGTTTATTTATTCCTTATGTAGGCATTAAATCAAAAAAACCATTCATACGGCTTTGAAGAGCAATAATTCAGCTTTCCAACAGATATAGTAACATCGAATTTGGAGAACATCCTGAAGAGTTATGAATGATCGGAAGGGTGTTGTGTTCCACCAAGACAACGCTAGGCCCACACCTCATTGGTCACTCGCAATAAATTATTGAGCCTTGGACCCACCCTCCCTATTCACCAGACCTAGCTCCAAGTGACTACCACTTATTCGGTCTCTGCAGAACTCCATGAATGGAAATAAATTCCAAAAGGAAGAGGACATCAAAAACCACTTGGATCAGTTTTTTAACAATAAACTCCAGACATTCTATGAACATGGCATTATGCAGTTAGTGGAAAGATGGGAAAAAGTCATATTAAATAATGGTCAATATATTGTAGATTAAAATAAATTTTATGTCTATAATACATTGAGTTTTATTTCACCCTGAAAAACCGAAAGGACTTATTTGCCAACCCAATACTTTATGCCTTTAAATGTGTGGCTAATGCATGGATCATGTAAAAATTGACAAAGAAATAAAGCATACTCCGATTTTTCCCTGAAATGCTGGAAATTTAAGTTTTGTGCTCTTTTTTATAGGAAGGCACGTGGTTTGATGAATAGGAAGTGATAACTAAACAAAACAATTAATTTAGGCAATTAACAATTATTTCATAGTTTACAAGACATTTTTTTTTTAAAGAAAGATGATTTTGTTTTTGTTAAATTCATTTAAATGGCTAAACTGCGCTAAGTTCTTGTTGTTTATCTTTTTATTTGCAATTTTTTTATCATTTTCCGATTAGACTACAGATATTCCACTTTTAGACAAACATCATTGTGAATGTACTTCATGCATTAAGTATAAAATATTTAACAATTTAAGGATATATAAACTTTAAATCTTATAAAGATATACTTTAAGGACCATGGTTTATATAAAACCTTTTGTAGCTCTTAAGGTCAGCTATTACCTCTTTAAATATTCTCTTTTACGGGATGGCCAGTATAATACATGTTTAAAAAAAAATATATATATATGCGCGTTTATATAAAGAGTGTGAGCAGTTGAATAATGAAAAATTCGAAAATTAAGTTTATTTAAAAAATTTCGGAATTTACACATAAAATTTTATATAATTACTCTAACTTTTGAAAAGTTGATAATAAAAACACACTAGTGGTCATAAATATCTGCACACCATAAATGTTATTGCTTTCCCAACAGAAAAAAAAAATCAATTGTTTTTTTACCTCAATTAAGTGTGACATTTTCTGCTTTTTGGAAGACTGCAAATAAAGGGGGTAAAACAACAAAAAAACATTTGTAATAGAAAATAAAGCAAATTAACACTCATTTATACTAAAATATAACGCATCTAATTATTTTTATTTTCGCTTACCTATATATGCAATATATAGTAAGGGTAAGCATTGCTATTGTGAAAATTTTCAAATGTGAGTTTTCAACGGAAATACATGTTTTAAGTTCTCCTGAGTCCAAATAACCAAGTCCCGCAAAATGGTGTGTGTGTGTGTGTGTGTGTGTGGTGCGTGCGTGCCTGTATGTGATCAGTGTAGCTCAAAAACGAAAAGTCGTATGAAAGTCATTCATTCATTCATGTATGGCACAACATCCCGTCACCGAGACTGGGCCTCCTCCAAGAGCCTCCGCCAGTTGGCTCTGTCTTCTGCTGCAGCTCTCCAGTTCCGCACACCAAGCAGGGTTCTCGCATCATAGGCCACGTTGTCCAACCATCTCGTCCTCGGCCTTCCTACCCGTCTTACGAGGTGCAGCTCCTCCATCATTATTTTTTTTGGTATTTCAAGGGTGCTCATTCTGGCCACATGCCCTGCCCACCTTAGTCTGGCCAGTTTAATATACGTGACTACGTCGATGTCTGCATAGAGAGAACTGAGCTCCCTATTTTTTCTTTTCCTCCAGACATCACCCTCCTTTACTGGACCATAAATCCTTCTGAGGACTCCTCGCTCAAAGACACTCAGCTTCATCTCATCCCTTTTGGTCATCGTCCAAGCCTCTGAGCCATATGTCAAAACAGGCCGAACAAGGGTCTTGTATATGATCAGCTTGGTCTTCTTTGAGAGGTACCTACTTCTTAAGTGTCGGCCAAGTCCAAAGACACATCTATTGGCAGCCGTGATCCTTCTTTGTATTTCTTGAGCCATGTCATTCTTGCTATTGATTTCAGACCCAAGGTATATAAAACTTTTCACTCTCTCAAACTTAAAAGAACCTACCTCAAATGGAGAGTTCAGATCAACCTCACCGCCAACTCTCATATACTTAGTTTTCCTCTCGTTGACTTCTAGACCAAGTGGTCTTGCAGCTGCTTCAAGGCTTATAAACGCTTCTCTGAGAGCCCGTTCAGACCTACCTACTATGTCAATATCATCAGCAAAACCAAGAAGCTGTGTCAGGCGATTGAAGATTATATCTTTGGTCTGAATACCGGAGTCTCTTACAGCTTTCTCCTCTGCCAAATTGAACAATAGACAGGCGAGGGCATCCCCTTGCCTAACCCCACTGCTCACTTTAAACTCTTCGGAGTCGTCAGAACCGACGCGTATTCTGCATCTCGAGCTGTCCATGGTCATCTTGATTAGGCGTACGAGCTTCTGAGGGATGCTTAGCTCCTCCAAGGCACAGTATAGTTGCGTTCTATCACGTATGAAAGTGAAATTGCATATTCAAGGTTTTTATAAGCCTTCGATGTTACAGCAACATTTTCGGAAAACGGAAGATGTAAAACATTTTAACGATTTTCTAAAAAACGGCTCTAACAATTTTGATTAAGCTCAGTATATCAGTGTATTATTCAGCAGTTTGTAATATAGTAGGTTTTATAGGTTTTATTCTCATCGATGTTCTCTATCAGGTCTTGCTTAAATGGCTAATTTTCAATATTGGCTTCCCGTAAGGTTACTTTATTTTTTTTTTCTAGTTGAAATAATTAACCATTTCTCATTAATCTTTGATATAAAAACTAGTTAAGTATGAAAGAATTTTATAATTAACTAAAGGAGAAATAAGAGATCGTAACGGATAATAGTTGTAATAGAGGAATCAAAGGAATACGATCTCGCCCGAGAGGTTACAACAGGCTTCCATACGTAACATGAGCTTAATATAATATTATTTACATATACATATGCTGTTTTCATAAATGCTATCGTTGGTATTATTTAATTTTTAATTGTATAGAATACAGTGATATAAAAATTGAAATTTGTATATATAAGGGTATTTAATCAAATAAAAATACTCACTATGAAATATAAATAAATGTAGCATCAATAATTTTTATACTAAGGTGGTTACCCGATCTTAAATATGATTCATTTTATATACTTGGAGGTCAGATGGAGGGTTGTGACGGATGGACGACCCAAGCTGGTCCCGAAGATACTTAATGGGATTGAAATCCAGGCTGCGAGCTGGTCACTTCAAGAATTGGACACTGACCTCTTCTAAGTAGTTCCGTACTACATTCTCAATGTGCAGCCGAGTATTATCTTGCATAAAAAATAAACGCAGGGCGACAAACAGGCCAGAAGGTACCACACATTCCTCGAGGATGTTGGTGATGTACGTGTATGCATAGAGAGTCACATAACTGCATTCTATCTGCTATATTGCACTGAACATATTGCTTACCTAGTCCGTTTGCACCATAAAGGTTATACCTGGTTAGAGAAAGCCGCAAGCAGGAACCCTAGCATGCAGGTTGAGTTCGGCAAGCCTTCTGCTTACTGTGTGCGTGCTGACATCGGCACCCCGAACAATATAAAATCGATGAGAAGTCTCAATTGAAGTCTGTAGAGGTTTTTAAGGGCCTGCATAGCAATGAAGCTGTTATCAGCTGGACCTATCTGTCTTGGATGATCTGGTCTCAGCCTACTAGCATAGCTTCCTGTCTTCCAATACCTCTGGACTGCCCATCGAACCATTGTTTCAAGCAACCCGTGGACTCACTGACTTTACTGGCCGCATATCACTGACTTCAGGCATTCTCAATTAATGTCATCATCTGATCGACTGTCACGGGATCAAAAACCATTTTACAATTTTAAAATTTTTTGATATAAATGAAATATTGTTTAAAAAAAAAGAAAAACCAACCCGATTAAACAGGCCTTGAAACCTGACTTTTAAACCTTAGACTGGAATGAAATATATTCCTGTTCTTCCATCGACTCCATGGTTGATATTGTGACTCCCAATCTCCTCAGTATCCTTAACACACCCATGCTCCTTTAATATCGCCTTTTGTCGCCGGCCTGCACCTTGGATGTGTCAAGAAATCAAAGATCTGCAGAAGAGGCGATATGCTGCCTCTAGACGCTTTAGGAACATTAGATTTACAGATGTCTATCAAGCGTTTAAGATGCTTCGCAACTTGAAACAAACAAGGATTAAGCGAGCTAAAGCTACCTACTTCCATGAAGCCCTTTTATCAGCTCCAGATTCCAAATCTAAATTGTTAATCCTTTATTGTTAATCTCGTTTCCGTCCCAGCTACTCCACACAAGTGTGTGTACGTGCGTGAGTGTTTGTGTGTTTCCATAAGAATTGAAATTTTCTTTTATCCATAGATTTGTAGCTCATTTATCAGAGGCCCTTATTTTGTATTCCACTTTTTTACTAGAATTTACGTAGAAGTAATTGGTTGTAACCTAAATAAAACATTTTTTTAGTTATTGCTTTTTATTCAACATAAAACGTGGTTGGCTTAAAAATTACCAAATTTAGGTTTTCTGTTTCTCTGTATGTAATCAGACCATGATTTATAGTAACTGTTTATAAGTTTTAATGTCTTCTACCGCATATTATCAATTATATGAAATTAATTTAAATCTAAACTTCATACCATTATCACGAAATTCCCCATTGATTGATAATTGACTTTAAATAATAATTTCAACGATCGAAAATGTTACAACTAATTTTTTATTTTTTTTATTTAGACACATAATATTCTATCACAGGAACAATAATTATATTGATAAATGAACGCATTCACACCGTATATACAAGAAAGAAACAAAATTAACAAAAGTAAAATAATAATAAATAAAAACTATATACAATAAAAAAATAAAATAACCTAAATATAAGTCAATTAAAAACATAAAAATACAGTCATACAATATACAATCAGGCCGGGAACCCAAATCCCTGCGCTACTCTCTCAACCACCTCACCGGTGCTAAAGCCGGTGGAGTTTGAGCGAGAGCGCTTTAGCCACATACACTCATGTCTTGAGTGGAGAATCTGGCCATTGCCAGAACTCCAAAATAAATACTATAAAAGATCTCTGGGCCACTGCCGCTTCAACCTTCGAGGAGGGTTGTAGGGATGAGTGGAACTAGATAGGGATTGGGCTAGGGGATTTGGATGATTGATAAGGTTCTGATGGAATTTTAAAAAATTTTCAGGGATAAGGTCAAGGACAAATGGGATATTAAGGTCATGATGTAGGGTTTTGTTGGTTACATAGAACGGAGCATCCACTATTGTTCGGAGGACTTTGGATTGAAAGGATTGGGTGCGTTTGATGTTAGAGAATTTTGCTGTCCCTCAAAGTTCAAGTCCGTAGGTCCACATGGGTTTCAGGATTGTCTTGTAGATCAGTAATTTGTTGTCAATTGAAAGTTGAGATTTTCTGGTCAGTAGTCTGTATAATTGGCCGTATCGTCGGTTAAGTTCTTGTCTTTTAAGTCTAGTATGTGGGATCCACGTTAGTATTCGGTCTAAGATGAAGCCAAGATACCGGACTGTGTCTGAAAAAGGAAGCTGGATGGAATTAAAGTGGACTGATGGACAGGATCTGCGGCGGAGTGTGAAGGTAATGTGTTTGCATTTGAATTCGTTTACTTTGATGCGCCATTTATTACACCAGTGCTCAATCATGGAGAGGTGCCTTTGAAGATTTAAAGGTGTTATTTCGGGATCTGAGTTGGATGATAGGATGGCGGTGTCATCAGCAAATGTTGCCAGAAAGGTATTGGGATGGACAGGGATATCTGCGGTAAAAAGGATATAAAGGACGGGGCCCAGGACGCTACCTTGAGGAACACCGGCTTCAACTGGGTAGGAGTTGGAAAATTCTGAACCACACCCGAAAGGTAGGAGCGGAGGATTAGGTACAAGGGCTGGGGTAGATAGGTTTTCAGCTTGGAAAGAAGCCCGGCGTGCCATACCCGGTCAAAAGCTTGAGCTATGTCCAGAAAAGCACCCGAACAAAAAAAAAAAAAAACTAATTAAACTTTAAAAATGTATCGTCTACTATGAACAACATCAATTTCGTGCTTTGGAGCAATTTTTGCTAGTAAAAAGTAAAAATGCAATAAACATAATCTCATAAATATCTCTGTAACCATTGATTTTATCCCAAAAATTCTGCCCTATAAATCCGACTACCTAGGATGTACAGACTAAGTATTTATCAGTTCGAATACGACTATTCTATGCGGTGCGGGCACCGCCTGGGATCGCACCTAAACCGAAGGTCTTAACCAACCCCAACCCAGCCTCATGCCCCGGATTGTTTAAAGATGTAAGCTCGCCATCGGTGCTCACGGAGAGGGCCGGCTCTACTATGATAGCTTTCAACCGCTCATCAATACACTGAAACCAGATGACTGGCCAGAACTCAGTCACGAGCAGCTGAACTCTGGTGTCGTACAGCGAGCAGTCACAAACACACGACTGCCACGGCCAAGCAGTGCAAGCCCTCTTGCTGTCCACTCAAAGCGCCGCCAGGGCTCCGGCGACGCCCCGTAGCACCAATTTGATCAGGTAGATTTCTACCTGAGCTCAGAGCACGAGTGGTCTCAGGCTCCGCGATCATTACGATCGCTTAACATCAACTGCCGATAGTGCAAGAGGGTGCCTGAACATCCGTAGTCGATGAGGGACAACTTGAACCGAGGGCTCAAACCGATAACCGTCCCCGCACAATTTTTTTATCAGGTGAAAATTCATTTAATATAGGAAACTAAATAAATGCCTTCAAATAATATATTTTAGCGTTTTTAGTGACCGTTTAGGAAGACCATCATTTTTGATTTTGACCAGGATTACTAGCAGACGCCTTTGTTACGTTTGCAGTTGTGATCTCAGTATGTCAGTACAAAGCAATGCCCTATCAATGGCAGAATGCATTTTTAATTAATAAGAAATATAGAGGTATAGCAAAATTTCAAGCCACCTGGTATTGGTAAATTTTTACACCGTAAGTTGCTATTTTCTGGGGCATAGACTAGACAGACAGCGTTATTTCTTAATAATAAACCAAATACTTTCTTATTTTAAAATTTGAAATCTCCTGGTTCAAATCCTCAAATTGGTGATTTTTTTTACACCGAAATTAGCAATTTTTTATTTGAGTCTCCTAGTGGATTTCCGCGGCATAAAATAGGCAGACAACGTCATTTTATATTATAAACCAAATACTTTCATAATGATATGGAGAAGGTTGACCGTAGATTCAATTTCATAAGAAGTTTGTCGGGGGTGCGGTCAAAGATACTATATTATATAATAATAAAAAGAAGAATAGTTGGGGTGATTAGTCAAATTAGAAGGCAAAAATAAATGATAATATTTATTTTGATATTTGTCGACGTTTCGACCTGAAGTTCAGGCCTTCATCAGGGCTAAGAAAAGAACCAGATTACAAGGTATGAGAAACATAAGTAGTGTAGGTAAAAAAAAAAATTAAAGTAAAATGCAGTTGTTAGAATAATGACAATAGTAAGAACTAATAGATAAATAATAATAACCAGTACAATGTGTGGAATGATGAAGTAAACATAATCAAAAAAGGTGACATAAGTATTAAAATGGGAATCTTAGAATAAAATGTAAAACAGAAAAAAAGAAGTATGAAGTTATATAAGAAATGGAAATATATAGTAAAATTAAGATATTGCGAATAGAATAGTGAGATAGAAAATTGAGATATTGTAAAGTCTATCAAGATGTACAGACAGCGTATAATATAATAAAGAGTTAAAACAGAGAAAAGGAACGAAAGGACGGAGGAAAGAAACTGAGAAGGCTGAAATAAGAAAGAGAAAAAAGAAAACAAACCTGTCTCCAAAAGGTGTTAACTGAGAAATGAGAATGGTAGCAAGGGAGGAGGGAGAGAAGAGATGTATAGTGGCATCATCTCTAACGGTTATCTGACGAAGTTTGAACTAAAGTACCGGAAGCGTAAATAAGGACTAGAGATATATTACTCATAAATATTATGGATAATTAAATGAAAGTTTAATATAAAATAAATTTAAATAGTTTAATAGAAATTCTGGAGAGGCAATAAAACAAAGATAATAACTGTTGAGTAATAATGGAGAATAATTGAAATTAATACATATCATATAAATATGTATATATGTATATATGTGTGTGCGTATATATATTCGTATGTGTATATGTATATGTGTGTGTGTATGTTTATAATTAATATATATCTATATGAGATCTAATATCAATGTTAGATTATAAGAATTAACATTGGTTTGTTTCTCGAGAATATTAAAGGCACAATACATTAGGCGATCACAATCAACAAGTAATATCAGCAGTATTTAGAGGAGGCAACGGCTCCCCCTCTCCTCCTCTGCGTATTCCCATACCAGGAATTTATTATTATTTTTTTCCTTTTAAATAAGAATTTCATCTGAAATAATCGCAAGAGCGTTGTCAAAAGTTTTTTTTTTGTTGCTACTTTATTTTAAAATGTTTCCGTGCCCTATAGCCATCCTTCGGCTTTAATTTGTATGACGTTTTTATAACTTTCACGGATTTAATCGATACTTTGATCCACAATAATCTTATCGGGGAGGGGGAGGGGGCGCTTTATATGAAAATAATATCGAATTTCACTTTGCGGAATTGCAGATCACTTTTTTTTTTTTTTACTTTTCGGATTTAATCGATATTCGGGTCTACAATAATCTTGTCAGGGTCACTTTTTATGAAAATCCAATAATATCGGATTTCACATTGCGAAATTGCGTATCACGTTTTTACTTTTCGGATTTAATCGATATTTAAGTCCACAATAATCTTGTCAGGAGCACTTTTTTATGAAAATGCAATAATATCGAATTTTATATTGCGAAATTGCTTCTCTCGTTTTTTTAACTTTTCGTATTTAATCGATATTTGGGTCCACAATGATGTGCGGAGCGCTATTTATGAAAATACTGTCGGATTTCAGATTGTGCCTCACTTTTTCATAACTATTCGGATTTAATTGATATTAGGGTCGACAATATTGTTGTCGAGGGCGCTTTTTATAAAAATAATATCGGATTTAATCGATATAAGGGTCCAATATTATGTTGTCGAGGGCTCTTTTAATGGAAATAATGTCGGATTTGGGATTGAGCAGTCGCGCACCACGTTTTTTTTAGCTTTTAAGCTTAAAATATCACGTTTTTTTTTTTTCTTCCCTACCTCGTCTTTTAGGCTATATGAGATTTTCCCGGGCCGGGGAATGAGGGCGAGGAATTTAAAATCCCCTCCGGCACCGGGACGCGAACTCGTACTTTTTAAATCATCTCAATTCTCTGTTATCAGGTTGCCAGGCAACTAGCGGTGCTGTGCACACGCTTTAGCCTATTCGGCCACTCCGCCCCCATGGAATAAGAGTATCTATTAAATTCGAAGAGTTAGGGAAATGTGATGTTCAATTGCGCTATTTGAAATCCGACATTATTTTAATAAAAAGCGCCTCCCCCTCCCCCTCCTCCCCCCTCCCCCCCCTCCCCCCTCCCCCTCATCCCCCCCCCGCAGCAGGTGAACTGAGTGTAGCTGAGTCAACTTCCAAACTCGAATCAAAGGATTTTAATGACAGGCTGGTCACCAGATGCGGAGCTGAGCTGAACGCAGTTGAGCGACATAACAAGGGTCAGCTCAGCTCAGCTTTGGCTCGACCGAGGTTCTGTTTTGAAGCTACGTTCAGCTTCCCCCACCACACCTACTCACCACTGCCTCACGACCGTGTAGCTTTG
This sequence comes from Nezara viridula, assembly GCA_928085145.1. NCBI lineage: Eukaryota > Metazoa > Arthropoda > Insecta > Hemiptera > Pentatomidae > Nezara > Nezara viridula. Next base: position 109,342,593 of record OV725078.1, on the reverse strand, counting down.
TTCTTCAGTGTCATCCTTTTTTCTCGCTGGTTTTCACTGCAAAGCCTCTCAAATAATTTATTTTGGTTAGGTGTAAAATATTCAGTGGATATGGAGGAATTCTTAATTGGTTGTGTAAGGGAAAATATTCGATTTTATACACAAATATTCGATTTTTCTTTTCAACTCCAACATGATCAACATTGCTATTTTTTTAAAATGTTTATGAGGATATCGATACAAGGCAATTTGCTGACTGAGTGAACTCCACTATGCAATCGGTCGCCGACCCGCTCTTGCTACACTCAGCTCAGCTCATCTTCGCTTTTCGTCGCTGGTGAGCCTTGTAGTGGACCCGGTAAAAGTTAGGAAAACGTGATGTGCAATCTGAAATCCGACATTATTTTTATAAAAAGCTCACCCGAAAACATTTAGTCGACCCTAATATCAATTATATCCGAAAAGTTGGGTAAACGTGATGGGCAATCTAAAATCCAACATTATTTTCACATAAAACGTTAGTTGTCATAAGAGCTAATTTAGCTGTCAAAGTTAGCTAAGATCTTACAGTTAGTAGCTAAATTAGCGTATTTAGTGCCGATAATTTTAGCTGAACGTTAGATAGCTAAAAATTAGGTAGCTAATGTCCAACTCTAGTTCTGAATTTGTTTTAAAGTCAATCCAATAAATTTAAGAAAAGCACCTTGAATTTTATAATTTAATAGCCTTGACGTCCTTGAATTTTTGTTACCAAATTAATCATTTAAAATAAGTTTAAGCTAATTAAACTTTTTTTATGCTTTTCTTTTTGTTAATGACCTACTTATTCAATCTATTTTAACAATGAATAATTGATTATATTAGTATCTGTGTTTGAATAAAAACTCAAATTTTTACATTACTTAAGCATATTTTCTAATTTTATCACATTCAAAGTTTTTTATTTAAGCGTTTATCTGTGATTGTAATCTAAACACTATTGTTTCAGGTAAATTACAACTTTTATTTATTTTAAACAAACTGATTTATTGGATTCCAACAATGTTACTTGTAAGAAAATGGATACTCTTGCTAATTAAATAGTTATTACCTAGAATGCTTTACAAATTTTTGATTAACCAATTTTGAGTGATCGTTACAAGTATTATTTATGGCTTACATTATTATTTAAGTGAAAACTGTGATATACCTTTAGGGTGTGTGGCAAGATCAATGACATTAATTTAAATGTAGTATTTTTAAATATTCTTTAAATATAAATTCTGTGTTAGTTGATTATTATTTTGTTCAAAATTTCATTCTAGTTACTTTATAAGTCAGAATTTGTCTTCTCAACCTCTCTTAAAGTTAAGTTTGTTTAGATGTTATTCGATCAGGATTACAATCAGATAATGAACAGAAATATAGTTGAGTTAATATTATTCACCATTATATAAAGAATCAATCAATTATATCTCGATATTTTTATGATTTTGGTTCTTTAATGTTATTTATTGCTTTTATTTAACTTATAAATGGTTTAAAAATTTACTCGCGGAATCTATAATATTATTAACTTTACATAGGTTTATAACTTTTTTCCGCATTAGTAGTTCTTATTGTTACTCACTTCATAATTTTGTTTATTGTGATTCCTTGTTAATGTAAATATATAAAATATTTTATTAGTAAACAGCATTAAAAAAAGTTATTTTCTTTCAAGAGCACATTTCTATATTTATTAAACTCTTTCCTACTAATAATTTTAAATTACTAAAAAAAATTTGGAAATGCTTATCTGTGAGTATGTATGATCATTGATTGTATATATAATCAATAAAGATCATTTATATTTATGTGTGTGTGTGTGTGTGTGTTAGTTATGTTATTATGGTATTTATTTGGTAAATTATTTTAGTTCTTATTATTCTTATTATTAAGTTATAAAATTCATAATTCTCATATTTGAATGTTTTACTTTACTCTATTTTAAATGCTTTACTTGTATATTTTGTAAATAGTTAAGTATATTGTACACATTTGCAATATTATATATTTAATTATAGTACAATTATGTTACATGAACTAACATAGGTTGTTTTATGAATAGCAGTGCTCAAATTTATAGCAATACATATGGCTTTATGCCTGTTACCCTTCAGTTTATTGTTTGTAATTTTTAGTGTATGTTTAAAAGTGTCATTATTTTTTTATTTATTACTATCCATAATGCTATAAATTTATTATTTGAGTTCAATAGTGTATGTTCCTTAGTTGTACATAATGAATAAAATAATATTGGGTACAGATTTGATCTAAGTCTACCCAAAATGAAATGTAAATTTTGTAAATGCTTATTAATGTTTTCATGTTTATAATACATCTCATTAAGTAAAGGGGCCAACTAAAACCTTACTGCCATAAACAAAGTATGAAGTTACCTTTGTGTTTCTTTTATTATTTGCTGATGTGGGTTATAAATTTATAATGAGAAGCTGTTTCTGATAAAAAAAAAAAAAAACACATTGTAATACCTTTATTACCAGGTTTGTACTCAAAATTGTTTCTTATTTTACTATTTATTCTGTGTATCATTTGACTAATAATAAATTTTGCTATATATTTCTCTAATGATTTTAATTAATACATTTATACCTAGCTTTCTAGGTTTTTCTTTTTTGTATCTAATGTCTTACTTTAAAGGCAGTAAATTTTAAGCAAGTACAGTAATATTGAATAGTACAATCATACATGATTAATATGTTTCGTTTCAATTCCTTTAAAACAAAATCATGTTAAGCAGAAAAATTCTCTAGTTTATTAACTCCAATTCCAATAGCTTTTTTATTTTAATTTTTGTTGCTTTTTTAGAATTTTTCATTTCAAATTATTTTTTAAACGTAATATATGGACAAGATTTGGATAAATAAATATGAAATCTTAAAAATTGTATTTTATTTTGAAATTATTTGTATGTAGATAAAAAATAGTTCATAAAAATAACACAAGATTTTGTAACAGAATGAATGTTAGATATTACAGAATATATTTGTTTTTTTGCTGTTATAAACTCATAATCAACTTCAGTGGCACTGATACCCATCTATAAATGCTTTAAAAAAATTTTAAAATTTGTAATCCAATGTTAAAAAATTAACATTTTAATTTTCACACTTTATAAGCTCATATTTTATTGTTTTGGCAAGACGGAACTGTTCAAACTAAATAGAAAGTAACAAACTGCAGAACCATCCAAATCCATTTGTTTTAAACCTTGCTTCCTCCTCGATCCCTGATAATCCTCCGAGGCATCTGAAAAGAAGATGGCCTCGGGACCTTCTAATATAGAACTTTAATTTGAGTTCTACCAATGGGTAGTTTCTCTTCATGTTGTACATGTCATGTTACCAATGTCACATTTACTTATTGTATTTTCCATGTAATACAGTTGTAAACCTCAATAAAAAAAAATAAAAATAAAAAAATAGAAAGAAAAGTAACTCCTACTGTTTAAAACTCATAACTAAATAGAAGGGGAAAAAGTGGATAAATAGTTTTCTGAAAAAAACCCTGAGTCTTTAATAACAAGGTCCAATGGAGGCAGAGTGGTGAATATTAACTGGAATTACCATTTGAATAACTAATAATTACTACTGCAACTATTATTTGTAGTACAGTTATGGGTTTTGTTGACCTTGAAATTAAAGTATAAACTAAATCCTTAATTGTTAATATTAAAATATATATATATTACATTTACAAAATAAAAAAAGTAGTATCATTTTTAAAATTATGTAAATTTTAATATTTGTTTACCTAAGTCAAAATTTTAGGATTATATTTTCTAAGCTTAAAAGAATAGAATTAAATATTTTATATTCTTAAATAATAAAGAGTAATAAATATATTAAAAATAAAATTATAGAATTGGTGCTTGCTATTCACATATTATTTCACTAATTTATGTAAACTTTTGTTTTTGATTTAATTCATGTGGAGGTGTTTTTTGTTTAAAATTGTTCATTTTTTTTCAAGTTATGGGTAAAACTGTCCACATAAAAATTCATTGCTGTTATTGGAGTGATCTGTATACTAGCCAATAAAAACCAATATTCAGTTAGCACAACCTAATTAATAAATAAAAAAACAAAACACATGTAGAAATATTAAACTAATTTATGTTTGTTATTGAAAAATAATTCCTCCATTTGATGGATTAAAACAGGAAGTGTTGTGGGTGCCCTAAATAGGGTAGTGTGGCACAAATTTTCTCCTCAAAATTTTTGAAAAGTACTGTGGTGATTATGGGGTGATAATGAAAGAAATAAAATCTTCCTCAATGCAATTTACTTTATCAGAAATCCAATATCCAAAATGAGAGGTTCAAATACAATTTCCAGGCCGTAGGTGTAATATTTAAAAAAAAAAATCTTTTTATTGAGAAATAATACATTTTGCCACATTTAAGGGCACTGATTACTAAAGCTAAGTGAGGCCCATTCATACTATATACACAATACAATAAAAAAAAAAAAAAAATAATATATATCTATATAACAAAGGCAAAAACTATAAAACCAAAGAAATGTAACTTGAAATCAAATTAAAAAGAAAAATACAGAAATTGGTAGCAAATTAAATAAGTTATAAGTGAAACAAATAAATATATAAAAAAGAAAAACATTCATACTTGATTACAGTATTTACAATCAGCCAAGGGAGCTCCGACTCCAGCCCTTTCCTCCACGTGTGAAGGACAAAGCGAGACTCTAAGAGATCCCAGCGTTTCTCTCTCAGCCGCGTTACCGGCATTGAAGTCCAGTAGAAACTGAGAGAGGGCACTAAAGCAACAGACGCTCATGACTTGAGTGGAGAGGCTGGCCATTGGCAGAACTCCAGTGACAGTCTTTACAAAAGATCTCGAGGCCACTGCCGTTTCAACCTTCGAGGAGAGTTGTAGGAGTGACTGGAGCTGAATAAGGATTGTTCTAAGGGATTAGGATGGTGGATTAGGTTCAGATGAAAAATTTGAGAATCGAGATGGAATAACGTCAAAGGCATAAGGGATGTAAAAGTCATGGTGTAAGGTTTTGTTCGTAACATAATAAGGAGCATTGACTATTATACGGAGGACTTTAGACTGGAAGGATTGGATGCGTTTGATGTTCGAAAATTTAGCTGTCCCCCACGGTGAAGAGGATGTAGAGAACTGGGCCCAAGACAGTGCCTTGTGGAACACCAGACTCAACTGGATAATAATTGGATAATTCAGTGCCGCAGCGGACTTGAAAGGAACGATTAGAGAGGTAGGATTTGAGGACTAGGTACAAGGATTGAGGTAAATGGGTTTTAAGCTTGAAAAGCAAGCCATTGTGCCACACTGGTCGAAAGCTTGCACTACGTCCAGAAAGGTACCTGTGCAATATTGCTTGTTTGCCAGCGCAGAGGATATATGGTCAACAACGTGAAGGCTTTGTTGAATAGTGGAATGTCTTGAGCGGAAGCCAAACTGATGGGAAGGGATATTGTGGGTTTCGAGAATGCGTAGGATGCTTTTGAGAAGGATTTTTTCTAAGATTTTTGAGAGGATCGGGAGCAAGCTTATTGGTCTATACCATGAGGTATTATTAACAGGTTTACCTGGTTAAGGGAAGAGGTTGATTATGGAGTGTTTCCATAAAAGAGGAAAGTGAGTTGTTCGGAGGGTACAGTTATATAAGTATGTGAGGAATACCATTGCTTTATTGGGAAGTTGTCTAAGGATCTGGGAAGTTAGAAGATCGTGTCCAGGGGATTTTCGAGGTTTCAAATTGTTTATAAGGAATTTGACCTCAGGGGAGTTGACAGCTTTAGGAGGTTAGGAGAGAGGAATCAGAGAAGAGAGGAGTTCTTTAACTTCAGCAGTGTGGGTGAGATGGAGTTAGGGGTGGGAAGTGAATGTGTTGGATAGGTGTTTAGCAAATTCTTCAGCTCTAGTCTCATCTGGCTAAGCCCAGGTTCATTCATCTCGTCGAAGGGGGTGGGAAATAGATTGGTATTTAAGGATTTGTTGTCATCAGTTGAGAGGGAAGAAAGGTAGGATTTATAGGATTGGGATCTAGTGGGCGGGGTGGCCGAATGGGCTAACGCGTGTGCACTGCACCGCCGTTGCCCGGCATCCTGATACATAAGACAACAATGAAAAATAGTTCCCAGTTCGCATCCCGGTGCCGCAGGAGTCTTTTAAATCCCCGCCAACACTCCCCGGCCCAGGAGAACCCCGTATAGCCTTAAAGGCGAAAAAAAAAAGGATTGGGATCTAAATGAAGCTAGTTCTTTTTTAACCTGTTTGGAATAGTAATTGTGCAGTTTCCGATCATCAGGATGCCTGGTTCTTTGCCAGATGGTCCTAGATTGGCGTTTGGATTTAATGAGGTCAGTAAGGTTTTGAGGCAGAGGATTCTTTTTAAGGTATTTTTTGGAGGGGAGTGGTGAGGATGCAGTCCAGACTGCTTGTTGGATCAAGGTGGTAAAGGAACTCACTGCATTATCTAGGTTTTGAGGTATACTCTGAGGTCTATTGCTGTTATCTGTTATTGTTTGGCAGAAAAAGTTCCAGTTGACTGTGCCTCTGATGAATGAGGGAGGAGATAAACTGGGGATAGGAGATGCGGAAAGGGTTAGATTTAGCGGACTGTGATCTGGGGAAAAGTCATCGAGCCGTAGAACTGTGTAATTTAGCGGCCCTAGACCTTTGTGAATGAAGAAATCGAGGATATCAGGATTACGGTTAGGATCGGTTGGCCAGTATGTAGGAGTTTCAGTGGGAAGTATGTTGGAATTGTAGGAATTAAGTGCAGACAGCAACGATCGCCCGCGGGAATTCGTGGTTCTGGCTCCCCATTGCTGATGTTTGGCATTAAGGTCTGCAACTATAAGGAAGTGGTGTCCTAGGGAATTGAGAAAGAAAATGAAGTTAGGTTCAGGTATTGGTATTTTAGGTGGAGAGTATGCTGCGACAACTGTAACAGGAAAAAGTGAAGTTTGGATACTTATTGTTGAGGTTTGTAGGAAATTGAGAACTTGTAAAGGATGCAGGTGATGGGAGAGGGACTGGTGGATGATGACAGCAGTGCCAGCCATGACAGTTGGTAGTCATCTGCAAGCCTAGTACATCTAAATCGTCTTCGGGCAGCGTCGCGCCTCTTCTGCAGATCTTTGATTTCCTGTCAAATCAAAGGAGCAGGAGATGCATGTGCTGTGCCATCAGGGTGGTCAGTTCGATATATCTTGTAGCCAAGTGTGTTGAACTGTCGTTTGTTAGTTAGTCGGGTCTCAGTTATTAGGGATATATCTATGTTATTGTCCTGTAGAAAAAAGGTTAGTTCGTTGATGTGATTTCGAACACCATTCTCATTTCAAAGGAGAATGGAAAGGGGTTTAAATAAGTCCACTTTGACGAGTTCCTGCAATATTTCACTCAAAACTTTTATCATATTATCGCAATCTCTGAAACTTGGCTTAAACCTTACATTCCATCCTCTTCTGTTTCCTTGCCTAATCACACCCTCTCACGTCATGACCGGATAAGCCGGAATGGCGGAGGAGTAGCCATGTTTGTCCGTTATAGCCTGAAGACTGGAATCCTCGATTCCTCACCACCCTCCGAACATCCTCAAGTTGAATACCTTCTAGTACTAGTAGAAATCCATTGTAAGGATCTTCCTCTTCTTTACACTGTGGTATATCATCCTCCCCATGTTCCATTTGATCAGTCCTTTGAATCAACCCTATTCAACTTCGTTCCTCTATATCCCAGAATAATCATCTCCGGCGACCTCAATACCAATTTTCTCTCTGACTCCAATGACAAATCCCATCTAGAAAATCTAATTTTCTCTCTGCACCTCTTTATCGTTCCATTTTCCCCACCCACCACACCAGCAGGTCCGACACTTGGCTAGACTTCTACATTATAGAAACTGCACAAAATCTCTCCTCTTCTCAACTGTCAGTATCATTCCTATTATCTCACGATCTTATACAAATAACATATAATATCCGAACTCCTTCAATCCAGCCTCGAACCATCTTCCGTCACCTATATACCCTTACTCGAGAAAAAAAATTACCTGACCTAGAAACCCTAGATTGGAATGGAATATATTCTTGCTCTTCTATCGACTCCATGGTTGACATTCTTACCACCAATCTTCTCAATACCCATGCTCCCCTCAAAACCTCTACCTTTCGTCACCGGCCTGCTCCTTGGATTTGTCATGAAATCAAAGATCTGCAGAAGAGGGGCGACGCTGCCCGAAGACGATTTAGATGTACTAGGCTTGCAGATGACTACCAAGCGTTCAGGGTGCTTCGCAACCTGGCACAGACAAGGATCCGGCGTGCGAAAGCTACCCACTTCCTTGAAACCCTTTCCTCAGCTCCTGATATAAAATCGAAATTGCTACTGCTTCGTAAACTTTCCATTTGTAATCCTTCCAGATCCCCTACCGCAGCCTTTCCTGTATCCGCCGATGATTTAAACTCTTATTTTATATCTGTCACTAATACCTCTTCTCTACCTTCCTCTTCCGGCTGTTTTCCAGAGATATCCTTTAACGACAATAACTTTTATTTTTCCGACATTTCTCCCACAGACCTGTTAACCGCGGTAATGAAATCCCACATCTATTCCATAGGACCAGACGGCATCCCTGTCAAATTAATAAAAATATGTCTCCCTGAAATCCTCCCAGCTCTCCTTTTTATCTACGATTTCTCCCTTCAGAAATCAGTATTCCCTACCTCTTGGAAAAAAGCCATTGTTCTTCCTTTAAATAAGAAGCCTAATCCATCCTTACTCGAAAATTTCCGTCCCATTTCAATTCTTTCTAACCTCTCAAAGCCTCTTGAAAGACTGGTGCAATCCCAAGTCTCCAAATTCCTCGAAAAGTCTAACCAATTTGATCCTCTCCAATCTGGTTTCCGTCCCGGCTATTCCACACAATCTGCCTTAATTGAAATTACCAACGACATTCAATCTGCAATAGATGATAGAAAATTAACGGTCCTCATACTTATCGACTTCTCCAAAGCCTTCGATTCCATTAACCATCCCAACCTCTTCAACAAACTAAAGTCATTATCTTTCTCCAATAGCTCCATCTCTTGGTTCCAATCTTTCCTCTCCCAACGCACCCAAGCAGTCTCCATACCCAATCAACCACTATCTGCCTACCTTCCTTTATCCTCTGGAGTTGCCCAGGGTTCAAGCATATCTCCTCTTCTTTTCAGCTCCTACATTAACGACCTTCATAATTCAATTCTCCATTGTTCCCACCACCTTTATGCAGACGATTCCCAGATCTACCTATCCTTTTCTCCCTCTGAGTTATTGGTAGCATTTGCCAAGATTCAAGAACACCTTGATCAATTCAGGACAAATGTAAATGGATTAAAGTTAAATGCTGCCAAAACTCAGGCCATTGTCATTGGTTCCAAGCCCCTTATTAGATCCCATACTGACTTTCTCATATTACACCTTAACGACCAGCCACTTTCCTTCTACTCCTTTGTTAAAAAATTTAGGATTTTTCATAGATCAAACCCTCCCCTGGAACTACGATATTTCTCACATTTTCCGTCGGACAATTTCTACTCTTAAACTATTTCATCGCTTCCGCCATCTCCTACCTCAACATACCCGTAGACTCCTAATTTCCTCTCTCATCTTCCTCCACTTTGACTACAGCTGTGTGGTGTATGATGGCCTCTCGGTGGAGCTCCGTGATAGACTGAAAAGATTAATGAATAGCTGCGTAAGATTTGTTATTGGTGCCCCGAGGTACTCCCATGTCTCTCACCACTACACTGAGTTAAGGTGGCTATTCCCCTCGTTTAGAAGACAATATTTCCTAGGTACGTTCCTCTATCAAATCATCAACAACCATCGTCCTTCTTACGCCTACAACCTTCTCCAATTCAAGTCCTCAGTCCATTCCCTTTCAACAAGATCTCGACCTTCTGACCTCTACATCCCTTCGCACCGATCTGCCTCATTTAAGAATTCCTTTATAGCTAGCGCTGTCAATTTCTGGAATTCTTTACCTATCAAAATTCGACATTCCCCCTCCATATCCACATTCAAATCCCTCCTATTCCAGTTCCTATCCCAAAAACAGTCAGATACTTGCTAAACTTTTGATATTATACATTTCTAGTCATCAGCAAACGGCAGTACTATTCTATACTGTGAACTTCACTAGGGATATTACAATATCTTCCTGCACTTAATGCTTTCTATTGTTTTTTTGTTTTTTTTGTTGTTGTTTTTCGTATATAATTAAATCTGTACCTATAGCATTTGACACTGATGAGTCTACATATTATTCATTATTTAAATACACTGACATTTTATATTGTCAGCTTTGTCTTTTCTTTGTTAGCAGAAACACGCCTCATTTTAAAGAAGAACTCAATGTATTTTTTATTATTTTATTTTTCAAGAGAGTATAATTATAATTTTTCCTACTGTACATAGTTCAAAGTGTTTTATCATAGTTTTAAGTGTTTTGTATATAGATTTTTGTATATAGCTTGTTTATCTAATATTTTCTTAACTTTCTCTTTTTTATTATTGTTTTATTTTGGCCAGATGTAGTGTTTTAATTATGTTCTATTTTATTATTCTAAAGGGACTTTGTCCCAGAATAAAGTTATTTAAAAAAAAAATATATATATATATCGCATTTCATGTCAACGACTATTGAAAAAAAATAATTTTTTTTTTATAAGTACTTAAAAATTACACAGACCGATAGAGGGCCGAGTGATATAGCTTAGCTTACTTGACAGCCCGACAGGCACTTAGACTACCGGGCCCTAAGTGGGGGGACTGTAGATAAGAATTGCCACTCTATCTAATTCTATGGTTGTTTACACTATTGTTCAAACTTAATAAACAAGCGGTTACTCACCGTGTTTATGATGTGTTCGAGAATGTATTTTATAATTGTTCAATTACACAACTTTTTTAACACAACTGTTCACTAATTCACTGATAATTAAGATAATTGTGAGAGACGATGTAGCAGGTGGGTTGAAAGATATTAGCGCATGCGCAGAACTAGCTGTAATATAACAATAGAAAACAATTAATAAAGTTGAGGCAAAAAAAAATGCCTCGTTAGCCAACCCAACTACTACAGCTGGTTAGAGATTACTAATGGATTTATCACTGACTAATATGAGAAATAGTATTGCATAATGATAAACAAAAAACTTATATTAACTAAACATAGACAGTATTGAAGGAAGTTAGTCAACAGTTCTACATATCATGGGTGATAAATATTCAGGACGCAATCATTATAAAGTTTTTATTAGTGCCGACGTTTCAACCGAAACATGTGGGTCATCATTAGGGCTGAAAATCTTTAAATACAATCAGAGATATAATATTATACCACCGATAATGGTTAATAATAAAGTATAGTGATTGATGGTACATGAATCTTAACTAATATCACAATACAAAATATTACAAATGAAATATATAAAAAGTTATGAAACTAAAAATAATGTATATAATCCATTTATAAGAACTGTAATATTTTCTCTTGCTAACCGTGGTTCGAGCACTGAAGGTATTCAAGTAATGACACATTTGGTAGGTAAGTGAAAGTGTCCAGGGAGGATTTCCCAGTTGTCCTTTTTCAGATGGCAGTAGGTAGATAAACATAGTCGGGGGGGGGGGGAGGAAGGTAAAATTTCTGTTTGTAGAATATAAATAATTTGCTGACTAAATATTCAAGATGTGTACATGATTTGCGTTGTTTCTTATGGTTACAGAATTGTGACTATTGGCTAGAAATGAAATGAACATGATACAACAAGAGGTGCCAATCGATATAAATGTAACATAGTTTTGATTGAAGGTATACAATGGTTAGCTAAATAATATTTATAATAAAGACCATTGTAATGTATTGAAATGATACATAGGACAATATACTACACAATATTTTAAGAATAATAATATTAATCATAGTAGAAATATGTATTATATTAAGGATTAAATAGTTTTAATAGTGTAAGTATAAACATATCTGTGCTTGTTTATAGTATATATGTATATTGAGAATGGATATTATATGTATAGAAAATATTCAAATATGTGTTGCAAATCTATTCTTTATCTACTTTGTGGTTTACCGGATTTTTTTTTTTCAAATTAATGAATTTAGCTTCAGAAAGTAGTTGCTTTTTGTGATTGGGAACTGTGACAAGTATGGTTGAGTTTTCAAAAATCAAATGTGTGGTTAAGGGTTATGGCGTGTTCGGCTAGTTTCGAGGCGAGTGTGTTTAGTGTGGAGATGTTGTATTTGTATTGATATATTCGTTTTTTTAAATAGTTTTTGGTTTCTCCTATATAAGTAGAATTGCAGTTTGGGCGTGTAACATGGTATACAATATTTGATTGTTGTAGGTGCGGAACAGGATCTTTGAGTTTGGTGTATAGATTTCTTATGAGAAGGAGTTAGTCGAGGGTGCGGTCAAATAAATTAAAAATTAAAATATATTAATTATTTTAATTTTTGCCGACGTTTCGACCCACTTTGCAGGTTGTCTTCAGGGCTACAAAAGATACAAAACATGTTGAAAATAAAAAATAAATATAAGTATATATAAAATTAGAAGAAGTTGTCAGATACAGAAATAAAAGATGGTATCAGAGATATAGTGGGTGACAATGTAGTTAAATACTAAGAATTATATATGTAGAAGATACAAATAAATGGAAAATAAGTAGGAATAAAAATAAAAATAAAGGAGAATATAGCATGTAAGTTAAAAGTAAACAGATTGCGATAAAAGATAAGGAATAAGTGTATAACAAACTAATAGAGATTACATTAGATAACTGTGGGTTAACAGATAAAGAAAATAAATACATGAATGTTAACGAATAAATAGATTGAAAATTGAATAAGTATTGTTACAGTAAAGTTAAAATAAGGATAAGATAACATAATAATAAGATATCAGTGGATAACAAGCAAGTGGAGGTTACCTTTAATTGTAAGTAAACAGATAACGGGACTAAAGGTTAAGAAGTGAAGAAATTGAAAGATTAATAGGGTAACATTAGTGTAATATCGTTAGGATAGATTATTAAGTATAAACAACTCTATAAGAAAACAATAATTTTAAAAGAGTACTTTAAAATGTAAGAATAAATGTAAAACAAGGTTATGATGATAAAGAAACAAAAACAGGTTGTACTATATATAGATGACAATTGACATTCAGTTTTTTTAAAGCGGTAATGGAATGGTAGGCTGCATGAAGATAATAATAAGGTGTATAGTTGAAGGATAGGTGTGTTACTTTTAACTTACATGCTATATTCTCCCTTATTTTTATTTTCATTCATACTTATTTTCCATTTATTTGTATCTTCTACATATATAATTCTTAATATTTAACTACATTGTCACCCGCTATATCTCTGATACCATCTTTTATTTCTGTATCTGACAACTTCTTCTTATTTTATATATACTTATATTTATTTTTATTTTCAACATATTTTGTATCTTCTGTAGCCCTGAAGACGACCTGCAAAGTGGGTCGAAACGTCGGCAAAAATTAAAATAATTAATATATTTTAATTTATTATTTATTTGACCGCACCCTCGACTAACTCCTTCTCATATCATATCAACGGTCAACCATCTCTACATCATTATAGATTTCTTAATTTACTGTTATTTTTTAAAAATATTTGTAGATGGGGGAATATGGAAGTTAAAGCTTTTTTTTTTTTTGAGATATGACCGGGATATATGGAATGTTGGCGAATCCTGGTGGGAGATTGAGAGCAGTTTGTGGGAGACTGGTGAAGACGAGGTTTGGATTGATTTTTAATTAGGTTTTTTATAATGTGATCAGGAAAGGCGTTGGATTTCAGGATCTTGTGTTGTTTAGTTAGGTTATTGTCGTGGAATTGGTGGTCGGTTATTGTTAGACTGTGGTGTATCAGGTTTCTAGCTACACTGACTTTTTGGTGGTTAGATGTTGGGAAAAATAGTTGTTAAGCCGGAGTAGGTAGGTTTGGTGGATAAGGTATTATTATTTCTGGAAATGAGGAGATGAAGAAATGGGAGGGAGTTATTTGATTCTATTTCAATGGTAAAACGGAGTCGAGGGTGGTGTGAGTTGAATTCAGAAACTAAGTTTGGAATATCGTGGGGGTTGAGGATTAATAAAACGTCGTCAACATATTTTTTAATGACAAAAATATCATTGGGAAATTGGGGTAGTATCGAATCAATTAGGTTGTTTAGGACAGTACTGGAGAGGTCTGGTGCAGAGGTCTCCTACGTTTATTACACACACACACACACACACACACACACACACACACACACACACACACATATATATATATTTTTCATGTTTTCGTCTAAAAATATTTCTGCTTTGGATTGGTCTATTGTTTTTAATGAATAAATAGGTAATCTTTTTGTTTGTTTTCAATTAGGGATGTTAATATAGAAGACAATAACCCTTAATTCAATGAAATGATTCTAGATTCCAATGTTTACTTTCTATGGAATCAAAATGTTTATTCAGTATCATTAGTTCAGTGCCGTTTCTTGCAGCACATTTCTTAGTCTCCGGCTTTTAATTTTTCAATATTAAGTTTAAAAATGCCTCTTAGTCCTGAGGATGTTGCGCGTGGTGTGGCACTTATTGATGATGGACGTTCCATTAGATGTGCAGCTAATGCCATCTGAGTTCCATATGAAACTTTAAGAGACGCCGCCAGGCGTTTTCGGGAAACTGGTTCTTACAATAGAAGGCCTGTCTAAACGGCCTAGGGTAACAGAACCACGGGATGACCGATTTTTGACTTTGAGAATTTTACGAAACCGGCACCTTACAGGCACCTTTTCCCAGAGCCAACCTTTCCAACGTGGTTCTTTAATGGTGTTGGCTGGGATTTCAATGGAGCGCCGCACAGAATTGGTTGTTGTTCGTGGAGGGTCTTTGACGGCCATTCGCTATGTAGATGAGATTTTGGAACCTCATGTGTTGCCTATCCTCAACGAAATCAGCGATCGTTCTATTCTAATGCACGCCCACATGTAGGCCGCATAGTGCAGACGTTCCTTCAACAGAACAATATTGAGGTTTTAGCTAGCACGTTCTCCAGATTTGAACCCCATTGCGCATTTATGGGATATCCTCGGAAGACGAATAAGAGCGCGTGCAACACTTCCTGATACACTGCAGGACCTTGAAAGGGCTCTTCGGGAGGAATGGGATATCCTCCAGCAAAGGGACATTTCCCGACTGGTGGAAAGTATGTCGCGTCGTCTTCAAGAAGTAGTGAAGGCAAGAGAAAACACGCGCTACCAAACGATGATGTAATTAATTTCTTTTAGAATAATAATGGTTCGTTTTTCAATTTTTTTTTTCTCTAATCTTTCTTACCCAATCACATTTTGATTATTAAAGGTAAAAAAGATTATAAAATTCCATAAATAATAAGTATTATCTACAAATACCATGTATTATATACAAATATAACTTTACAGAAAATTTTTTAGATGAAAACATGGAAAAATCAAGTAGGTGGAATTTTTTGCATGTCAGTATATATATATACACACACACACACACATAATATCCATTCTCAATATAATGATATACTATAAACAAGCACAGATGTGTTTATACTTACTCTATTAAAACTATTTAATGTTTAATATAATACATATTTCTACTATGATTAATATTGTTATTCTTAAAATATTGTGTAGTATATTGTCCTATGTATCATTTCAATGCAATACAATGGTCTTTATTATAAATATTATTTGGCTAAACATTGTATACCTTCAATCAAAACTATGCTATATTTATATTGATGGGCACCTCTTGCTTATGTTCATTTCATTTCTAGCCAATAGTCACAATTCTGTAACCATAAGAAACAACGCAAATCTTGTACACATCTTGAATATTTAATCAGCAAATTATTTACATTCTACAAACAGAAATGTTACCTTCCTTCCTCCCTCCCCCTGACTATGTTTATCTACCTATTGCCATCTGAAAAAGGACAACTGGGAAATCCTCCCCCGACACTTTCACTTACCTACCAAATGTGTCATTACTTGAATACCGTCAGTGCTCGAACCACGGTTAAGAGAAAATATTACAATTTTTATAAATGGATTATATACATTATTTTTAGTTGTATAACTTTTTATATATTTCATTTCTAATATTTTGTATTGTGATATTAGTTAAGATTCATGTACCATCAATAACTATAGTTTATTATTAACCATTATCGGTGGTATAATATTATATCTCTGATTGTATTTAAAAAAATTCAGCCATTATGATGATCCACATGTTTGGATTGAAACTTCGGCACTAATAAAAACTTTATAATGACACTGGGTAATGAATATTTATCACCCATAAACATAGACAGTAGAAATAAAAAGAATCAAATGTAAGCTGCACTAACAAATCCATCTCTCACAACCTGTGTGTTCAAGCCAGCTGTATTTATATATCCTGCCATATATATATCACTACACTATACATTATTAGAGTACTATTTGGGGGACAAATCGAGGATCGAAAGAAAAAAATAAATGGTATTTGTAATTCTAAATTAACTTGCTCAATTTTTAAGAAGACGAAAGCTATCAAATTTCTTGAGGGTTGGAGCATATGTTATTGTCCCTGTGGGAAGACACCTCTGGAAAGTGCCATTTAAGTTCATTATTGGCTATGCCAACTCTTTAATTTGGGATTTGCAGTTAAATTTGTTCAGCAACAAGATTAGACATTTTAGAAGGAAGAGCTAAACCAAAAATGGTAGGTACAGAAAGCTGGGTTTAAACAGTATGCTTATCATGTTAAAACTTATCCATTGGCTCTAATTTTGGGTAATAAGACAAATGTTTGGTTATGGTATCCTCTCTCTATGGGAATATTTCGACTATTGTTTATTTTAATTGATTTCTTATTTATTTTGTTTGGAATTTTAGGTTATACTAGTGAGGTTGCCATATATAACTTCCTTTTTGACTATTATATTGACGTTATTTGTCACACATCATTACATGCTTACAATTTGTGACACTAACAATTTTCTCATTGTTTCACTAACAATTTTGAGTTTTTTCAGGATCTTCTCTACAATGCAAGGCTCAGTTATAAATACATTGCTACTCTATTATAAATTATTATGATTCAAGTTAAATTTACTTTTTTTTTTAGTGTGCGTGTGCTCTCTTTGTCATTATGAGGTGTGGCTATTAAATAACCAGGCTGATGCTGTAAAACCTATTTTGAGTTCATACATATTTACTTATTATCACCCCTTCTCTATCCCTACAACCCTCGATGTGAATCTTCCATTCTTTGAAACAGCGCTGGAATTCTTGTTTTGTCAGGTCCTTCAGGCAGCCTGCCACTTTCTCTTTCACAGCTTCAATTTAAATCTTATTATCATTTTAATTTCTTTTAATGCTGATTTCACCTTTCAAAGCAGATAAAAGTGGCACAGTGCAAGTTCTGGCAAATAAGGTGGATGGTCTAACCCTAAAATGCTGTTCTTGGCTTGAAACCCCTTGACAGATGATGAGAAATGAGCCAGCACATTGTCTTAAGGCGGTGTCACATGATGCCCTAAACGCTTGCGCGAATGTTCATAGCAACATTCGTAGCAAAACCTCGAATGATTTCGCAAGTGTGATATGAATGGTTCACGAAATGTGAGACGAATGTTGGATTTTTATATATAAAGACGTTACTGATTTCAACGAAAATTAAAAGTTTATTATAATTAAACTACAAACTATTATTATAAGTAAATAGATACTTGTTTTGTTATCAAGATTTGAAATCGATAATTATTTTTTCCACGAAATCATGTAATAATTATTATATTTGATTTATAATTTTAAAATTATGCCTAATTTAAAAATAAAAAATTAAATAGATCTTTGATGTTTATAATTTTCAAAGCAGTTTTCAATCATTCGTTAATTTCAATCATTCGATTAAAAATAATGATACGGTTTTACATAAACAGTAATGATTAAATTACTTTGATCAAAACATAAAAATCACCTTTTACACACAAATTAATATATTGATATGAATGTATTCGTTACTAAAGTACAATTTTTTTAATATTACATTTCTTTTATAGCTTTAATTGTGCACGAGTTACCTGCACTATTCATGTATATATTGATTTACTTTTGTTTTGTTTTGTAAGCCAAAATTTCGAATAGATTTCAGAAATAAAGATTTTATGTTGCTAATAGAAAAACTTAGTTGAAAAATAGTGATCAGGATATGTTTTTCATCACTTCTGATCAAAAATAAAAATCCCTCTTAATAAAAATCATCAAATTATTTTTAAAATTCCAGATGAAAATTTTGATCAGATTTGATTTTTGTTTTTATTTTCTTAATTATCGATTTCAAACCCTCTTTATTATTATTACTTCTTTTTTTTTAAGTTAAGTGATGTTTCGCCTAGGTAAGATGCATGTATTTTGCCATAGTCAATGTTATATCACTTTTTTATTAATCATTCTGTTTATATCTTCAATAATTGTAATAAATCTATATTTAAATATTTAATTTATAATTATTGCACTTTGATGAAAAAGTTTCCTTTTTAGGGAAATTCCTATGCTAGGAGGAGAAAAAAAGGATACAATTTTAGCCAGCAAAGACAATTATGAGCACAGTTTAATCTATTTTTTAATAGTATAATTAAAACTAACATACAACGAGTAGAGACATATAATATTAAATATTATTTTGTATATATTTGGGTGGAAGTGATTGTTAATTGTTCATTTTGAGTTGGGGGGGGGGGGGAGGGGTAGAATCTGACTGATCAAATTTAAATTTTTTAAAAATATTGTGGAAATACCGGTTATTAGTTATGGTCAACATTTTATTTTTTTATTTTATGTATGAATTCTAATTTATTATGTTAACAAAAGTTAATGTTGATACAAAATTTATGATAACAAATTTTGATTTATTATTTTATGTTAAATTTAACTTTAATATATGTCATTCATCGTTTAAGTCTTTAAAACCATTACTAACCAAGACATCAAATGTGTTTTATTATTTAATATTTTAGGTATTTAAAATCAAAATAATCGAAACTGATGCTCATATCTTATAATCTTGTCTGGGGTTGATTTAGTTTTAAATTTAATCATATTACAAATATTTTAAGATTGTAAATTTAATAACTCTATTTATTATTTTTTGTTTACTTTAATATATAAGTCTTCTATTCACCTAGTAGTTATATTATTGATTTTTGGTCCAGCATTTTAATTTGTTCTGCAATCAACTTTTCTTTTTTTTTTAAATAGCATCTACTTAGTTCAACAGATAATCTTCCTACCATGCTTTTAATCATGTGTTATTGTTCATTATCAGTTTCTATAAATTCGAATTTTTTAAATTTGCAAATAATTTGATTCCTGTTTGTTTATTTCTAATCAGTGCAAATGTTAGTACATCAAAAATAATTATATCCTTATTTAAGTGTTGTTTAATTTTAATTTTTTTAAATATTTTTATTAATCTCTCTGGTTATTCACAGAATACAGTTACATGTACATCAGAGCACTAGCGGATCCAGAATTTAATTTTGGAGGGGGGGGGGGCTTTAGCCCGAAAGATTTTTTTTTCATATTCATATAACGATAATTAATTTGAAAAAAATAATTTCTCATTTACTTATTGTATTCTCTATGTAATACAGTTGTAAATTCCATTAAAATAATAAAAACAAAAAAAAAAAAAATTGAAAAAAAAGAGAAAGAAATTAAATGAAATGGTGTTTAAGTGGTTCTTGTAGTCCTATTAAATATAATTACACGAACAAGAATACTTTATGAGATACTTTTTAATATTTTTTTCTGTAAAACATGGTAATATTTTACCATTTTGGGGGGCTTCAGTCCGAAAGCACCCCCGTAGATCCGCCTGTGCATCAGAGCAGATGATATTCACTTTTTGATATCTTATTTTTATTTTTTTTCTCTGTTTCTTCTCTTATGATATGCGATATCATCCATCACCAAGTGATGTCCATTCAGGTACCCACTAAAAGGACCCGTCAGAGGTTGTTAGTACCTCTCGTGGTTCGCCAGCCAAACAAAGAACTCGTCGCTGCCTACGAGAAACACCTCCAATAACCACTGTGAACACTTTTGATCCAGAACCTCAGCCCCAACCAGGTACGTCTTCGCAAGAAATGGTTGATGAATCCTCTTTCTTTACTCCAAATCCGTTCGAAGTGCTACAAAATGATTGAGAAGTAATGGAGTCTGCTGCAATACCCAGGAAACCAAAGCCTCCTCCGATATTTGTCAAAAATATAAAAAATGTCCAGCTATTGTGTGCACAACTAAACAAAATCTCCTCCGGCAATCATTCTCGCCTTAACAAGACCAACGATAAAAAGATAACACCAGATACTGCTGAAACCTACCGAAAAATAGTGAAGTGTCTGTCAGAAACGAATGCAAATTTTCATACATACCAGCTGAGGCAGGAGAGACCGTTACGAGTGGTGATGAGAAATTTGCACTCCTCAATCCCAACTGAAGTGATAAAAGAACTAACGACACTTGATTTCAAAGTACGTTAGGTAACCAACGCTTTGAAGGAAAATAAGGAGCAGCCAGGAGTAAAAAATAAAGTTCCACTACCTTTATTTTTCGTGGACCTAGAACCATCACCGGTTATCGAGAAACATTATAGAGAAGCCGTACCCCAAGAGGGACATTGTACAATGCCACAATTGCCAAGCGTACGGTCTCAGTGTAACCGTCACACGATGACATATTATATTGCCAGCACTTGACGCGTTGCGTGAAATGTGGTGAACAATACAAATCAGCTGAGTGCACCAAACCTATACAAGATTCTGCAGTTTGTGCCATATGCTTAGAGGGACACCCGGCCAACTACAATGGCTGCCAAACTTATAAGAACCTCAAATCCAGATACCAGAAGACCTGGCTTCAAGATGAGACAACTAGACCAAGAAGAGAACATTGTAGAATAGTGAATAATAATATATCATTCTCCGAACTACTTGGAGGTAAGAAACCAACTAAGAAATGTGAAGCTCTGCTGCAGCAATTGCCTCAACCCAACCTCAATATCCTTATCATCCTAACATACCTAACCATCAACAACCTCAAATTCCTCCTCCCTCAAATACCACAGATTTTACCAGTTTGTTGTCATCATTTCTCATTGAATTCAAATCAATGGTTACCCTACTCATATCACTCCTTACAAATCTCGTATTTCACCTCATCTCTCCTATAAAAAAATCCTTAAATGACTCCCATCAAACACATATATATTCTCCTTTGGAATGCGAATGGTGTTAGAAATCACGTCGACAAACTAACAGATTTACTACTAGACAAGAACATTGAGTTTGCCCTAATTACAGAAACTCGACTGCCCAGAAAACAGCATTTAAAAATTCCACAGTACATAACAGTACACCGATCCCTCGCTCATCACTTACTCCCATTACCTACTCAAGATTTCCTACAATCAACCACTATCGTAATCAAAACCTTTTAATTTCCGGTCACTCTTGGATCAGCATATTGTCCTCTTATCCCAACGTTTCAGTCATCATAGTCCATGAATACTTCAATTATCAATAGCTCATATTCTTAAACCCCCTCCACCGTCCTTCATCAGAGGCCCAGTTAACTCAAAACTCGCTCAACCAATACTTTCCAATAACATTGACCTCAGAATATTGAAAACCACAGAAGACGTTGATAATGCCGTACATTCCTTTACCACCATTATTCAACAAGCAATCTGGACTGCTTCCTCCCCAAATATCTCATCAAAAGTTCCTAAGAAAAATAATTTACCTCAATAACTGATAGACCTAATTCACATCTAACGCCTTTCCAGAATATTATGGCAACGGTCAAGAAACCCCACCGATCGTCGCTCCTATAGTTATTATAGTAAACGATTAAAGCAGGAATTTGCAACCTTCAAATCCCAATCCTCCTACTCCTACCTTACTCTCCTCTGTGTTCATAACAAATCCCTATGGAAGAGCACAAAAAAAATAATCCTCAAATCCCATCATATTTCCCATCCTCTCCGTCTATGCGATGGTTCCTGGGCAGCGTCTGTTGATGACAAAGCTACGGAATTCGCCAGACACCTCTACAGAACATTCACCTCTTATCCGGAATTCAACTACACCGATACCACAACAGTAGAAAAATTCCTTACATCACCCATTCCACTTTCCTTGCCCCCTAAAGCAGTTAATCCCTCTGAGGTCAAACATCAGCTTCAAAAACTTCCTCCTAAAGCTGTTATATTTCTCATATGCGCATACAATACCATCTTAAGAACCACCCACTTTCCTCTTTTGTGGAAACATTCCACTATTATCCTATTTTCAAAATCTTTAAAAAGATCCCCCTGAAACAAATCTTACCCTTTACGGAATCCCAAAATTTTCCTTATCACCAGTTCGGATTTCGTTCACAACACTCCACAGTCCAACAATGACTCCGTGTAGTCGATCATATTTCCGCAGCGCTGGAAAGCAAGCTTTTGACCGGGTTGGTACGCTGGGCTTCTTTCCAAGCTGAAAATCCATCTAATCCAGTCCTTGTACCTAATCCTCCGCTCCTACTTCTCTGATCGCATCTTTCTAGTTCGCTGTGGTACAGAATTTTCCAATTCCTACCCAGTTGAAGCCGATGTTTCTCAAGGTAGCGTCTTGGGCCTTTATATCCTTTTTACCGCTGATATCCCTTTCCATCCCGATACCTATCTTTCAACAGTTGCTGTTGACACTGCCATCCTATCATCCAACTCAGATCCCGAAATAGCATCTTTAAATCTGCAAAGATCAACCTCTCCCTGATTGAGCACTGGTGTAATAAATGGCGCATCAAAGTCAATGATCGATCCAAATCCAAACACATTTCCTTCACTCCCCTGCTCAGTTCCTGTCCACCAGTCCACTCTAATTCCATCCAGCTTCCTGTCTTCAGACACAGTCCGGTATCTTTGCTCTCTCTTAGACCGAAGACTAACTTGGAACCCACATACTAGACTTAAAAGACAAGAACTTAACAGACGATACGGCCAATTATACAGACTACTGAATAGAACATCTCAATTTTCAATTGACAACAAATTACTGTTATACAAGACAGTCCTGAAACCTATTTGGACCTACGGACTTGATCTTTGGGGGACAGCTAAATTTTCTAACATCAAACGCATCCAATCCTTTCAGTCCAAAGTCCTCCGAACAATAGTTGATGCTCCGTTCTATGTAACCAACAAAACCCTACATCATGACCTTAATATTCCATTTGTCCTAGACCTTATCCCTGAAATTTTTTCCAAATTCCATCAGAACCTTACAAATCATCCAAATCCGCTTGCACAATCCCTATCTAGTTCCACTCATCCCTACAATCCTCCTCGAAGGTTGAAGCGGCAGTGGCCCAGAGATCTTTTGTAGTATATATCTTGGAGTTCTGACAATGGCCAGATTCTCCACTCATGACAAAAGTGTATGTGGCTAAAGCGCTCTCGCTCAATCTCCACTGACTTTAGCACCAGTGATGCGGCTGAGAGAGTAGCGCAAGGATCTCTTGGATTCCTACTTTTCCCTCTATAGTTGGAGGGTCAAGCCTGGCTTGGGGTTCCCTACATGATTGTATATATTGTATATAGGTATGACTGAGTTTTTGTTTTTAATTTACTTATCTTTTGGTTATTTTATTTTTTACTGTAAATAGTTGTTTGATTAGTATTTCACTTTTGTTAATTTTATGTTTTCTCTATATATGGTGTGAATGTGTTCATATGTCACTATAATTATTGTCCAAGCGACAGATTATTATATTTGTAAATAAAAAAAAAAATGTCAATTATAGCTTTTCACAGTACAGTCATAGAAAACATTACTATATTCGGCGGTTATTGATTCCTATGATTTCCAGAAATGTTCACAGCATGTCCCATACCTGGCGGGACATGCTGTGAGCGCGAATATTTCCTACAAAAAAACGTGAACGAACTGCCCTAAATATGGCGAACTGATGACTTTGACTTTAGTTAGTTTTTTGGTCACTGAGAATCATCATTTGGCTTAATTTCTTCATAGTTGGTCTTTTATTAAAGCTGGATAGTCAGAGAATAATAAAACATGGAAAAATATTTGCTTAGCCAATAAAAAACACCGTAAATTCAATTTTTGAACAAAAAAAATTTTAAGTTGAAAATTATGCGTCGTAGGTGCCTACAGCCCTCTACCACACCATTCAGTATTCATAAATGGCTTAATTATAGTCCTATAGTAACATTTTTGGTACATTATATTGATTGTATTAACGAACATTAATGCAATAATTTAATTGTCTTAAAAAGTTAAACAATTTATTTTATTTTAACTTCCTTTATTCTATACGGAGGTCATTTAAGAAGACCTCTATTGTAAAAATGATACAATTATAATAATAATAGAAGTTAATTCAAAAATACTTTGCTGAATATCTTGAATTTTTTATTTAACGTTTGCAATTTAACGCTTTGTTTTGTGTATTTCGTGATTCTTAGAGGTAATTTAAATTGTATATACTTCCTCGGAAATGAGTCCTATTAATACCTGTTTTATAAACTAAAATAATATGTACCTAATCTGAACTATATATAATGAATAGTTGCCGGGTTCCTAGTAAAACTCATATATCACTAATAAAAAAAATTTTATTTCCTTTATTTTGTTCGTTATCTTTATTTTGTAAGTTGGATCATATTATAAAAAATCTGGTGCGCGCAACACACAACTTTCACTTACCGATCTACTATGAATAGAAATTATTTTCTGGCAATGCTGGGCTATAATAAATTTTTTTGAAGTGCATTTTAAACGGAGCTAAAGCTTAAAGCTTACAGATAACAATTCATTAAGACCATTATAATTACAAAATGTCTATTTAATATATATCGACAACAGGCAATAAAAATCTAGTCACTCCATCTGCTTTTATAAACCACACAACTTTCTTTTGTCATTTTATAAACTTCAGAATGACTAACTCCAATTTCAATATTTTTAAGTGATGTCATTTTACAGATATTTTTAGTTGAAAAAGTTATCTATGCAGAATATGAGTAAGTTGATTCCGGAGGTGGTGATTGCAATGTTGAGATACAGAACTGAAAATAAAGGTATAAATTTAGGTACTTATTTCTTATGAAAAATACTTTATTAAATATCTGTAGAAAAAAAGTTTTTTTAGTCTCAACAATTAAAATAGTATATTTTAAATTTATCCAAATTTTCGCCTCTTCAGGGAAAAAAACTAGAGACCATATCTTTCCTCCTAGTTGTCCGATCTTAATGATTTTTTTTTTTGGTTTTTTAGGAAATTCCATAAACTTTTAAAAAAACATATACAATATCCCCAAAAAAGTGTATACTTTTTTAGTTATTCGGAATTTAATTTTACTATCCCTCGTAACTTTTTTTCGAGCTTCTTTTCGTTGAATATGTAATATAGATAAATTTAAAGGGTGTCGAGAAAATTACTTTAGCGAACTTTCATTGAAATCGATACATCCGTTTAGGCGTTACAGTCTATAGCAACACAGGTTTTTCTGCATTTTTTTTTTCTCCTTTATTAACTTATCAAATTGATTCAAAAGTTATATTTAGCATTTTTTCATTACTTTAAATAATGTGAAATGATTAACTTTTTAAAATAAACCATATTTAAGGTACTTTAGAGGAAGACGTATATGAACATTGGGCATTTAAGCCCTGTAAAGTGACATCAATGGGGATAAGACCTAACTGATATTAAAGACCACTTAATTATACAATGATACACCGAGTTTAATCAAAAGCGTTATCGCCATTTTTGAGAAAATTGTGAAAATGTGTTTCAGCGTTGGTATAAAGTGGCAGTTCCGGTTAGCCGATTTTAAGGAAAAAGTTGCCGTCACATCTAAGGCATATACCTATCTTAAATACGTAATATCAGTTTCGTAGGACTTTTCGTTTTTGAGCTAGACTGCTAACATACAAGACACACAGACCATTTTTCGGGACTTGGTCATTTCGACTCAGGGTACCTCAAAACGTCTATTTCCGTTGAAAACTCAGATTCAAAAATTTTCTCGATCGCAATACTTACACTTACTATATATTACATATATACGTAAGTGAAAGTAAACAATAGGAAATTTTAATATTGAATGCAATATTCTCTCTGCACAAAGAAAGATGGAAAGGGCGAAGCTATAAATTCTTCTAGTTATCCGGAACTGATTGATAGGATTTAGTCTCGAAATGAGGGTGGTTGTGCCAAAGAATGGTTTGAGTTTCCCGCGTTACGGCGAGTGGTGAGGGTAGATCTAAAAGATAAAATATAACACTTAAGCCTCGAGAGCTCCTGGTTTCTTCGTCTCACTTCTCATTTGGCAGTCACCCTGATTATACCACTCCAGCACTAGAAGTCACGGCAAATGGACCATATCGGAGGACCCTCAGGTAACCAAAAGATGTGAGCTGGCATAAAGACGGTAAGCTATTTTTGGCCCAATCATTATAACCTACCAATCCATTAAGATACAGTCCACTGCTTAAAATTAAACTGTTGCCAAAAATTTTGAATGTTGCCTTATTGAAACTCATGAGAGTTATTTGCCATAATTAGAAAAGTTACCTAAACAGAGGGAAAACACGAAATTGAACCCAAAAATTTGGCAAGATACATTAAGCGAACGAGAAAGGAAGTGTCGAAATATCGTAAAAGAAAATATGGATCAGTACCCATTATATGGCTAAACGAATGTATAGTAAACAGATGAACAGAATATTTCAAGATGCTGCTAAAAGGGGTCAAATGCTGGAGCAAGAAAGATTTGTTCGATGCAATTGGCAAGTCAGCTGGTCTGGACTATGTAAAACCGAAAAGCTGTGCGTACATAGACAACAAATGTATTAGAAAATGATATGAAAAGAGTGTCGTTTTACAAGAAAGGAGATACTAGGAAATGTAATACCCATTTAGATTCATTCCTGTTTAGTGTACTAAAGAAACTACTCATTAAAGTAAATGAAAGCAAATGCCAACACTTTACCTTCACATTCTTACGACACTCATGACCACCAGTACACTTTAATTGCATCCAGCTTACTTTCTTATACACAGCCCGGTATCTTGATCTTGGCTTTCTCTTAGACAGACGACTAACGTGGAACCCTCATACCAGACTTAATAGATAGGAACTTAACCCACGATAAAGCCCTGAATGAATAAAGCCCTTTTATTGTAAGAAATTACATTTAAATAATAATATTCAGTGATAAATCTGCTACGAAAAAACAAAAGTAATGACCACAGACGCAGAATTCAAGAAGAAAACAGTGGAAACCAAATACGGGTCAATAAATGTAACAAATAAATTTAAGTACCTGGGTGAGACTATATGTAATAATGGTTCGGAAAAAGAAAGTATCAAGGAAAGAATAGCCAAATTGGAAAAACTAACTTTTGCAACCAGTAACATATACAACAAGAGAAACCTGTTCACGGAAGCAAAAATACGACACTACAATACAGTTGTTAAACCTGTGATACTATACAGGACGGAAACCACATGCCTCCCCAGTCTGGAAAAAATGTTGAGAATAGAGAAAAGAATTCTAAGAAGAATTTACGGCCCCAAAAAGACAAAAGAAGGATACAGGCTAAGATCCAATCAGGAAATATACAAGGACACAAAAGATCTAGAGACGGAAATAAGGGTCAGGAGACTGAAATTCCCCGGACATATGGTAAGAATGGCCCCAGAAAGACTTAACAAGGAAATATTCCAAAAAATCCGTAGATACAAAAGCTTGGGAGGATACATCAGGCAGATGAAGGAAGAAACGGAAAGACTTGGAATAACGGACCAGGACTGTCTGCACAGAGAGGGGTATGGTAAGAGACTAAAGGAGATCACGGTTCTTGTTAGGAAGAAAAGTTCGAGAAGGGGAGTCGCGTGGACGGAGGTAATGAGAGAGAAGTGGAAAGAAAGGAAGAACAAGAAAGAAGCCAAATGTCATGATATTCGCGTGATCTCTATGGCCGTTCCGTGAAAAAAAAAATACAGTGATAAATGATGATAATGTTTAACAACAGAATTTTCACAAAATAAAATAAAATAAAATAATGTTCCTTGTTTTGCTTCAAATATTAACAAAATATGGAGTTTGTTACTTCTAACAGGCCTCTTTTTTATGGAGGTAATGGTCTAACTTCTCCTGAGACAAAACCTACTGGGAGTTGGAGTTGGCCATTTCGTTCCACAGTTTCTTCTATTTTCCTCTATATCTCGTTGCTCGCATTTAATTTGGTCGGACAACAAGCTTCAGGATACCTCTCCATTGCCTACCCCTTCTTCTCGACCAACTATTAACGATCAACTATACCGACTACTAAATAGAAAATCTAAACTTTCTATTGAAAATAAAATACTTATCTACAAGTCAATACTGAATAAAACTGCAAATATCAAACATAATAATAATATATAAATAAGATTAGATTATAGTAATATTCTGAAGCTAATTAAAAATGCAAACACTCTTTTTACAAATCCACACTCACACCTGATTACCATATATGACTTATATTCATAAATACATGATAAAACATAATAGGGCAGTAACAGATTTGTTTAACTAGTGCTACTTCGCGCCCACAGCCATGACAAATAATCCCAGCCCTCTCACGAAAAAGTTCTTCAACATTTCTTTTCATTTTAAAAGCCTTTGTTCATATGCCATCATTGATTAGAACGTATTTATACATAGGAATTCGTTTGATTTTTAAATTACGGTCTCACTCAAATTTTGCCGCCACGGACAAGTGAATATAGTCTACTTTGGCTAAATTCTACACCTGAAACAGACAGCATTGTCTCAAATTACGATGTTGAAATGTAACTTATACTACTTGGAATATTTTTTTACACATTAAATCGAAAAATAGAATTAGAGTTATTTTCGTAATTATGGGTTTATAGTTGCGCGGGCTCATTACCGCGCAACTATAAACGGCTTATAGTTGTAGTTATACGCGGGCTCATTACCGCGTATGGGGAGCGTCCCACGGGTGGCGGATGTGGGGATGGTCGGTGGAAATTCCTTGGAAGTTCTTCCCGGCTAAGTCCGATGGACTCGCTGACCAACAATGAGAGGGGCTCTCCAGACTTGCTGGAGGGAGGGGACCTCCAGACTTGCTGGAGGTAGGGGCCCACCAGACTTGCTGGAGGGTGTGACGTAGGATTGAACGCCCTACTCACATATCTTTAGTTCACCAAACACCACAAATAGTCATGGATCTCCCTAAGGTAAAACGCTCATTATCCGTAAGAAAACTAGCCCCCCGTTCGGGTCTCCGGGTGCTTTAGGGGATTCATGGCGCAAGTTGAAATATAGGGATTTAAATATTGGTACGTGGAACGTAAGGAGTTTAAACACAGCAGGGGGGCTAAAATCGGTCGCGAATGAGGTGAATGGGTACAATTTGGATGTCGTGGCTCTGCAAGAGGTTCGCTGGCCAGGGGAGGGCTCGATGAGGGAAGGAAAGTACACTATTTGGTACGGCGGAAGCGGGAATCATTGTTTGGGTACCGGGTTTCTAATTAGGAGTAGATTACTATCCGCTTTGAGGGACGTACAATTCTTTAGTGATAGAATTTCGGTAGCTACATTTCAGGGACGTTGGTTTAAAATCGCATTAATAAACATACATTGTCCGACCGAAGACAGTGACGATGAAGTCAAAAGTGAATTTTACGATAAACTCGAATGGGTTTATGATAAACTACCGCGAAACTACATGAAAATAGTTATAGGTGACGCGAACGCAAAGGTAGGAAGGGAAGAAGTTTATATTCCGACTGGTAAAGAAAGCTTCTGGTAAAGAAAGCTTGCACGAATATAGTAATGATAACGGGATCCGTCTGATAAACTTTGCCATCTCGAAAAACCTGATAATTAAAAGTACGACGTTTAAACATAAGGATATTCATAAATATACTTGGACATCACCAGATCCGCAAACACGAAATCAAATCGACCATGTCTTGATATAACATAGCTGGCATAGCAGTATAATTAATGTACGGTCTTATCGCGGAGCAGAATGTGGGTCGGATCATGAATTAGTAATCGCGAAACTTCGACAAAAACTTAATATAAAAAAGAGAAGTGATATTTTTAGTTGAAAAAGTTATCTATGCAGAATATGAGTAAGTTGATTCCGGAGGTGGTGATTGCAATGTTGAAATATAGAACTGAAAATAAAGGTATAAATTTAGGTACTTATTTCTTATGAAAAATGTTCTTATGAAAGATACATTATTAAATATCTGTAGAAAAAAAGTTTTTTTAGTCTCAACAATTTTTTTTTTTTTTTTTTTTATTTGTTTATTTAGAAATATTACATTCTGTCACATCAAGGACATTTATAATAGTGTTCTGAGAAAGCACACTCACACTCTATTTACAATAAAAAAAATAAAATAAAATAATACAGAAACTTAATAATAATAAATACAATGAATAAAATAAAAATAAATACAATAAAATAAAATAAATGTATATAAACAAAAGAACTAACCTAATCATACACACTCGGGCTTGAGTGGAGGATCTGGCCATTGCCAAAACTCCAATAGATGCTTATTTACAATAGGTCTCTGGGCCACTGCCGCTTCAACCTTCGAGGAGGATTGTAAGGATGGGTGGTGCTGGATAGAGATTGTGCAAGGGGATTTGGATGATAGGTAAGGTTCTGGTGAAATTTGGAGAATTTTTCTGGAATAAGGTCTAGGACAAATGGGATATTAAGGTCATGGTGTAGGATTTTGTTATTTACATAGAACGGAGCATCAACTATTGTTCGAAGGACTTTAGATTGAAAGGATTGAATACGTTTGATGTTAGAAGCTTTTGCTGTACCCCACAGTTCAAGTCCGTATGTCCATATAGGTTTCAGTATTGTCTTGTAGATAAGTAATTTGTTTTCAATAGAAAGTTTGGATTTTCTGTTTAGTAGTCTGTATAGCTGGCCGTATCGTCGGTTGAGTTCTTGTCTTTTGAGTCTAGTATGTGGGTTCCACGTCAGTCTTCGGTCTAAATGAAATCGCGAATTAGTAATCGCGAAACTTCGACAAAAACTTAATATAAAAAAGAGAAAAGAAAACCGTTTCGATTTTGAGAATTTTAATTTGGAAAAATTAAAAAATCCATCAATTAGAACCCAATTCGAGCTAGATGTTAAGAATAGGTTTGAAGCTTTAGAGCTTCCTAAGGAGGACCACGAGGATATTGACAAGTTATGGATAGAGATCAGGGATAATATTAAAGCGGTCGGTAACTCGTGTCTAGGAAAAAAGGAAAATAAGAATAACAAACCGTGGTTTGATGAAGATTGCTTAAACATGTGTGAAAAACGAAAAGCCGCTAAATTAAAAGCTCTAAATAATCCTAGCGAAGACAATCTGGAATACTTCCGAACCTCAAAAAACGAAACGACAAAATTGCTCAAAAATAAAAAAAGGGAGTATCTTAAAAATAAAATAATTGAAATAGAAACTAATAGAATCGAAAATAACGTAAGAGACATGTACAAAGGTATAAACAGATCACGTAAATATGTAGGGCCCGTAACGTCTGGAATTAGGGATGATAATAACAATATTCTGACCGATCCGGTTGACATATTGAATAAATTTAAGGACCACTTTGACAATATTTTAAATACGGGAAATTATGATCTGTGTCCTCCTTCTGAGTACCAGAGTGCTGAACCGTCGATAGAAGGACCGAGTAAAGAGGAAGTTGAATTAGCTATCGAAAAATTAAAATCTTATAAAGCAGCGAGAACCGACAATATTCCCACTGAACTAATTAAGGCATGCGGGGAAGCTGGAGTTTCTAAAATACATCGGTTGGTTAAAAAGATCTGGGTATATGAGAAATTACCTGAAGAATGGAAAGAATCTATTCTTATTCCGATTCACAAAAAGGGTCCGAGGACGGATTGTAATAACTATCGAGGAATTTCACTCCTTCCGGTATGTCATAAAATATTTACTTTAATCTTAACCAGTCGAATCACGGAATACGCCGAGGAAATTATCGGAGACTACCAATGCGGAATTAGACGGAATCGTTCGACTATTGATCAAATATTTTCTTTACGGCAAATATTAGAGAAAAAATTGGAGTACAACGGTATTGTTCACCAGCTGTATATAGATTTTAAAAAGGCTTACGATTCTATTGACCGCCAGAAACTGTATAATATTCTAATCGAGCAGGGGATTCCTAAAAAATTAGTAAATCTAGTCAGGATGTGCTTGACGGAGACACTCAATAAAGTTAGAATCGGTAATAATCTGTCCGAAAAATTTGAGGTTCGTTCGGGTTTAAAACAGGGTGATTCCCTTTCGCCTGTCCTGTTCAATTTGGCATTAGAACATGCCATTAGGGAGCTAATGCGTACCGAGAAAGGGTTGGATCTGGGTAGGACAACATCCGTGCTGGGCTATGCGGATGATCTGGTACTGTTAAGCGAAGACCTTGAAACTATAAAACTAAATACGACAACGTTAATGAAAGCCGGTAAAGAACTAGGACTCGAAATAAACGTGGATAAAACAAAATATATGGTTAGCTGCAAAAATGGCGATACTACTGGTAATATCGATATAGATGGTAATATGTTTGAACAGGTATCTAGGTTCGACGATAACTAGAAAAAACGAAATTGAAGAAGAAATTAAGGTTAGACTGAAGGCGGGAAATGCTTGTTATTTTTCTGTGACAAAACTACTTAGTTCGCGCCTCTTGTCCCGAAACTTAAAAACTAGAATCTATAAAACAATTATCTTGCCTACAGTTCTTTATGGGTGCGAAACTTGGCCGCTTACATTAAGGGATGAGCAGCGTCTTAAGGTTTTTGAAAATAAAGTATTGCGTAGAATATTCGGACCGAAGAAGGATGAGCTAACCGGAGAGTTCAGACGGTTACACAACGCCGAATTGCGTGAACTGTATCCGAGTAATATAATTGAGATAATTTCATTGCGGCGAATCAAATGGGCTTGTAAAGTTGTTGGACTTAGTAACGAGAGAATTCCTAAAAGGCTAATATTTGCTGTGCCGAATGGTAAGCGTCCGAGGGGTAGACCGAAGCGAAGGTGGGAAGATTGCATTAAAGCCGATCTGAAGGGACTGGGTTTGGACGGCGATCGATGGAGGGAGGTGTGTAATAAGCGATTGGTGGTGTCGGCATCGAACCTTCGGGTTCGCTAAGCCTTTTAAACTCTTTAAACTCTTAAAATGGGTTTATAGTTGACTGTAATGAATAATTGAAGAGAAGGGTGATTAAGGTGATCAGTCAAATTAAAATAGCGAAAATACATAATTTTATTTAATTTTAAATTCGTCGACGTTTCGGCCCGAAGTTCAGGCCTTCATCAGGGCTGGGGAAAAAAAACAGATAACAATATGTATAATAACATTGAAGGCTATCGAAAAGTTTTGTTTGTCTGTTTTTAGATTCACTGTCTTATGTTGGAGCTTGAGGGTTTCAGACTTCTTTTTAATGGTATATGGTGTATATATCCAAATTATTTTGGAAGGTGCTTAAGAGTTCATTAAAAAAAATAGATTCGCTATCCTACACGATATTTTCATCCTGTCACAAATTGTAGCTAAAGGTGCCTTAAAGCCCACATTACACGGTATATCCATATATTCGATATTGACTGGATATATTGTAACAATTATATTGACATTTGTACTATTTATTAGAAATTTAAAATAAATACTAAACGTATTCCTATAGGATTCCTGATCAGTTCTGCGCATGCGTTAGCCCTAGTTAAACATACGTCAGGTCGTCTCTTATAAAAATCTCATTTATCAGTGGCAGTATACAAGTTTAATGTGAACAATTAGTGTTATCAGTTACATTAACAATTACGTTTGATACTGGACAAAAAAAATAAGGTGAGTAATCACTTATTTACAACACAAGAGTGAACAGTGTAAATAGACCTTAGGTTAGTTAGATAACGGCCAGCCATAAGCTGCAACAGTCGTTAATACCAGTGGGCTAGATCCCTCCGTCGGAGGCAGATCTGTGCTCTCCAAGAGCGCGTCTATATTTTCGTGTTCAATAAATTTTTTTCCTCTCTTCACTTTTATCAATTTTTCTTTTAAAAATAAATATGAAATGCGATATTATCACATGCTAATGTCGAGTAAGGGCAAAAACACTAGGTCCAGGAGCCTGGATACTACAATTAGTTCTCCCATTAAAAAAAAGACAAGGCATTCGAAAAGAAACACTCCACCAGCCACACCAGGGAGCTCCATAGAAGAAGTGGAACCCCAACCTGGCTCCTCACAACAACCCAACAATTATGAGACAACTCAAGCTATGGGTGAAGAATCGCCGTTTTTCACTTCGAATCCATTTGAAGTGCTTTCAAATATAAATAACGAACAAATGGAAGCAGCATCCATCCCCAGAGAACCCAAACCCCCACCAATATTTGTTAGAAATATTAAAAATTTTCAATTGATGTGTAATCAATTGAATAATCTGGTAGGTTCAGGAAAATATTTATGCCAAAGCCGCACCAATGACACTAAGTTAATGCCCGACACTCCAGAAACCTATAGAAAAATCATAAAATATTTATCTGACACCAAGGCTGATTACCACACGTATCAACTGCGTCAAGAGAGGGCGCTCAGGGTCGTTATCAGAAGACTGCACCCATCTACGCCAACAGATGCTATAAAAGAAGAGCTCACGGGTATGGGTTTCCATGTTCGCCAGATAGTGAACATATTTAAGGAGGATAGAGAACAGCCTGGAATAAAAAATAAAATACCTCTTCCACTATTCTTCGTTGACCTTGACCGAACACCCGATGTCGAAAACATCTACAAGGTCACACGCCTTTATTATACAAGCGTTGTTGTAGAAAAGCCCTACAGCAAGCGCGACATCGTTCAATGCCATAACTGCCAGGCTTATGGCCATACGAAACGGTATTGTCATCACATTCCTAGATGTGTGAGGTGTGGTGAGCAACACAAAACAGAGGACTGTAGGAAGTCTAGAACTTCACCTGCAGTATGCGCTTTATGCCACCAAGGACACCCAGCCAACTACAAGGGTTGTCAAACTTACAAAGATTTGAAAACACGAATGTACGCAACGCCTAGAGAAGAAGGGACATCCAGGCCACCAAGACAACCCTATAGAACAGTGAACGGAAGAGTGTCCTATGCTCAGATGTTCAAAGGAGACACTGTAAACACTCAATCTCAGGCCCTGCCACAAGAATCTAAACCTCAAGAATTCACACATCAACCTCAAGACCCATATCCCTCCATCCCTGAACGTAGGTTAAATACTCACACATTCATTCCTCCTCCTTCCAATTCCACTGACCTCACAAGCCTATTGACATCTTTCCTTTCCGAATTTAGATCTCTCATTACCCCCCTTATTTCGCTACTTACCAATGTTATATCCAACCTCATTCCACTGCCAAGAAATCCATAAATGTCCTCAACCAAATTCCTCTCCATTCTCCTCTGGAATGCGAATGGTATTCGGAACCACATCAACGAACTGACAATCTTATTACATGACAAAAACATCGACATAGCACTAATAACTGAAACTCGACTAACCAACAAACGACAAATCAACGTGCCCGGCTACAATATTTATCGAACCGACCATCCTGATGGAACAGCACATGGTGGCACTGCCATAATTATCCATCGATCCGTTTCCCATCATTTGTTTCCCTTACCAAGCCAT
The DNA here is from genome assembly GCA_928085145.1 of Nezara viridula. Lineage (NCBI taxonomy): Eukaryota > Metazoa > Arthropoda > Insecta > Hemiptera > Pentatomidae > Nezara > Nezara viridula. Next base: position 109,306,630 of record OV725078.1, on the reverse strand, counting down.
AATTTCCTACAATCCACAGCCGTAATAATCCAAACACCCCTTTACCCAATAACACTAGTTGCGGCATATTCCCCACCTAAAACACCCATTTCCGAATCCCAAATAATTTCCTTCCTGAATTCCTTAGGACACCACTTCCTCCTAGGTGCAGATCTAAATGCAAAACACCAGCAATGGGGAGCCAGATCCACAAATTCCCGAGGCGAACATTGCTATCTGCACTTAATTCCCATCGCAGCAACATCCTTTCACCTAATACACCCACATACTGGCCAACAGATCCCAACCGCAATCCCGACCTTCTAGACTTTTTCCTCCACAAAGGTCTAGGATCACTACACTGTTCTATTTCAAGGTTTGATGATCTTTCCTCAGACCATAGTCCTCTAGTCCTAACCGTTTCCACATCTCCCATTCCCAAATCATCCCCACCTTCATTTATCAGGGGGCCAGTTAACTGGAACCTTTTCCGTCAAATACTGGAAGATAATATTGACCTCAGAGTTTCCTTAAAAACACCTGAAGACCTCGACGATGCAGTGCATTCCTTCACTACCCTGATCCAGCAAGCAGCTTGGACTGCATCCTCACCTGATCGTCCCAAAAAATACCATAACATAAATCCTTTACCTCAAGATCTATTGGACCTAATCCATAGCAAACGTTGCTCTAGGACCCTTTGGCAAAGAACTAGGCATCCTGATGACCGGAAATCGTATAATTATTATTCCAAACAGGTAAAAAAGAAACTGGAAACTTTTAAAACCCAATCCTACAATTCCTACCTCTCCTCATTATCCGCTAGTGATAACTCCCTCTGGAACGTAACCAAAAAAATCCTTAAATTCCAGTCCATTTCCCATCCACTTCGCCGTGATGATGGTTCCTGGGCTTCGTCAGATGCGAATAGAGCAGAGGAGTTTGCTAAACATTTATCCTACACATTCACCCCTCACCCCGAACTCCATCCCAGCCACACTGCTGAAGTTGAAGAATTCCTCTCTTCACCAATTCCTCTCTCTCTACCTCCAAAACCTGTTAACCCCTCTGAGGTCAAATTCCTTATAAACAAATTAAAACCCCGAAAATCCCCTGGATATGATCTCCTCACTTCACAAATCCTCAGACAACTTCCCAAAAAAGCAATCATATTCCTTACCTATCTATACAACTGCATCCTTCGCACAACCAACTTTCCTTTGGTGTGGAAACATTCCATAATCATCCTGTTTCCAAAACCAGGTAAACCTGTTAATAACACATCATCCTATAGACCGATAAGCTTACTCCCGATCCTCTCAAAAATCTTTGAGAAAATCCTTCTCAAACGCATCCTACCCATAATCGAATCCCACAACATCCCTTCTCATCAGTTTGGATTCCGCTCAAGACATTCCACTGTCCAACAAGGCCTTCGTGTTGTGGACCATATATCCTCTGCACTTGAAAACAAGCATTATTGCACTGGTGCCTTTCTGGACGTAGCACAAGCTTTCGACCGGGTGTGGCACGATGGCTTGCTTTTCAAGCTCAAAACCCATTTACCCCAATCCTTATACCTAGTCCTCAAATCCTACCTCTCAAATCGTTCCTTTCAAGTCCGTTGTGACACCGCATTCTCCACTTACTATCCAGTTGAGGCTGGTGTTCCACAAGGCAGTGTCTTGGGCCCAGTTCTCTATATCCTCTTCACTTCCGATATCCCTTCCAATCCCGATACATTTCTAGCTACATTTGCTGATGATACTGCCATTCTATCTTCCCACTCAGATCCTCAAATAGCATCTCTAAACCTACAATCTCACCTCTCTTTGATTGAGCAGTGGTGCAACAACTGGCGCATCAAAATCAATGAATCAAAATGCAAACATATCACTTTTACCCTGCGACGCAGATCCTGTCCGTCAATCCTTTTTAATTCAATTCCACTTCCCTACTCAGACACAGTCCGTTACCTTGGCTTCCTTCTTGACAAAAGACTAACTTGGAACCCACATACCAGACTTAAAAGACAAGAACTTAACCGACGATATGGCCAGCTGTATAGATTACTAAGTAGGACATCCCATCTTTCGATTGAAAATAAACTTTTAATCTACAAGACCATACTGAAACCTATCTGGACCTACGGACTTGAACTGTGGGGAACTGCTAAACATTCGAATATCAAACGCATCCAATCCTTCCAGTCCAAAGTACTTAGAACAATAGTCAATGCCCCATATTATGTCACAAACAAGACCCTACACCATGACCTTAACATCCCATTTGTCCTCGACATCATCCCAACCAGATTCTCAAACTTTCACCAAAACCTTATCCATCATCCAAATCCTCTAGCTCAATCCCTATCCAGCTCCCTTCATCCCTACAATCCTCCACGAAGGTTAAAACGGCAGTGGCCCAGAGATCTCTTGTAAATATGCTTCTGGAGTCCTGGCAATGGCCAGCTTCTCCACTCATGTCCCGAGCGTCTGTGGCTCTAGTGCCCTCTTTCAGTCTCCATTGGCTTCTAATACCAGTGATGCGGCTGGAAAAGTGGCACTGGAATCTCCTGGAGTCTTGCTTTGCCTTCCACATGTGGGGGAAAAAGCCTGGCTCGGAGATTCTTGGGCGAATGTATATATTGTATATAGGTATGATTGTGTTTATAAGTTTCTTTTTATGTTATTGTTTATTTTTTTTTTCTTTTATTTTCTTTCTTCATCAGTATTATTTATTTACTTTTTATATTTATATTTATTTCTCTATTATTTGTATATATTGTTTGAATGAGAACTCTTAGCCCTAATACTTATAGCCCTCCAGTGGCTGATTGTATTATTATTCAATAAATAGATAAAAAAAAAAAAAAAAAAAAAAAAATATGATTCCTGACAGTCCCAAGTCAGTGAAAAAGCGTGAAGTAATCTGTATTGCTCATTTACATATGTTTACTATTTTTGTTCATATTTTCTAATAAAGGAGTATATGAAAGACCTGAAATACTTGTTTTCTCTCATTCTTCATCATGTGTTTGTTGAAGCAACATTCATCGTTCTATGTAGCTAACGTTGATTCAGTGGTAAGCCAGCACGAGGAAGGTGGAGGATCCAAATATGGCTCCTTGTTCCCGAAGAGTATTCGATGCTTGATTTGTTGCCCATCCAACTGTGGTAAGACGAGCCTTATGTTTAATCTTTCATGTAACCCCGATGGATTGAATTTCGAGAATGTTTCTTTTTTTAGTAAATCACTTTATCAACCAAAGTATAAACATTTGGCTCACGTTTTATCAAATCTCAAAGGTGTCGATTTCTACCCATCCGATGATAATTCGAATATTCCACACCGGAAAGGTGCTGCTACAAATTGAGTATTTATTTTCGATGACATCGCTTCAATAAACAAGATCGTGCCAGAGCATATTTTTGCATGGGCAGCAGAGAGGGATAGATAGCTTTTATCTTGGTCAGAGTTATACACGTGTGCCAAAAGTATTAATTCGGGATAATACCAACTCTCTTATAATATTCAGACAAGATAATCTCAGCACTAAAAGAATATATGAAGATCATATTAATTCTGATATGGTGTTTTCTGAATTTAAAAAAATATGCATAGAATGTTGGAATACTAAATGTGGGTTCATGGTTATTAATAAAGATCGTCATTTGAGCAATTGTCGATTCCGTATATATATATATATATATATATATATATATATAGATAATCGTCTAACTGCCACAATTTCCTTATTTCCTTATCGAAAATGGAAGATGCAACATCTTACATGCTAGCTTAGCTAATGAAACTGAAGAAATTCTTAAGATCCTTCGTGAAAAATTTTGAAATATGACGCGTAAAAGCAAGAAGAGAGAAAATTACTTGAAGGAAAAATACAAACTTTTGATAAAATCGTTGCACTCATTCGTCAGGGATAGTTTTCGAAATCAGAAAGTACCACAGGTTTCTACTAATCCATCAAATATCAAAAAATAAGAGAAAAAAATTTTCTTATTCACCCTATACCATGATCACCTCAAAATTCTTTAGCAATCGGGGCTCGTCCGAAATTTGCGTCCTCTACACTTTTACCAACACCCGCATCTCGAATAGACCTAATGTCTTGGATATTTTTTCGTCACCCTCCACTTATGAGAATTTAGAATAAATAAGTGAATACGCTTCTACACACCAAGGAGTAGAACATTTTTTTAGCCATTTAGACCAGATCGGTAAAAATACTAGTAAATATAAACTAAAATTTACTACGAATCAAACCGATGATTTGGATCAAGTATAAGGAATTTGTTATGAAACAGAAAATTTTACTCTCGGTGACATGGTTATACCATTAAGAATGCCATGTTGGATGTTGATGGCTCGCTGTTCAAAATTATTCCAGGGCTGTCTCAGCTATTGTTCTTAGAAGAACCAGATATGGACAGGGTGGATGAAAACATAAAAAAAATTAATAAAATAATATTAACAAAATCTTTTTTTTATTTTTTTATTTATTGAGTATTACAACAATCTGTCACTTGGACATCAGTTATAGTGAGATAGGATAACATTCACACTTTATGTACAAAAATATAAAATAAATAGCAGCAAAATAACAATAACTAATTATCAACAGGTATATAGCATAAATAAAATAAAATAAGACAATTAAAATTAAACAAAAAACACAATGCGTACCTACATACACTATTTACAATCAGGCGAGGGAACTCCGAGGAAGGCTTGTCCCTCTAGCTATGAAGGTAAAAGCTGGACTCTCGGAGAACACTGCGCTACTCTCTCAACCGCATCACTGGTACTAAAGCCAGCGCAGATTGATCGAGAGCACTTTAGCTATATCCATACATGTCTAGAGTGGAAAATCCATTGCCAGAACTAAAATATATACAATCTACCAAAAGTCGCGAGGCCACTGCCGTTTCAACCTTCTTGGAGGATTATAGGGATTGGTGGTGCTTGATATGGATTGTGCAAGAGGATTTGGATGATACGTAAGGTTCTGTTGAAATTTGGAGAATTTTTATGGGATAAGGTCTAGGACAAATGGGATGTTGAGGTCATGATGTAGGGTTTTGTTTGTTGCATAGAAAGGAGCATCGACTATTGTTCGAAGGACTTTTGACTGGAAGGATTGAATGCGTTTGATGTTAGAAACTCTTGCTGCCAAAGTTCTAGTAGGTTTCAATATATTAGTTTCAAACCTTAAGTCCAAATAGGTTTCAGTATTGTCTTGTAGATCAGTAACTTGTTTTCAATTTTACTAGTCTTTTCTGTTTTGTAGTCGGTATAGTTGGCCGTATCGTCGGTTAAGTTCCTGTCTTTCAAGTCTAGTATGAGGGGTCCACGTTAGTCGTTTGTCTAAGAGAAAGCCAAGGTACCGGAATGTAGGAAGCTGAAAGAGGGAGCTGGATGGTATTAAAGTAAAGTGTTTAGTAGTCGGAATAGTTGGCCGTATCGTCGGTTAAGTTCCTGTATTTTAAGTCTAGTATGAGGGTTCCACGTTAGTCGTCTGTCTAAGAGAAAGCGAAGGTACCGGACTGTGTCTGAGAAAGACCACCAGCCTCAATTTTATAGCAATTTGAAAATTCAGTGCCAAAGCGAGCTCGGAAGGTACGATCTGAGAGATAGGAACGGAGGACAAGGTATAAGGACTGAGGATTATGGGATTTAGGTTGGAAAAAAAGCCCGGCGTGCCAAAGCCGGTCAAAAGCTTGAGCTATGTCCAGAAATGCCCTCAAGCAATATTGCTTGCTTTCCAGGGCTGCGGAAATATGATCGACCACTCGAAGTTCTTGTTGGACTGTGGAGTGTTGGGAACGGAATCCGAACTGGTGTGAAGGAAGATTTTGAGATTCTGTAAAGGGTAGAATTCTTTTCAGGAGAATCTTTTCAAGGATTTTCCACGTTTGAGGGTTCTACGTTAGTCGTCTGTCTAAGAGTAAGCCAAGGTACCGGACTGTACCTGAGAAAGGAAGCTGGAAGTTGTTAAAATAAACTGTTGGACAGGATTTACGACAAAGGGTGAAGGTTATGTGTTTATATTTGGATTCGTTCATCTTAATGCGGCATTTCTTACACCAGTGTTCAATCAGAATGCATTTGTAAGTTTAATGACGCTGTTTTAGGATCTGAGTTGGTTGAAAGGGTAGTGGTATCATCAGCGAATGTTGCCAGGAGGGTATCAGGATGGACAGGAATATCTGCGGTGAAAAGAATGTAAAGGATGGGACCCAAGACGCTGCCCCTCGGAAATCCCGCCTCAATTAAGTAATAGTCGGCGAATTCAGTACCACCGCGAACTTGAAAGGAGAGGTCAGAGAAGTAGGAACGGAGTATTAGATATAAGGACTGTTGTAGATGGAATTTAAGCTTGAAGAGCAGTCCAGCATGCCATATCCGGTCAAAAGCCTGTGCTATGTCCAGAAATGCGCCCGAACAGTATTGCTTCTTTTCTGGGGATTGACAACTCGGAGTCCTTGTTGGACAGTGGAATGTTGGGAACGAAATCCGAATTGATTGGTAGGAATTTTAGGGGATTCTATTATGATTAGAATTCTTTTCAGTATGATCTTTTCAAAAAAATTTTATAGGATTGGGAGTAGGCTAATTGGTCTATAGGATGATGTATTGTTGGCAGGTTTGCCTAGTTTCAGGAAAAGGACGATGGTGGAATGTTTCGATAAGAGAGGAAAGTGGTTAGTTCCTAAGATGCAATTGTAAATATATTTAAGGAATATGAAAGCTTTGGGTGGAAGTTGTCGAAGGATCTGAGGGTTAGGAGGTATGCAGGAGATTTACGGAGAGTAAGTTTTTGTAAGTGATATTTGACCTCAGATGGACTAACGGCTTTAGGTGGCAAGGAGAGTGGAATCGGTGAAGAGAGGAATTCTTCTACTTTTGTGGTATGGGTTGGATGGAATTCTGGATGAGGGGTGAATGAATCCTCAGCTTTGTATTCATCAGACGCTGCCCAGAAGTCATCGCATCGACGAAGGGGGTGAGAAATGTAGTAGGATTTAAGGAACTTTTTGGTGGTTTACCAGAGGGAATTGTCGTGAACAGAGAGAGAAGTAAGGTAGGTATCCAAGGATTGGTATCTGAATTACGATAATTCTTTCTTTAATAGTTTACAGTAATAATTGTAGGAGCGGCGATCGATGGGGTGTTTGGTTCGTTGCCATAGTAATCTGGCACGGTGTTTCATGTGGTTTAGGTCTATGAAGTGTTGGGGTATACTATTTTTCTTAGGGGTTCTAGAGGGATGATTGAGAGGAAGCTGTTCATACTGCTTGTTGAATGGCGATGGTGAAGGAATGCAAGGCATTGTCAAGATCTTCTGGAGTTTTCAAGGTTATTCTGAAGTCAATTTTATCGGAAATAATTTGATGAAAGAGTTTCCATTTAACTGGGCCTCTGATAAAGGAGGGTGGAGAGGGTTTAGGAGTAGGAGCTATTGCCGATTGGAGTACTAATTGACTATGGTCTGAGGAAAGTTCGTCAAGTCGGGTAAGGGAATGATTGAGGGGACCTAAACCACCGTTTTTTTTTTTTTAAACTATTTATTGAATAATAATACAATCAGCCACTGCTGGAGGGCTATAAGCATTAGGGCTAAAAGTTCTCATTCATGCAATATATACAAATAATAAGGAAATAAATATAAATATAAGAAGTAAATAAATAATACTGATGAAGAAGGTAAATATAAATAAATAAAAAAAAATAAAGAAATAAAATAAAATAAAAACTTCTAAACACAATCATAACTATATACAATATATACATTCGTCCAAGAATCTCCGAGACAGGCTTTTCCCCCCATATGTGGAAGGCAAAGCAAGACTCCGGAAGATCCCAGTGCCACTTTTCCAGCCGCATCACTAATATTATAAGTCAGTGGAGACTGAAAGAGGGCACTAGAGCCACAGACGCTCAGGACATGAGTGGAGAAGCTGGCCATTGCCAGGACTCCAAAGGCATATTTACAAAAGATCTCGAGGCCACTGCCGTTTCAACCTTCGAGGGGGATGGTATGGATGCTTGGAGCTGGATAGGGATTGCGCTAGAGGATTGGGATGATGAATAAGGTTCTGGCGAAAGTTGGAGAATCTGGATGGGATGATGTCATGGACATATGGGATGTTAAGGTCATGGTGTAGGGTCTTGTTCGTGACATAATATGGACCATTGACTATTGTTCGAAGGACTTTGGACTGGAAGGATTGGATGCGTTTGATATTCGATGATTTAGTTGTTCCCCACAGTTCAAGTTCGTAGGTCCAGATAGGTTTCAGTATAGTCTTGTAGATTAATAATTTGTTTTCTGTTGAGAGATGAGATGTTCTGTTTAGTAGTCTAAATAGCTGACCAAATCGTCGGTTAAGTTCTTGTCTTTTAAGTCTCGTATGTGGGTTCCAAGTTAGTCTTTTGTCTAGAAGGAAGCCAAGGTATCGGACTGTGTCCGATTAGGGAAGATGAATTGAATTAAAAAGGATTGGCGGACAGGATCTGCGCCGAAGAGTGAAAGTTACATGTTTGCATTTTGATTCATTAATTTTGATGCGCCAGTTGTTGCACCACTGCTCAATGAAGGAGAGGTGTCTTTGCAGGTTTCGGGATGCTATTAGAGGATCTGAGTGGGAGGATAGGATGGCAGTATCATCAGCAAATGTTGCTAGGAAGGTATCAGGACTTGAAGGGATGTCAGCGGTGAAAAGAATGTAGAGAACGTGGCCCAAGACATTGCCTTGTGGAATACCAGCCTCAATTGGATAATGTCTGGAGAGTTCAGTGCCGCAACGGACTTGAAAGGAGCGATTTGAAAGGATTTGAAGAATAGGTACAAGAGTTGAGGTAAATGGGTTTTGAGCTTGAAAAGCAAGCCATCGTGCCACACCCGGTCGAAAGCTTGAGCTACGTCCAGAAAGGCACCAGTGCAATATTGCTTGTTTTCAAGTGCAGAGGATATGTGGTCCACAACGCGAAGGCCTTGTTGGACAGTGGAGTGTCTTGAGCGGAATCCAAACTGATGGGAAGGGATATTGTGGGATTCGAGTATGGGTAGGATGCTTTTGAGAAGGATTTTCTCAAAGATTTTGGAAAGGATCGGAAGTAAGCTTATCGGTCTATAGGATGATGTATCATTAACAGGTTTACCTGGTTTAGGAAAGAGGATAATTATGGAGTGGTTCCATACCAGAGGAAAGTGGGTTGTGCGGAGGATACAGTTGAATAGGTATGTAAGGAATATAATTGCTTTTTTGGGAAGTTGTCTGAGGATCTGGGAAGTAAGGAGATCGTGTCCTGGAGATTTGCGAAGTTTTAGGTTCTTTAAAAGGAATTTTACCTCAGAGGGATTGACGGCTGTAGGAGGTAAGGAGAGAGGAATCGGCGAAGAGAGGAATTCTTTTACTTCAGCAGTATGGGAGGGATGGAGTTCAGGATGTGGAGTGAATGTGTACGATAGATGTTTAGCAAACTCTTCTGCTCTGTTCTCATCTGACGAAGCCCAGGAACCATCATCACGGCGGAGGGGGTGGGAAATGGATTGGAATTTAAGGATTTTTTCAGTTACATTCCAGAGGGAGTAATCACTTGCAGATAGGGAGGAAAGATAGGAATTAAAGGATTGGGATCTAAACGTAGCCAGTTTTTGTTTTACCTGCTTGGAATAATAGTTATATGATTTCCGATCATCAGGATGCCTGGTTCTTTGCCAGATGGTCCTAGAGCATCGTTTTCTATTAATAAGGTCCAGTAGGTCTTGGGGTAGAGGATTTATTTTGCGGTATTTTTTAGAAGGATCAGGTGAAGATGCCGTCCAAACTGCTTGTTGGATCAAGGTAGTCATGGAATATACTACTTCATCTAGGTCTGCAGGTGTTTTTAAGGAAACTCTGAGGTCAATATTATCATCTAGTATTTGACGGAAGAGGTTCCAATTAACTGGTTCCCTGATAAATGAAGGTGGAGGTGATTTGGGAATTGGTGATGTGGAGACCGTTAGGATTAGGGGACTATGGTCTGAGGAAAGATCATCAAGTCTTGAAATGCAATAATTAAGGGATCCTAGACCTTTGTGGATGAAAAAATCTAGGTGATCGGGATTGCGGTTAGGATCTGTTGGCCATTATGTGGGTGAATTGGGTGAGAGGATGTTGCTGTGATGGGAATTAAGTGCAGACAGCAATGTTCGTCCTCGGGAATTTGTGGTTCTGGCTCCCCATTGCTGGTGTTTAACATTTAAGTCTGCAGCTAGAAGGAAGTGGTGTCCTAAGGAGTTAAGGAAGGAAGTTAATTGGGATTCTGAGATGGGTATTATAGGCGGGGAGTATGCTGCGACAACTGCTATTGGGTAAATGGAAGTTTGGATTATCACGGCAGTGGATTGTAGGACATTATGGGTTAGCAAAGGGAATAGATCATGGGAAAGGGATTGATGGATAATTATAGCAGTGCCAGCATGTGCTGTACCATCAGGATGGTCGGTTCGATAGATATGATAGTTGGGGATGTTAAGTGGTCGTTTGTTGATAAGTCGAGTTTCAGTTATTAATGCTATATCAATGTTTTTGTCCTGTAATAAGATTGTTAGTTCGTTGATGTGATTTCTAATACCATTCGCATTCCAAAGGAGAACGGAAAGGGATTTGAATGGGGACATTTAAGGATTTCTCGGCAGTGGGATGAGGTTGGATACAACATTGGTAAGTAAGGAAATGAGGGGAGTGATGAGTGACCTGAATTCAGAGAGGAAAGAAGTCAATAGGCTTGTGAGGTCAGTGGCATTGGGAGGGGGTGGAATGAATGTCTGGTTATTAGGCCTAGGTTCAGAGGTGGGATAAGGGTCTTGAGGTTGAGATGTGAATACTCGAGGTTGAGGTTCTTGTGGCAATGCCTGAGTTTGTGTGGTCACAGTGTCTCCTTTGAACATCTGAGCATAGGACACTTGTATTTACAGTTCTAGAGGGTTGTCTTGGTGGCCTGGATGACCGTTCTTCTCTTGGAGCTGCATAAATTCTTGCTTTCAGTTCCTTATATGTTTGGCAACCCTTGTAGTTCGCTGGGTGCCCTTGATGGCATAAAGCGCATACTGCTGGTGTTCTTCTGGACTTCTGGCAGTCCTCTGTTTTGTGTTGATCACCGCACCTGACACATCTAGGAATGTGGTGGCAATAGCGTTTCGTATGACCATAAGCCTAACAGTTATGGCATTGTACAATGTCGCGC